>VZTD01003143.1:258377-443025 GCA_013397725.1 Rhagologus leucostigma | reverse complement strand
CGCTCCCGCGCCGTCCTCGCGCCGCCCCGGCCCCGCCCCCGCCCCGGCCCGCGCTGCCTCCTTTCCGGCCGTCGCAAAAGGGGCGTAAAAAAAAAGCGCCGCCCGGTGCGGGGAGAGGAGGTAATGCCGGGGGTGTCCCGGCGTCGGCGCGGCGGGGTCTGCACGGGTTCTCCCGGCCGGACGGGAGTCCTGGGGGAGCGGGGAGGGCCCCGAGGTGGGGCTGGGCCCGTGCCCGGGCTGGGCCGGTGTCCGGGGGGACCCGGGCTGCGCCGTGGGCGGGGGCGAAGCGTCGGCGGGGCCAGGGGTGCCCTGGGCCCCTCCCCGGCCGGGGGTTTACCAGGCCCCATGGGAGTCCCGCGGCACCTGGGCCGGGCGTTTGTTTTGGAGGACGAGGTCCTCCTGTGCTGTTTTCCCCCTGGCTCATCCCCTCAGGATGAGGGAAAAGGCCAGTTTAATATACTGGGACTGATTTTTCTGGTCATCCAGGGCAACACCCACAGGGACCTCCGCGGTGACTAAGTCTGGTCTCCTGGTGATTGGAGAGGTGCAGCTCTGTTTCCTCCCGAGCTTATCGAGCACAGCCAAGGCCCTGCCACCTTCTCTCCTCCTCCCTCTGACGGGGCTGCCTGAGATGGCTTTTCACTGCTGGAATTTGCCTTGCTGAGGGTGTGGAGAGTGGAGCTGAGAGCACCTGTTCTTAGGCCAGTGGTGACCTTTGATTTGCACAGCTTGTTTTCTCTACCTGTGCGGTACGGATGGCTTTGGAGCTCTGTCTTCTTCCTTTCTCTGCTTTATTTGCCGGACTTGAACCAGGTTTTCTTCTTTTTTTTTTTTCTGGTTGTCTCCTACAGATAAATGGCAAACTCTTATTTTTAGTCTCCTTTCTCTACTGCTTCTCCTCTACTTCCTGTGGAGAGTTACATCTGTCTGGTCACCTGCTTTCAAGGGAGATGGAACATTGTGAGGGTCCTTGTTTGTGCTGAAAAAGCTGTTCCTGACCCTGTATTTTCTTTTCCCAGCTGCCTCATGCTGTTTCTGGCCAGCTAAAGCTCTCCAGCTCCTGTATGTTTCTTGTATATCTTGAAAGTTGAACAGACAATGAGCTGGAGAGGAAAAAAGCTACAGCAAAACTGAAATAACGAACATAAATCTGAAAAAATCCCGTGTGTAACTGTTTTTAGGTGGTTGCTCAGCATCACCACTGAGACAAAGCTGCTCCAAACTAATTTAACTTAAGACTTCTCAGTATTGGTACAGTTTTTAGTGCTGTCATTTGATAACTTGAGTGGTGTCACCTGCTGTCCCGAGAGAGGTGTGAGGGGACTGGCTGTGCCCCAGTCTGTAACACAACTCACTGCTGTGGTGGGAGTTTCTGCTGCTGCTGCTGGAATTTCGGCTAGTGGCTGCAGGGTTTTACAGCTGCATTGGGAACACTTGTTTCTTGTTGTTCTTGTTGTCAATTCTCCAAATAATTTTCTCTTTCAAGGGAGTAATCCTATAAAATTATCTTGCTTTGCTGATGGCAAATGAAATGCTCTTTAGGGCAACACATGGAAACTTTTGATATCCTAAAATCTTGTTGGTGTGCTTAGATGTGTCTCGCCCCTTTGCGTTGCAGGATCTTATGGTTCTCCAGCCCAGCTCCTGCCTGCCCAAGACAATTCCTAGGCCACCCAACCCATGAGTGGGCACCGGAGCATCAAGAGGCGATGTGGGGAGTCGCACCTGGAGGGCCCCGCCGGCTGTGGCCACGGCCCTGCCGCCGCCTGCGTGCTCAGCAAACTGGTGCAGCTGCCCACGCCGCCCCTGTCTAAGCACCAGCTCAAACGGTTAGAGGAGCACAAATACCAGAGTGCTGGACGGTCCCTGCTTGAGCCCCTCATGCAGGGCTACTGGGAATGGTTAGTTGGAAGAGTTCCAGCCTGGATTGCCCCCAACCTGATCACCATCATCGGACTGTTAATAAATATATTTACAACTCTGCTGTTAGTATGTTACTGCCCAACAGCTACAGAACAGGTGAGTTATGGACTCCTGACACTCTTTGTTTTGGTTGCTGTCACTGGTTTTGGGTGGGTTTTTGCTTTGGGGAGAGCTGGTTCTTGCTGTTCAGCCTGCAGTCCTCGTCCTTGTAACCTGTTCTCTGTAAATGTTTGTGCCTCTCTGTGACGCTGGCATGCAGAGAGAGCGCATGTGGATGCTGGAGTGAGACAGCAGTTCCTGTGGTCAACACACCCATGTGGAGCAGGGTCTGACACCAGAACAGCCGTGAGGGACCTGCTGCACAAAGCTCAGCCCCACCAGGAGCTGGAGCAGTGGCTCTCAGCCGCCTGGCCTGCATGGCAGGAGGAGTTGGTGCCTGTTTACTTTCTGTGCCCAGGACAGGGTGACTCCCCCTCGGCTCTGGGATTGGGGTTGCCACACGAGCCGGGTGGGTTGGACACTCTGGGGCTGCACCAGAGCCAAGGCACTGAGGTCCAGAGTGGTACTGCTTGAGATATCAAAGCTGGTGTGACCAAACCCGGCTCAGTGAGCCACAGGGACACCTTCCTGGGCCTCAGCAGGTTCTGTGTCCTGGCAGCTCAGTCAGGACTTTGGCACAGTGTGGTGGAGTTGTGTTCCTGACCTGTGGCCGTGCTGTGAGGAGGCCAAATAAAAGTCGTGGTTTTATTCTTTGTTCTGAATGCACCTGACCTGCCCTGAGCAGAACTGTTTTAACCTGATTTCAGGGGTACAAAAGTCTTTTTGAGGCATTTCAACTTCTCTCTGTGGCCAGTTACCTCATAAGGCACTTGAAGACTTTCATTTTTGTGCTCTGGAAAAGCTTTCACTTGAATGTTGAATCTTAAAAGCTGCTTTTATGTGTCTATACTGAGAAAGGCAATTATTTGGTATTAGAAATGTGTTACACACTGAATAGCTGGGAATGTCTCAAGAGTTCCAGCTTTTAAAATATCTGAACTCCTTCCTATGCAAGTCTCCCAGCTGGGGTTGGGAATCCATCAGGACACAGTTTGTTTCCCACCAGACTCCAAAACCCCATGTAGGTTGGCACAGTCAGCACTGCATCCCTGCTCCACGTATGACATGGGGAAGGGATGTTTGTCTCTCCTAGAAATCTGTTGAAATGGATTGTTTCACAATAACCTGTGGAATTTGGCAGGTATAAGATAAACAGTGACTATTCAGTTTGAGCAGGGAATACTTGGAGCAGCTCCTTCCTTTCCCAGGCTGTGGCATTGTGGTGTGGGTTGGTTTAACTCGTGTTTACTTCTGAGCAGGGTTACGTGGGGGCTCAGGCTCTGAAATTCGGCTTGATAGAGAGACTTCAGCTCTCAGGAGCCCAGAGCTGGTTTGGGTCACTGAACCAGAGCAGAATTTAGAATTTGGAGAACAGTTGTATTTTGGTTGGTAGTTAAACTTCTGAAGTTCCTGGGAAGCTGCACTCAGAGCATCAGAAAGTCAGAGTTAGCTGCAGGCTGCTGTATTAAAGCACTGTTTGGTTTTTAACAGTTTGGGAAGTACTTTGTGCGAGGTGAATGAGATTTTCTCCTCACTTGAACTGAAAAATAACTTAGTGCTGAGGCAGCTTTCGGCCTCATCTGATCTGCCACATGGCACAGCATGATCAGGGAGGTGCTTTTTAAGTGTCAAGGAGCTGTCTGGGGAAGAAAATGGGGCTCTGAACAGACTTTGTCCTCCTCCCCCTCAAAGCACTATTGATTTCTGAAGTAAATTTTCTCCTCCTTGTAGCTCAGCCTTAGTTCTGCTTTTTTTCAAGAGTGACTCCTCCCTTCCTGTTGCTGAAAGGTGCAGCCAGGGCAGAGCTGCCGCTCACGGCCTCCTGCAGCCAGAGAGAAAAGGAGATGCAAATACTTCCTGCTTAGCTGGGAGCACCCAGCTGGAGAAGTGCTGACTGATGGAATGGTACCTGAGTTAAAAAAAAAAAAGAAAAAAAAAAAGAAAAATCATCTGGATAGAGAGGGAGCTGTGAAATCTTACTTGGCTATAAATAGGTCTAAGTGGAAACACCTACACTGCTCATGAAAGGAGCTTTTAGAAAAGGAGAGCCATCAGACCAATTTTAAGTTTATAGAGAAACCTTCAGGGTGACGCAATATAACTTAGCTGTGGCAGATAAAATCTGTACATGAGGGATAAAAGTGGCGTGGAATTGTGTGGCATCAGAACCTTGGCTAAATGTGGTGCTCTGCTCTTGGGTGACACATTTCCCCTTTCTCTCCTTGTGCTGTTTGTACAGACACTGCTGAAAGCAGAGCACAATGGCAGCTTTTGGGGCAGAATGAACTGTTTTAGTAAATGCAGGAGCAATGCAAGCTGTAGAAGGAAATATATTTAAGTTGATGTGCTACAAATTAGTCATGGTTGTGTTGGCCAAAACCAGCTGGACTCTAGGGCTTTATGAGAGGCAGGTCAGCTTGATTAAGCTGTATTTGGATTTTGTTGGTGTGGTCTGTAAAATAAAGCTGCTCATAAATGCTCACTTCTGTAAAGTGTGTCAAATGTGAAGATTGCAAAATAGCCAATAATATCTGATTTATGGATGTGTAAACTGAGACGGAGTAATGGCAACTCTCTGGCTTTTATGTTCTTAAGGGTTTGTGCTTCAAAAAGCATAAAAAAGCTTGGATTGTAATCTTTGCTCTAGCAGGGCTTTGGCATTGTTTGTGTTTCTGTCAGAGTAAGAATTGCTATCATGGACGTGACTATTAAGGGTTCTTAACGTAAATTTGGCAAACCTGCTGGTGCCTCGTACTGGAGGGAGCAGTTGGTGGTGGAGGGGCTGTGCTACAGAGCTCCGGAAATGTTCTTGGTCTCAAAGTCACTGGCAGTGACACAGTTCTTAACTGGTGAGTGGTGGAGGGCTGGTGAAGATGAGCTCAGTGTTTGTGACAAAGTTGGGGGCTAAAAGTTCCCAAGTTTCTGAAATCACTGAGACAACTTGCATGTATTTAACAAGGATTTTGTTGTGCACTACTTTGCAAATGTTGTATTACAATTTTTCCAGCTGTACACTGCAGCTTCCTGCTTTAGAGCAGGGGCTGTAGCTATTAATCTGTCACTGGTTTATTTACATTCCACATGTCACAACCCATTCTGTCTGTCCTTGCAAGGACCAGCTGCTGAAAGGTCCCTGGGTGAGGAGGACACATGTGCAAAGGGAAAACTGTTGTGTCAGGCTGTGGGACAGCTCATCTGCAGGCTTTCTTTTTTTTGAAGATTTTCTTAAACCTTATTGTGATTGCCTTTCTCTCTTAGGCACCTCCGTGGGCATACATTGCTTGTGCTTGTGGCCTTTTCATCTACCAGTCCCTGGATGCTATAGATGGAAAACAAGCAAGAAGGACAAATAGCAGCACTCCGTTAGGAGAGCTTTTTGATCATGGCTGTGATTCACTGTCCACAGGTATTGTTGTCATTTTTAATTGAAGTAGGAGGATTAAATTACTCTGCAATCAAATCTGCAAATACAATATCTGTATCAAATCTGCAGTACAATAAAAAAAGCTTCTTTACTGAAGAAAGGACGACTGATAGTGCTGAATGTATCACTTTCAACCAAGAAAGTCACCTTTCTTTCCATAGACAGTGCTCTGGATCAGCTGAATGTCTTCTCTTGTGTTACACTGAAAACAAAACTAAGCATGTGACTAATTTAACCTGAGCCAGTACTTCTCTGTGATGCTTTAGCAGAGTCTTGGTTCTAAAATATTTTCTGTAAGAAGTTGTCAGAATACTCTGCTGTATTATTTCATATTGACTTGATACAGAATGGTATCAAGACAAGTTTAAGCCTAAGCAGTGAGACAAGAGTTTAAGATTAGAATTGTGCAGGTCAGTTCCTGGGTAGGTGGAGTTCATTGAACCAGCCTAAAGTTTAACCTCATTGCAAAAAAATTGTAAAATCATAGAATATCCTGAGTTGCAAGGGTCCCACAAGATCATTGAATCTGAGTCCTGATTGGATGTTTTGGGTTCCTTAAATTCTAAAGGTCTTATGCTTTAAATTTTATGAATTCTTTATCAAAGTTGTGTATGGAAAGGGTGGAGGGGAAAGCTTAAATATGTTACGCATCCTGAATGGATCCAGACCTTCTATTTTCTTAACGGCATCAGAAAAATGCAGAAAGCAGGGAAAAATGTCTGGCAAATGCAGGAGAAAACCCCAAAACTTGCTGCAGGCATCACTCAAGTCCCTTAATGGGATTAGGCATCACAGGGAATAAAAATGTAGGAGACTTAGAAACCCTTAATATTGATGACTTCTAATAACTAATATGGATTGAAATCTATACTGTACAGCCTGTATTTTTTCAAGTGGAAGTGTTAATCTCTTATGTCTGTGAAATAACCATGCCAGGATAACCTTCCCACTGTCCCTCTTCTGGGCCCTGTTGTTAGCTTTGCTTCTGGTGACGATCCTTACACACATCCACCCTTTTCACTCTGTGACTGGTTTTCTCCTGCAGTCTTTGTGGTTTTGGGAACTTGTATTGCTGTGCAGCTGGGCACCAACCCTGACTGGATGTTCTTTTGTTGTTTTGCTGGGACATTCATGTTTTACTGCGCGCACTGGCAGACGTACGTCTCGGGGACGCTGCGCTTCGGCATGTAAGTACCTGGCTGAGAGAATGGGAAAGGCAGCCTGTTCTCCTGAATTGCACCTTGCGTGGGCATAGCGCAGCTCCTCAGAGCAGTAGCAAATTGTTTATATCCGTAGAGACACACTTAGAGCTTGTGGCAGCTGTTGGATCTGTAATTAATAGTGAATGTCCCATAGCTTGTGGTAAAATATCCTTTTGGCCTGTTAGTTAATTAGAGCTTTTGATGTGATGTAAAGCTAAACAAGTAATGGAAAGTACCTGCTATTTTATCCCAGGACTGGAATGCTTTGGTCAGATGGTGGCAGTCTGGCTTTAGCATTCATTAGACTCTGTCTTGATACTGCTTGATCGTGATATGCAGTTAATCGTTAATATTAACCATAATTCTTAAAATATACTGTATTAATTGCCATTGTGCTTTCAGTTTAAAGTTCTGAATCCCTTTTGGTTAGTGCACATCATGGTTCTGTCGATAATGGAACCAAAATTGCAATGCCAAGAAGGTCAGGAACTGAAATCCTGTTTCCTGCTGGATGAGGGTGGGTGGGAGGTGCAACACAAGGACTTTGGTGAGCTGTGGGATTCTCTAACCTTAATGGGGAAATAAATGTGCTCTGTGTTGAGAATTGATTCTGTGTTTGCATTCATAGAGTTAACAAATATATTTCAAATAAACGCACTGCAGAATTTTTTTTTTGCATCCGGAAACTGAAATTTGCCCTTAGTTTGTGGGATTTTGAAACAATTCTACAACAAGTATGTACAGATGTCTAATAGACTGTTATTTATGGTCTGTAATTGCTGATCTATAGGTACTCAGATACTGCTAAAACAGTACAACTATGGGCCTCTTGTATAGGACAGCTTTTATTGGCAGGATACTGTTTCGATAATGCAGATTCTCTTGAGAAACTTCTGTGTTTCTGATCAAAAATTTAAGATGTTGGATCAGTTTTAAATGTCTATTGGCAGAAGAAAAGAAAATCTAGATTTCTGTTCCTGCTCTGACTACACTAAAGCAGATTGACTGAAACTATCCCATTCTGGTACTTAAATCTTTAAAATAAGACATGTGGCTCAAATCTTTTCCTGTTTTAGGAGTCTAACTTTCATGCTGTACCAAAGGTCTGAATGCTTTTAGCTCCCTTTGAACTTTACAGGGCCCTGATAATCAAGGATTTCTGATTATTGATCAAAGAACACAAACGTTCTTTGATCTCCCAACCTTGACATGTGCTTGACTTTACAGATGGAAGTATCAACCCCCCAAATTGCTGTTGTGCTGCAGAGAAGTGTTTGGGTCAGTGCCAGTGTTCACTGGGACGTTCCTTTGTGAGGAGTCTGTATTTTGGAGGCATTTTTCAGCAAATTAGATTTTTCTGCCTGGCCTTATAATATAAGAATGTGGTGACCGTTAGTATGTAGCTAGTTCAGAGCAGGCAATAAGCACCTAAATGTGTGTATCATTAATTTAGGTAACAGAGCACTGTGTAGTAAACACATTTGTTCCTTCTTTTGCCCTGTGTCACTAGGTTAATAGACTGTCATATGCTGATGTTCATTTTAATGCAAAATCCATGAGACTATTTATCCAGTTAATAGATTCTCACTGTTTGACACTTTTTTTATGAAGCTTTCACTTCACTAATCTAAAGCTGAAAAAAAGGTATTTTATCAACCCTTTCAGATTCACGGAAGTGCACAGACTTAGATATCCTTAATCCTGAATAAGTGGGATCAGAGACAACTGTTGAAAGGACCCAAAAAGATCCTTGTGCACAGGAGCTTTCTCCTGTCTGTGTATCCCATGTAGTGATGTTTTAGAGAATGTGATGGTGTTTTTGACTTGCCTTAATTCTGAAGCAGCAGAAAAGAGCAGATGGTTATCGCTTACTCTATTTGTGATGAGATATGTCCAAGAAATTGTATTTCAGTGCAGAGAGAACTCGATAATCAAATGGCTTGGAGAAGAGCAGAGGGTGCTAAAGGGAGAGATTGTATTTCACTCCTTTCGCACAGGCCTGAAATGTTCAATTATAGAACCAGCCTGGCTTGCTGGAAAAGTCTGTCTTAAAAAAAAACCAGGACAATTAGTGTGTTAAACGAAGTGTATGCTTGTGGAACAGTGTATGGTTTGTGTATGGGGAAGGGGCTGCAGGCCCAGGAGCAGCTGAGGGAGCTGGGGGAGGGGCTCAGCCTGGAGAAAAGGAGGCTCGGGGGGGACATTCTGGCTCTGCACAACTCCCTGACAGGAGGGGGCAGCTGGGGGGGGTTGGGCTCTGCTCCCAGGGAACAGGGACAGGACAAGAGGAAACGGCCTCAAGTTGCACCAGGGAAGGGTCAGGTTGGACATCAGGAGGAATTTCTTCCTGGAAAGGGTGGTCAAGCATTGGAAAGGACTGCTCAGGGAGGTTTGGAGTCCCCATCCCTGGAAGTGCCCAAGGAACAACTGGATGTGGCACTCAGTGCTCGGGGCTGGTGACAAGGTGGGGGATTGGTCAGGCTGGACTTGATGATCCTGGAGGGTTTTTCCAACATTAACAATTCCATGATTCTCTCTGGTGTCACTGCACCAGCCTTGGCAAGGACCTGAAGCTGAGCAGAGCATGTCAGACTGCAGGGCAAGATCAGTTCCCCTGAAGGAGGAGGAAATGGGATCCATTCTGCGAGATTCCTACAAAATTCTGCAGGTGTAGGAGGAAAACTTCGTTCAGTTGGGCCCAATTACTGAATCCATCAGCTGTGTACGTTCTTTGTCTTCTCCCTGACAGCTGGGGGGGTCCCTGTGCTACTCCAGGATTTAGAATAATCAGTTGAGTCAATAAGGTCCTGTGATCTGTCTCCATCTTCAAATGATCACATAATTCCATTAGATCCTGGCAACCACTGCACTCTTCAAAAAGCAACTGGTGTTGGTTGAACAGCTCAAATATAATAGCTAGAGGTCAGTATTGCTTAAAAATTCCCCAGGAGGAAGCAGGAAGTGTCTCAAGGCAAGTGGGGCAGGCTCCGGAAAGTCACTGTAATGATATCAGCAGTGCAAAGGCAGCAGGGAACAGCAGGGATAGAGGTAAATGCAGAAGTTTTACTTAAACACCTGATATGGGAATGATCTTATGAAAGAACGGGAATACTCAGCACATTTGAAAAAGAAAAAGGTGATTTTGAACGGCAGAGAGACTCAGTACTGAAACAGCCTAAATAACGACTTGGTTCTCCTGACCTGGTTTCCAGCACAGGAACTGCTTTGTCTGGGTTGTGGATTTGCTGTGCTGCAGCACAGGATGAGCTGAGTCCTGTATTGGGACAGCTGTGCCATCACTGGGGCACCTCTGCTTTGGAAACAGAATTTTTTCCTGCATATCCCAAAAATCAAACTGGCAAGCCCCAGTGGACTTCCGTGTGTCCTTGTGGAAGCAGACCTGATACTTCAGGAACATGCTGCAGAAAACTGATCATTAGGGAATACAGTGCACAAATCCTGAAAGGATTTTCCTGACGTTATCTGGAGCCCAAGTGTGATCACCTGGTTCTTCCCCAATCCAGGCTTATCCCACTTGGATTCAGTAGTGGTCCTGGTCCCTGCAGGAAGTGCAGGAGGAGAAGCAGGTGTGTGCAGGCTCAGGGTGTTTCCAGCTGCACAAGGTCAGAGCACAGCCTGACTGCAGGGGCTGTCCCACATCCAGGGGGTCAGAGCCATCAGTCCCTGTCAGAACTGGATTCTGCAGCACGGCTCAGAATCATGGAATTGGTTGGGTGGGAAGGGACCTTAAACTCATCCAGTTCCACCCCTGTCATGGGCAGGGACACCTTCCACTATCCCAGGATGCTCCAAGCCCTGTCCAGCCTGGCCTTGGACACTTCCAGGGATGGGGCAGCCACAGCTTCTCAGGGCCTCACCATCCTCACAGGGAAGAATTTCTCCCCAATATCTCATCTAACCCTGCCCTCTGGCAGTGGGAAGCCATTTCCCCTTTTCCAGCCTGAGTGTTTTCTTGAAAGACATGAGACACAAACTGCTCAGGTAAAGTCCTGGTGCACTTGTTCATGATGGAAGTGCTGGAGGTGCTGAATCATATTGAAAAAACCCAGTGGGCACTGAACACTCAAGGGTCCATCCAGAGACATGAGTGTGCTGCTGTACCATGGTCTCCAGCATTTCTCCTACAAGTTACTGCCTTATCTGGTTTATTCCAACCTTTTTAAATGGAAATACCAAAAGTTGGTGATGGTAGGAATTATAGCTATGTATATATGTGTAAATAATAGACACAATGAGATGGAAATTAGTTTCCAAGGAGGCTTCACAAAGGGATATCATAAATATGAGAGGAAGAATTAGTTTTTACCAGCTTTCATATAACTGAAAAGTTAAAAATGGTTACTTTGCTGTTTAAATAATAATCCCCAGAGAGAGCAAAAGAATTCAGGCTGCTGAACAAAACAGCCTTTCTTGAGGAGAGTTGGAGAATTTGGGGGAACATTCCTGTTCAGTGACTCTGGAGCAGCTATACAGGCCCAAGAGCCTGTGGGATAATGAGTTGCTTCAGGAAGGGAGGAAGGTTGGGTTGGTTCACGTGAGCCCTGTCACCACTCCTGCCACTAAAGTCCAAAGGAGAGGTAAGGAAATGAGGCTGGGATTTCAGAAAACAGCTAAGCCAACCTTCCTCTTCAGCCTTGGCAGAGGAGGAGTTGGTGTTTTGTCTTGGATAGACAATGCACACCAAATACTGAAATACAGGAATGGAAACCTTCCAAGTCAGAGTTTAGCACACTGAGTTCTTGCTCCTGGGAACAGCCTCAGGATCTCCACTCCGAGATAAGGCAGTAATCTCCATGATTGCAGAGCTTAAAACTTTTCATCTTAGGAGTTTTTCCAACACTTCTTGGAGAACTTTTACGCCCAGGTTATTTGCAGAGAGTCTGAGGCTGAGCAGAGCCTCTGTTGGTGTCAGGGGTGTTGGGTTCTCTGTGCTTGCAAGCAGAATGTGTTGAAGTGTCTTTGTGGTGGGTGTGAAGTTTGGTGCTGGTAACCTGCACCTCCTGCTCCCTCAGTCGCACTGGCAACGTCACAGAAACCTGTGCAGCTGTTGAGGGCTCATAGAAAAGGTGGTGGTGGGGGGTTTCCACATCCTCCTCCTCTTCCCTCCCACAAGTCCCTTAACAGCATTTTCAGCCACGATTCCATTGGTCACGTGTGGAGATGCTGCTACTGATTGTTCTGATAAATCCTTGGAGTTCTCACTGCTCTGTGAAATCATAAACTACAACATAACAAGCACATGGCTATTGCCTGACCTGTGCAGCTTCTATTTCCCTCTGCGAGCAGCAGAAGGAAAAATGTACATGTTGGAGGTGTATTATAGCAAGGAAAGGGGCTTATGGCTCATTTTTAATATTATTTTTCCCTCAACATGAATTTCCTGGTGCTGGAAATAATTCTAATTCATGTTCTCATTTTTTCTGTACAGTTTGCTTTATTCATGGTTGTATTTCATTGCATCCAAGTGAAACTGCTGGATTGGAATGAGTTAGGATAAAGCTCTAATAACTTTATAACTAAGCATTTGCACTTCTAGCATGTGACTCTCAGCCTTTCTTTCTCTTGTGTTCTGATGTTGAACATTCTTTTCTTGCTGCTATGGTTCCATTAAGAAAACAGTCCTTTGTCTCCTGCTCGGATTCCCAGTTCATTGCCCAGCCTTAGTAATCCCACTTGCACGCTCAGTAGATACGGACAAGACAGCTGGAAGAATCATCATTTTTCAGACCGGAGCATTAACTGGTAGATAGATCCCTGTGAGTTTTCCAGCCCTGTAACTTCTGTTTTCTATTGAGGCAGGAGTGTTTTTCTTGTCTGCTGTGGTTTGGGGCTTTTTCATGGAGTTCTGTGTGTTGGAGAGGAGGGGGAGGATGGTGCATAAACCTCCCCCGTAGTTTCACACAGCCTTAAAAAGCTGTATTAGATCAGCTGTATTGCTAGTGATTGACTTGATTTCAGGGCTATCTCCAATGTAAGTGTCTGTTTCCTGTTGTCGTTGGATCATTTTCTCAGGAAATCTCTCCATTTGAATTCAGTTTGGGTTCCCTGTTAGCACAAGGAAGGGACTGACTGCAGCTGTCTCTGAGCCCTGAGCCACTGGTGGCTCTTGAATTATCTAATGACTTGTTTAGTCAAACAGGGCCTTTTAAGAATTGCCCATGGAATACACTCAGTAAATTAGCACTGACAAGGGAATATTCTGGATGCAGCACTAATCCCCTGTGTGTTAATTGGCTCCAGACTCAGCAGCCTGACAGGGTTCCCAGCAGAGCAGGCACAGGGATTGTCAGTGCCAGCATCTCCGTGGAGTGAAGCACATGTCGAGGTTGATGCCCCTTCTTAGACTTCCCAGATGATGTTTAAAAAATGGATCCATGTCGGAATTACAAATAGCACCTAAAATAACGTAGGAAAAAAGGAATAGAAACTGCAGCTGTTGTAAAGCACCAAAGTAGCTGTGGGGTTTGGACATGGGGCTTTCTCTTCCTGTATTCCGTAAAATACCAACTATTGCCTCTCCCAGCTATCTTCTGTGTTATGTGCTGTGATAATTAAACTGAAATTGCTTATCAGGCTGAACTTCAGTGGCCCCCCTCCTCAGGCCTGGGGTCTGCACATCATCACTGCACCTGAGCCCTGGCAGTGGGGCCACAATGACCTTTCTGTGCTGCCTGTTTTTAATCCCTTGGCCTGCTGGGTGTCTGTTCCAGCATACTCTGATAAGCACAGCAATAGACAGGAGCTGTGTTCTGGCTAAACCTGCTGCTGCTGAATTATTTTCTTTTTAAACTAGATGGTTTGATGTTTTTTTTAATTTGATCCCATTTAAAAATCTTTTTGTTACGGTAAAATGCAGGTTTATGGCACTTTATTAGGAGAAAGGGTGGTTTCTATGGCTCTGTTGGCTCCAGCATGTATTTTCATCCCTTTCTGTCAGGGGTGAAAAACAAATATATACAGAATGGAGTGTGATTACCCCTGAGAAGGGGTCCAGAGCTCACTTCTTGGAGCGTTATTTGCCAAGGAGCTGCATGAGGAGCATGGAACTTCTTCCTTTCCCTCAGAGGTGTCAAACTGAAATACAATCTGCATTTCTGCTCCACTGAAACATGCAGGAGCATCTTCAGCTAAAGAATTCACATATTCAGTGTCGTTTGGAGACACGAACATGAGGTCAGGAGAGTCCTGGATTGTGCTTGGTTATGGATTTTATTCACCGTGACTCAGAGCAAGGAATTTCATTTATTCCCTCATGCACACACTGAGTGATTGTTTTTCCTCGTGTATTGGAGTGATACGGTACAAGTGTAAATTGCAGAAGTTCTAAATGAAGATTTAAATGTGTAAAATACTCTGTGGGTTAGAATGGTTTTGTTAATTCATTAACACTCCTGGGTTTTGTGGTTGTTAATCCCTTCCCTGACCTGCCCTTTGAATCATCCCGACCCTGACTGAAGATGTTTTAATGGCTCACCTTCAGAAGAGTGCTCAGGAGAACGTTCTGAACTGTTTCTCTCCCTCGCACGTAGATTTGATGTGACAGAGTCCATGCTCTGCACAGTAGCAATCCAGCTCCTCACGGGAACACTGGGGCCCTGGTTCTGGAATTACACGGTAAAGCCTTAACCTGGCAGCGGCATGGACTGAGCAGGGCAGCACCTTTGTCATGCACTGCTCTGTGAAAAGCAGCTTCTCCAGGGGATTTCACCAGTGCTTTCATGTTTAACACAAGGAGGAAAAATATTTGAACAAGTAGGAAAATTTTGATTTAACTGGAAACAAATTTTTTTGAAAGCATCACATTTTACTTGAAACCAAAGCAAAACTTCCCTGTTCAACGGAAGTTTGATTTAAACTTTTCTTTTTATTTTATCACAGTTTTGGCTTCACCTAAAAGCCAAGCACGGCTGTGGAAGCAGCTCTAAAGTGTGGGTATAGAATAATGTTGTTGGAACTACTTTTTAAAGAAACTTCTTTTGTTGCTGCCATTTCAATACCTTTCCACCAAAAAAAGAGAATTTCTTGGCTCTTTCAGGGAACAGTGTTTTGTGTAATAACTTAAAAAGTCACCAGTTAGTGGTTAAAAATGTCTGGTTTAAGCTGTGCTGCTCGATCCCTGTGCTTGTAGCTTCATTAAGAAGTAACTTCCTTTCCTCCTTGTCTTTATTTTCAAAATGCTTTTCCTTATGTCTGTGCTAAATAAATCCTTCTCCCCTCTAGTTTTCTAGCCTTAGAAAGGACTTTCTCTTCCTTATTTCACCTCTTTTTGTTTTCTTTTTTTTTTTTGCTAAGACATTGTATGTGGGTGAGGTCCCCTCCCAATAAAATGTTATCATTAAAAGTGAATGAGTTAGATTCATGGAAATATCTCATAGATTATGATTATTATTGATGAATTTTTAGCCTGGACTTTTCCTTGAAATATTTGATGATATAAGAACAGCTTTTTGATCTCTTTCTTAGAACTGCATCAGATGTTAAATAAAAGTGAGGTTATTTTTTTGGTGGTTGGTTTACATACCCATTGTTAAACCTGTGCTGATGCTAATTATTTTCTAATAGTTCTTTTGTTTTTTCATGTAGTAGCTCAGCAAAGTCTCTGCTTTCAGGAGGTTATTTAGGAAGATGAATTATCAGCTCTGCTTTAGATGCAGCACCTTCAGTAATCTGGTAAATCCGGACGTGTCTCCAGCTGACCCTGGGAGCTGGGTGGCTCTGAAGGGAGTCAGATGGCATCAGTGACATAATTTTTAAAATACTTTGTTCATAATCTATGAAAGGCTGGAAATAGCGTCAGGAAATGGTAATTTAGCAAGGAGTAATCCAAAGGAAGGAAGAGCTTAAATCAAGATTTTAGTCTGTGATATCAACATCTCAACTGACCAAGGAGTCGCTTTGGGTGGAAAAAATTATCAAATCACATAGTTCTGAAACACTCAGAGTTCTGAAATCATTCCCTGGTGTGATAGTTGTGGGGTGGAAATAACTCAGATTGGGTGATAAAAGGAAATTGTTTGAACTGGATGAGGACGATTTGCCATGGGATGGGAGAGAGAGGAAGGGCAGGTGCAGAGGACCTGGAGCTGCCAGAGATGTCCATCTGCAGTACCCCCTGGGAAAGGAGGCTTTTGCCATCCCAGGAGATACTGGTGATACTGGTTTTACAGCCATCTAGGGAGTGGAGTGTGAGGAGATGGGCCAGGCAGGGCATTTTCATAGAATCCCGGGATGGTTTGGTTTAGAGGGACCTTAAAGCTCATCTCATTCCACCCCCTGCCATGGGCAGGGACACCTTCTACCATTCCAAGGTGTTCCAAGCCCCATCCAGCCTGGCCTTGGACACTTCCAGAGATCCAGGGGCAGCCACAGCTTCTCTGGACACCCTGTGCCGGGGCCTCAGCACCCTCACAAGGAGGAACTTCTTCCCAATGTCTCATCTATCCCTGCGCTCTGGAACTGGGAAGCCACTTGCCCCTTGTCCTGTCCCTCAGGCTCTTGTCACTGGCTCCTGAGACAGAACTCCAGGTGTTGCCTGTGACAAGTCCCCTCACACACCTATTTTAACCCAATTCTAGGCATTGATTTGCAAGATGGACTTTAAAATCTGTTTAAATTCTGGCATGAGTCATTTCAGATGCCTTCTGGCTTCTTTAGTTTTAGTCTTAACTGATAACTGAAGATGCTGCTGCTTCCAAGTGTTTTACTTGGGCACATCTAGCATTAGTCACTTATTTACATACTCAGAGGTCAGGCAGAACAGATTTTTAGTTCAGTACTGCACATCTCAGATGGGTAAGCTACAGAAAATGCATATTCATACTCTGGCTGTTTCATGTGACAAACATTTGTACTGAGAAAATATAATAATATAACCCTGTCTTAAAAATACTACAGGAGCTGGGACAGTAGGAAGTGAATAACTTCAAGTTCTTGCAGCACAGCTAAACCTTGCACTTGCTGGGCAGGAAGGTTTTATGTTCACCAAGGAGAGGAAAAAGTCTTAAATTGTTAATGAAGTTTGCTTATCCCTGTAGCCTATGGGGATATTATTTAGAAGAACCTGAAGTCTTAAAAAACTGGAAAATAAAAATATTTTGGGAATCAAAGTAGGTTTACTCTATTATTCCCCACACTCACACTTGAAGTGCCAGAGTTCCAGCCCTGCCTCCCTCTCCCTGCAGCTCTGCAGTGTCACCCTGCAGTTCTTGTACTGATGGGATGTGACTTTGGTTTGGAACATTTTGCCTTGGTGATTTTTCAAAGACCAGAATTGGGCTGTTTTAATACAGTTTAGCACAATGATATAGAGGAATCGTGAATAAAGGTGTTGGGGATAGTTCAATCTGGAGACTGCTCAGCCTTTTATAGGAAACAAAATGTTAAAATAATAATGTTCCTGACAATATTTGGCCACAAAAGTGATTAGAGGAGTGGAAACCTCCTATGAGGAAAGGCTGGGAGAGCTGGGGATGTTCAACCTGCAGAAGGAAAGGATCCAGGCAGACCTTAGAGCCCCTTCTTCTGTCTAAAGAGCTGGAAGGGGACTTTGGACGAGGAATGGACAAGGGGGAATGGCTTCCCACTGCCAGAGGGCAGGGTTAGATGGGATTTGGGGAAGGAAGAATTCTCTCTTCCCTGTGAGGGTGGGGAGGCCCTGGCACAGGGTGCCCAGAGAAGCTGTGGCTGCCCCTGGATCCCTGGAAGTGTCCAAGGCCAGGTTGGACGGGGCTTGGAGCATCCTGGGCTAGTGGAAGGTGTCCCTGCCCCTGGCAGGGGATGGGACTGGATGGGCTTTGAGGTCCCTTCTAACTCAAACCAGACTGGGGTTCTCTGGATCTTCTCTTATGTGGGAAGACTGTACAGGTTTGAAGACTGGCAAATAATCTGCATTTCAGTTTGTCACAACAGGGAAAGGAGGATCAATAGAGGAAAACACTGCAGTGTGTGCAGGAGAATCCATGGCAGTGTCACCACAGGAACTGCAGCTGCTCCTGGAAGCTCTGCAGGAATTCTCCTGTCTTGTGAATTTAGGCAGATAGGGAGCAAGGGCTTCAAATGTGCATTTGAAAACTCACACCTTTTATGCTTCCCTGACTTTATTTGAATTAAGTCCTTGGATATTCTGGTTTTCAGCCTGTGGTTTACCCCCAGTTCAGCGCTGACATTGCCTGACCCTGTGTCTGCCTTCTACGGCGCTGCTGGTTACTCTTCTTCCCTAACATTGCTTTGCTGCAGAATCAGTACTTCTCAGCATTATTTTCAGTGTTCTCCCCAGCCTTGCCATTGGATGTTCTGTCTGGGCATTTTAGTTTGTTAAATATGAAGTCTGGGCTCTTTGCTCTGTCGTCAGCATCAGCTCTTTGTTCTTGTTCTTCGCCTGGATGTTCCTGGTGATCTTAAACCTCAGTTCAGGGTCTTCTGTTTATTTTGTAGAAGATGAAAAAAGCCCTGGTTTATTTGAAGAAGAGATTTTTGGAACTTGATTCTTTGTGTCCACTGAACTCGTACAATAACTTTCCGTCCATCTATTGTAGTGTGGGAATGTCTTGGGAAAAGGGTTTGTTTCATTTTCTTCATTTCATGGGGCTTGATGATCGTCCACACAATGTGCACAATGTCAGCGTCTGGGCAGTGCTGACATGACTCAGTTGTCAGGAAACATCAGGCAGCAAAGCTGTCAGGTTGGGGGAAGTGTGGCTCCAGTGATGCCTGAAAATAACCCACTTAATAAAAACATCCCAGTTCAGAGGCTTTAAGAAATACTTGCAGAATTCATGCTGCTTGCTCTTCCCATTTGCTTTTTCTTAGGATTTCCACTGTAGTATTTAAATGAGTAAATAAATACAAACACAAGTTGAAAATAGAATCTTTGAACTGGCTGATTCCCTTCTTGCTTTGAAATGGTTTCGCTTTCTTACAGCTCTGTGTGTGGTACCTGCTTGTGTGTAATTAAATGTAATTATAGTAATTAAATGAGGTAGTCTGCAGGAAGAAAGGCCTTTCCTTATTTTCTGCTTCTTTTCCCTTATTTTTCTACTATAATTTGATAAATGATCCATTACTTCAAAATCGTGTTTTCTCTAATTTTTACCATGGAAGAGCCACTTGAATATGCAGTGGAACTTGATGTAGAATAAAGTACGGTACTAATGATGTCATATTTAAGCAGGAACATTATCACCCTGCTTTGCAAATAAATTCCCCATCCACTAAAGCAAGCGGGATGTATTTTCCCTCAAAAAGAAAGGCATTTGTCAGTCTCCATCTAAATTGAGCAAGTGCTTTCCTGCTTTTTTTCCCCATTTTATTAGGTACTTCCCAGCTCTACCAGAGTTTAGAAACAGTATGGTGACTGAGACGCTTTGTGGATTGTTTTGATTGCTAGCTCATTTTACCTGGATCCGATGCATAAATTCAAGTTAATCATTAAGGTGTAAGAATGTCTTCTGGATCACCTGACGTGTTAACACTTTCCAGGTAGTGCAGATATTCCTTTGCTCATGTCTCTCTTGACAAAACCATTGTGGCTTTGGTTTGTAATGGCATTCTCTCACTTATTTTTCATTTTAGGCGTGGTTTAGGACTTTAATGAAGGCTGGTAGCAATCCACTTGACTGTCATTCCCATGTATTTCTCCCCAGTCTGGAGCTGCCCAGTCCCACTGGCTCAGTGCTGGGTTCTGTGGCTTCCAGGGGCTGAGCAGAACTTCCCTGCCCTCTCCTCAGGGCTCCCAGCATTCCCAAGGTCATGAAAAAAACACCAGGAAAGGTGATGTGCTGGGAATTGGGACAGGAATTTCTTCTTTTTCGGTCGGATCATTTTAGCCAAGCCAATCTCCTGACCCACTGATGGCAGGAGATGGTGCTGGCGCAGGAGAGAAAGTGGGGCTGAGCAAGTGTTTTTGGGGGAAGAAAGTGGTCGGATTTTAAGGAAGTTGGGATGACTGCTCCATGTAGCAGCACCATAGATGTATCTGGTTCATGCTGTGGTTGCACGGTTACCTTGAATTCAGGTTAAACCCAGAGGGGAACAGAGAACAGCCCCTTTTGCCAGCTTCTGCTTCCAGATATTGTTCCCTTCTGTAGTCCAGCTTTCAGGAGCTGTCTGTTGATTCCTGGATTCTTAGATTTCTGTCTAGAGGCTACTTGACATCCAGCAAAAAAATTCAGTAAGTAATTCCAACATCAGGCATGTGCTTTAGTGATATCAAGCCTATCATTTTAAGTCATCTGACAGTGGTTTTAGTGAGCATGGAATGTTCCTGGGCCTTTTTCCTCCATGGGATTAAGAATTTATGCTTTCTTTAGGTGATAGTTTGGTGTTTAGTTTCTCCTCAGTAGGTCTTAATGCTTTTGTCTTGTGTTTTAAGGAGCCATTTGGTATTAAAAATGCAGAATATTAAGGTGGAACTGAAGTTAAGACTCATATTTGTTCTGCAGTAGGAGATTCTTACTGTAAGTCAGGGAGGAGTTTTTTAACAAATATCCTTTGCTGCCTGATGCTTTCTGTTTGAGTTGGAAGGGCAGAGCCCTGGGCAGGGGAGTAAAGGTTGTGCCATGGCTGTGTAAAGATAAAACTGTCTCCATAACCTCAATCCAGGCACTGCTCCCCATGTATTTGTTGGGCTCTCAGCCTTGTGCAAAGGTTTGTCTGGCAGAATAACTTGGGTTTCCATACATTACATTACTTTCTTGTGCATAAGATTCCTGCTGCCAAAAGAAATCTGGTTTCCTATCCAAGGAAAGCTGTAAATTGGAGTTACCTCCATGAGTTATTAGTCACTGTTTCTGTGAACTTTCTCAGTTTCTTTCTGTTCTTTAGGTGATTGACAGAAGTAGTGAAATGGGCTAAAACGTATTCTTGTACTCCCGGAATGGAGCTGCTCCAGCCCTTCCTTGGCTGGACACACTGAGAACACATTTCCGTCCTGACTCCAAGGGCTGGGAGGAAGCAATTTGCATTAAATCAGTTGATTTGTGTATCTCTGCTGAGCATTTTTATTTTTTTCTTGCAAGGTACCTCAATGGCTCCATTTGTTTGTATCAGGACTGAAAACAGAGATCTTTTACAACATTCTTTACTCACTGGAAGTTAATTTTTCCGCCAGCCAGTTGTGATTGCCTTGCAGAATTGTTATTGAGCAAACTGAATATAGGAGGGCCCCGAAGGTTATTTCCTGGGTGTCCCATCTCCAGGTTTGTGTGGTGAAAAGAAAAATGACAAAGCATAGAATCATGGAATGGGTTGAGTTGGGATTAAACACCATCTCATTCCACCCCCTGCTATGGGGGATGTCCTCCGTGGGATTTAGGTGCAGCCTCGGAATTATCCCTTGTGCATATGGGTCTGCTGCTGAAACTAAGATATTTTGGCCAGACTGGAGATCTTCAGATGAGAGGATCCACTCCCAAACTGGAACAAAGTCTATGGAGAAACACTGAGCTGATATTAAAATCAATTCCATGGTCTTGTAGCTCATTGAAGGCAGACAGAGGAAAGCCCACTCCATAATGCTCCTTCCCTGTGTAGGTGATATCAGCAGGGGTTTGTCACAGCAAAGCCTGTGTGTGCAGGAAGTGATTTGGAGTCTTTTAGGTAGAACTGTCTAATTGGAAATAACGATAAACCAGAAATGTTTCAAACTGACTTGAAGGATTATTTTTGATGCAGCACTTCAGGGCAAGATACTATTATATGGCTATAATATGTATATTGTATATAACATATTTTTTATATATAACATACATCTCTATGTATATATATAGATATATAAAATGTGTGTGTCTATTTATAACATATGTAGTGTATATACACCTTATATATATATCTATCACACCAGCAAGTCCATCCTCTTCATTACACTTGTATTTTTATATACTCCTATTTCTGGCATTCATTTGTACACCCGTTTTTCCCTCTTTCTACCTCCAAGACTTTTACATGCTCCTTAAAACAAAGCCATAAATTCCGTGTTTTCTCCCATTCTTTCCTGCAGCGCATCCTGGCTCTGCTGGAGCCAGAAGTGGTTTCTCTTCTTGCTGCCACTGCACCATTTCCATCAACCCTTCAGGGATTTGTGCTTCTTTTCAAAGCTTGATGCTATTCAGAGAATATTCATATTAAAATAGGGTAGGGAATATAATAGGGATTTAAAATATCTTTTTAGAATTTTATCATCTGTACTAAATTCTCTTTTTTTGGTGGACAAGGTTAAAACTGAATATTTATTTCTGCAGCTGTCATTGGGCAGTGAAGAGTTCCAATGTTTCCTGTTGATAAAATGGATTTCTGTTATTGCACTGTGAAGTAAAACAAAAGTATAGCACAACATCGCTCTTAATTTGAACAATAAAACTAAATACATTTTTGCCTTCTAAATTATTTGTGAGTTTTTCCTCTTTTCCTCAGCCTTTTGGGGTGTTTCTACTGTGCATGACAGAGTTGCGCCGCTGAGCTTGCGAATAACTGACTTGAAATTGCTTTGAATAATTTTGCTTTTTTTTTCGGCTTTTGTACCTAATCAGAATTGATGTGACTGAAGTACAAATCTTCATAATAATCATGCATTTACTGGCTGTGATTGGAGGACCACCTTTTTGGCAATCTCTGGTAATTTTGCTCATGTTCTTACTTTATCCTTTGTAATAATCCGGTGATCACTGAAGGACTCCTGCACATCTGGGGACAGTTTCACTTCCGCAGGAAGGTTTCACTTTTCCTCGTAAATGGAAACAGATTTTTGAGTCCAGATTCCATGGAATTAACTGTGGATTCTGGCTGTACCAGAGTCATTAAAACAAGGTTATTTTATACCTTGTGCGTGCAGGTAGAAAGCTATCAAACACTGCATGAACTTAAACCTTTGGTGAAATCTTGGCCAAAACCTGAATGAATTCCGTGCAACAGACAGTGGAGGAATACTAAACTGGGATGAGGATTTGGGGGAAACTCTTAGAGAGCAGTTGGGAACCATCAGTACATAATTTGGCCTGAATGTGGCTGAAAACTCTTGATTTGTGTAAGGGGAAAACCCCCAACTGTGAGGTTTTTCCTTTTAAACGAAGATGATCCTGATTAAATGAGCTGCTGGCACAGCCTAGCTGCAGATGTTTTATTTATATCTGTATCTGTGTATATATCTATATATAATATAGGCTCACCAGGCCATGTCAGCTGACAGTTTAATAATGATGATAATAATAATACAATAGTAAGTATTACTGAAGCCACATTGAGCTATCAAAATGGCATTGCCCACAGAAAAGCATGTATGTGCATACATAAATTAAAAATATATAAATTTACTGGAAATAAAATCCAAAGCATTGGTTTCCTGGAAGGTTTTCCTAGTTTTCCTTCCTGCTTATTGATCTTCTCTCTGTATTGGATAAATGCAATTCTTAAGGAGAAAGAAATCTTGATTTCAATAACACCAAGAGATGGTCAAAAGCCCCTGAAAAGCTTCATCCTAAATGGATGAATTTTTAATCTGCTCCATGTAATGAGAGCAGTGAACCCACAGTATGTAGAGAGGATCCCAGACGAGCTAATCACGGCCATCCTGATTTTGCTGCTTGTGCTTTCAGGCTTAGAACCTCGAAGCCCTTAATTAATTATATAAACTGCAGAGTAAATACCATCTAAATGGAATGAGGGTGGGTAAGACTGATGAGAAAATAAAAATGAGGCTACACATCACCTTATTGGTGCAAAGTTTTCAAAAAATACTAGTGTGGCCAACATTCCCATGCAGCTATAATTTAATATTCTGTGTTACAAAGAGAATTTCTCAATTCATGTTCTCAGTTTCCTTTTTTTAAAAAAAAATAAAGGGGGAAGAATGCTGCCACAGCAACCTCTGGCACAATTCAGTGGTGTTTATGTGAGCTTAGAAATTGGTCTCTTGTTATTAAATAGCTTAAATAACTCTATAATAGCCTTTTAAATAACCCTTTTCAGCAGAATCTTGAAATCTATTAGAAGTTCTGGGTTGCAGCAGCATTTGCCTAAGGTGGCTCCCAAAAATACTAAACT
Organism: Rhagologus leucostigma; assembly: GCA_013397725.1. NCBI lineage: Eukaryota > Metazoa > Chordata > Aves > Passeriformes > Rhagologus > Rhagologus leucostigma. Next base: position 419,322 of record VZTD01003143.1, on the reverse strand, counting down.
ATTTTGGTTGGTTTGGTTGGTTTAATGGAGCATTTCTCCAGAGAACAACTTAATCAGGTCTCCCATGACAATCCTGTTTAATTCAGCGAGTGAGATTTTGTGTTCATTTAGAGATAAATGTTATTTACTGCTTGCGGAGCTAAACAAATCACACAACTCCATCTCACCCAGCCCTCTCTAATCCTTTAATACTTGATGTGATTGCAAAATTGGTGGTTTGGTATTTTTTATTTCCTTCTGTCTGGGGTAAATATGGAGTAAATGTGGTTGTGTACTCAAACATTCCACTTTTCATGGGAAAAGCAAAACACTCTGAACAGGCAAAAAGTAGAGTTGTGGATTTTGGCAATTGTTGCTTTCATTACCTTTCCTTTATTCCATGAAACTGTGTGTGCCTGTCCTGGCTCCCTCCTTTCTGGTAGTGTAAATTCTCTTCAAAGCCTGTTAAATGCTGCTCCTTAGGCTCCTGGAGCTGGGTAATTCCTGCGGGATGCTGAGTATCCCAGCTGGAATCATTTGGGACATGCAAGTAAAGCAAGGAAACTTAGGGTAACTTGTTTAATACATTGATTATTTGGACTTGTTTTTCCTGCTTGAAGCAAGAAGAGTGCTGCAGTTGCTGAAGTTTTCTCCCACAGGGTCTGGGATATGAAGAGGCACAAACACTTTATGAAGCTAGAGTTCGGCCGTCTGGAAGTTGTTCCTTGGGCAGATGTGACTGCAGTATATCTGGACAGCTCCAAACTCCAGCTGGGATCCAGCCCTGTGAGAAGGACTCCAGGATCTGAGTTGCCCAGCTGGCTGTGGGATTTGTGGGATTTGTGGGTGACAGGAGGAGTTCCTGGAGGAAGCGGCTCCGTGTCTGCTTGCGGGGTCTCTTACATGCTCCTTCCTGCTGCTTCCATGAGCCTTTAGCTGGGCTCTGCTCTGGCCTATTTCCTCGTAATTTTACTTTTTAAATCCTAATTTGTGCTGCACAAAACTCTGATGGAATGTACTCTGGAATCCTGGCAGTAATTTTCTGGCAAAATATTCCAGACTTGCTTTAATGCCGGCTTTGGCAACTGCTCCCAACTCTGTCTGTTGCCTGCTGCCACTTGGTTATTGCCATGCCTGGGCTCTTCCCAAACAAAACCTGGAATCGTGGAACGGTTTGGTTTGGAATGGACCTTAAAGCTCACTCAGTTTTACCCCCTGCCATGGGCAGAGACACCTTCCACTAGACCAGGTTGCTCCAAGCCCTGTCCAACCTGTATGCTGCTTTCCCAGGATTTACCTGGATTCAGCAGCTCTCTGGGCAGTGCAGCCTTCCCTCTGTAATCAGTCTCACAGGGTTTAATAGAGAACATGATTTGCCTGCAAAAAATGTGGCTGATGATACTTCCCTGCATTGCTGACATGGCTTTGGGAAGTTCTACCTGCATGTGACTTCGGATGAAGCCCCTGGAATCACCAGGAAGGGCAGAATAATTGCAGGGACTGTAGTGATACGTGGAATACCAGACAGGGAAGCCTTGTGGCTGTCTTCCAGTGTCCTCTGAGTTAAAATTCAGGGGCTGCAATGCCACTTTGTAGAAACATTTCCCTCTCTCCCTCTACTCAGAGGGAAAAAGTAAAAATAATCTGATATTTGCTTGATTTTGCTGCTTCCCGCTTCTGGTCTTGCTGCTCCCATTTTGTACATGGAGAAATTCAGCAGGTGCTGACTTTTTAATCCACTCCTCTGGCTTTCCTCTGCCAAATGTCTGTATGTGGCTGTTTCTCATTAATATTTTCTGCAGACACATGTGCACTGATGCAGCTGCTCGTGGAGGCCAAAAGGAGGGTGTTAAGAACCCAAAACTGGCCAAACTGGTGTTACAACAGTATGGCCTTATCTTCTCCTTCCCTGAGCATCCTTCTCCAGTGTTCTAGTGGTAGTTGGGAGTCCACGGGGTGTTTTTCCCAGCCAACTCCTCTTGTCTTGGGGAAATGTCAACCTTAATGTCTTTTGACTCCTGTATGCAGTTTGCTACTGTTTCCTTTTGCTTGTAAAAGCCAATGCACCCCTTCTTTAAATACCAAAGTATCAGTTCTGAGGCAGAGGCCAGCACAGGTACATGCTTTTAGAAGAGCTTGAGGAGTCCTGAGCCTCCTGACGTTAATGGATGATGACAAGTAGTGCTCCAGTCTGGCAATTCAAGCCTTCTCTTTACTTGTCTTTATTCTTTCTCTACAGTCTTTCAGAAAATGCCCTTTTTTTTTTTTTGCCTTAGCAAGGGAGAAATACATTTGACTGTCATGAAACTGGGTGGGGTTTGGCATGAAGGGCTAAAGCTCCTCTGCCTCTTAATCATGCCCTGGAAAGATCAAGAGATTCAGTTGTTGAATGGAATAGAAAACTTAAGATCTTCAAGAATGATCTTCAAACTCCGGGAGTGTTTGGACAACGCTCTCGGGCACAGGGTGGGATTGTTGGGGTGTCTGTGTAGGAACAGGGGTTGGACTGAATGCTCCTGATGGGTCCCTTCCAGCTCATAATATTCCATGATTTACCTGCTGAATGCTACTCTGAGAGTGTAATTAAAGAAAAATAGAAGCAACTTGACCTCCCTTGGAGTTCTGTTCCTGGCTAGACTATTGGGGAGCTGAGCGTTTATTCAGTTGAGTGCCATGACTTCAGTTCCCGAATGAAGAGCTTTTAGTACTTGAATAGATACAGTTGGGAAGTTTTGGGTAGTTATCTTTAAACACTTGCTCCCATAACATATTTCCTGTGGTTTAGTTTGGACTATTTTCTTCTTAATTTCTAGTTTTTCCTGTTCTGCTTGAAACATGACTGTTAAAAAACAAAGGAAACTTTCGAAATTGCTTGTGCTCGTTCTCCCCTTCTTTAGCAACCTCATCCTTCCTCTCCTGGGTCACTGACTCCGATCTGACTTGTCTGATCTCTTTGCTTGCCTTGCCTTGCCAAGAAGATCGGATCCAGTCCTTGAAGGGGTTTATCTGACCATCCCAAGTGGCTCTTGCTCTGCCCAGTTTGATCTTGACTGCAGCTTCAGGAAAGGTGATGATTCTCTTCCCTGAGATGAATTAGAGCAAGTTCTTGGGTTTGTCCATTTCTCTGCTTTTGGTGTCTCTTCTCTGGTAACTGAACGTAAATCTGGCTTTATGGGAAGCTTCATGGAAGGATTTTTGGAAAATACATTTTTCTCTGTAGGAATGTCAATATCTGTATAGTAGAGAAAGAAGAGCAAATGTTGTGTTGGAAAGTGGAGTGTTTGAGTACACCTGAAATATTAACCCAAATTTGAGTTTGTGCATATTTTAACTTCTTGTCTCTCTTCCATTAAGATTCCAATACTGAATATTCAGGTGAAAATATTCCCAGCTCTCTGTACTGTGGCAGGAACCATATTCTCCTGTACGAACTACTTTGGTGTGATCTTCACGGGTGGAGTTGGCAAAAACGGATCCACTATAGCAGTGAGTACCTTGGGCTGCCGGTTCCTCCTCAGCATGGAGGCTTTTCTGCCACAGTTTGTATTTAATATAATCCCTCCTCCATGGGAAACATTTTCCCTTCAGCTCTTTGCTGGCACGGGAAAAACAAGTTAATATTGCGTGTGTAAGAATAGTAGATAGAGGAGTCAGAGTTTTAAAATTTTTGAATAAAAGTACTCATTGTACTTTGATATTTGTTTTTTAATTAATGAGACCCAGGTTATACAAATACTCTCCTCACTGAAGAGTTCATAGAAAAATCCTGTGCAAAAATCCATTCAGAAGGAAATTTTTCAAGAAGATTCTGGGTTTGATCCTTTTAAAAGAACTGTATTATTCATATTACCAATGTAAAAGAACAAGTGGAGGTGTCTGCACAAGCACCTTGTTACAGTGTTCTTGCTGCCTAAAATCTGATTTTTTTCCCCAGCACCAGAAAGTTTCCACCACATTCTCAGCTGCTGCTTGCTCAAGTTTCACCACTTTTTGTTCCTTTTACCACCAGCATTCAGAAAGACGTTTCTAATGTGATTTTATTTTTAACCCCTCATTGCGCACCACATGAGGGGCTCTTTGAGGTTTCTTTGCAATGTGCACGTTTTTTTAATCTCATGCTTTAATCTCACCGTAGGGAACAAGTGTCCTCTCACCTTTTCTCCATATTGGCTCAGTGATCGCCTTGGCTGCAATGATCTACAAGAAATCTGCTGTGCAGCTCTTTGAGAGGCACCCCTGCCTCTACATCCTGACTTTTGGCTTTGTGTCTGCCAAGATCACAAATAAACTGGTGGTGAGTGTGCCAGAACCTTCCTGAGTCTTGTTGCAGGAGAACATCTGTAGATTATGGAGCTCTGGGTATTCCACTGAGTAACTTGCACTTGTTTGTGTGCTGAAGAGATTCTTGTGCTTTGCTTTAAGTAGCCTGGAGGTGCACCAGAGCCTTTTTCTGTTTGTGGAAGCCTGGAGTTGATGCTGTGGTTGCACAGGCAGCACCAGGACAGCTCAAAGCTGTTTCCCCCCTTCCCCCGCTGTTAATTCACACTTCTGCAGTGTATTTGTGCACATGTGTGAAGAGCTGGGCTGGAACAGAGGTGGCTGGAATCCCCTTCAGATGCAAAGAGGAGGAAGGTTTGTCAGGAGAGGAGGTGATGGAGCTGCTGAGGTTTGGAACACTTGTTGAGGGTTTAACTTAAAGAATTGGAGGGAAATAGGGGTTAAAATCATTAACAGGTTTGTACAAGGGCGGAGGTGTCAATGAATGAGGGTTAAACAACTCCTGCCTCAAACACCATCCCAGTTCTGCAGGCCTCTGTTGGGCTACTGTGAGCTGGGTCAGTGCTGGACTTAACTCACAGTAGAAGAGTTCAGATTCATAGTGGAGGAAGAGTTTAAGCTCACAGTGGAGGAAAAGTTTCTTTCTTACCAGGCCCGCTTTGGTGCTCAGTCCCATCCCAGCCATGCTGTGCAGTGAGGATGGAGTGTGGGACGGGTTCTGTGCCCGTAGGGAGGTGGGAAGGTCACTTGAACACCAAAAATGTTCGTGAAATTATAACCAGACAGAGGTGGTGATAGTTAATGGAATGGGAGAAAAAGAGGTGGAGATAGAGTAACACCAAGTGTCCCTGACTTCTGAAGCTCTTTTTGAAGCAGCTGTGAGTTTTTGTTTCCAGGCTCAACTTTAAAATTTACCAGTGTGCTTCCATTTCACTGTTTGGTTTCTGCCAGGAGGAACAGGTGGGCTGAAAACATGTTCGTTTTTTTTCCTGGGCTACATTCTCTGCTCTTAATAAAATATGTCTCTCTGCAAACCTTGCATCTTTGTAGCTGTGGAGCTCCATGGTTCAAACAATGTTGTTGCTGCCACTTGAGTATTTGATGTTTTGCAGTAATGTGACTTGAACTGTATGGTTTTGGCTTTGTGTATTCTGAAATCACTCTGCTATGGCTGGCACATGTTTATTTCTTAAACTCTCTTTTTTACTGCAGGTTGCCCATATGACCAAGAGTGAGATGTATCTGTATGACACAGCATTCATAGGCCCAGCACTGCTGTTCCTTGACCAGTATTTTAACAGCTTTATTGATGAGTATATTGTCCTCTGGATTGCCCTGGTGAGTCCAGGCTCATTCTAGTAATTAGCTCTGCCACTAAGTCATTGTGTTGGCTGTGCCCAGCTGAGTCCCCTGGAGGGGGATGGGACTGAGAAGGGACATCACAGGGTGGATTTGAAGCTGGTGCAGAGCTGAGCAGGGTCACAGTGTCCCTGGCTTGGTGCTGGAGCAGTGCTGGGCACTGTCTTTAGAGATGGTCTGGGTGAGGGGATTGAGGCGCTCCCAGTCAGTTTGCAGAGGACACCAGGTTGGGTGGGATATGGATCTGCTGGAAGGATCTGGACAGGCTGGATCCATGGCCAAGGCCAGCAGTGGGAGGGTCAGCCAGGCCAAGTGCCAGGTCCTGTCCTTGAGTCACAACAGCCCCATGGAATGCTCCAAGCTGGGGCAGGAGTGGCTGGAAAGCTGGGAAGGGATCTGGTAGTGCTGGTGACAGTGGCTGAACGTGAACCCAGGTGTCTAGGTGGACAAGAGGCCAGTGGCCCCTGGGCTGTCACAGCCGTGGTGTGTCCAGAAGGCCCAGTGTGGTGACCACTCCCTGGTTGGCACTGCTGGGGCACCTTCAGTCTTGGGGACAGCTCTGGGCCCCTCCTGACAAGAGACACATTGAGGGGCTGGAGCGTGTCCAGGGAAGGGAACAGGGCTGGGAAGGGGCTGGAGCACCAGGAGCAGCTGAGGGAGCTGGGAATGGGGCTCAGCCTGGAGCAAAGGAGGCTCAGGAGGGACCTTGTGGCTCTGCACAACTCCCTGACAGGAGGGGGCAGCTGGGGGGGAGTTGGGCTCTGCTGCCAGGGAACAGGGACGAGAGGAGAGGGAACGGCCTCAGGCTGCACCAGGGGAAGGTTAGGTTGGATATTTGAAAAAAAAAATTGCTGAAGAAGTTCATCAGTCATTAGAGTAAGTTGCCCAGGGCTGTGATGGAGTCACCATCCCTGAAAGTATTCAAGAGGTGTCTGGATGTGGCACTTGGGGACATGGGTGATTATGGTGGCTCTGGGGTGATGGTGGGACTCGATGATCTAGAAGGTATTTTCCAACCTTGATGACTCTGTGATAGTTGAAAATTTTAAAGCACTGTAGCAAATATTCAAAGCTTAGATTAGAATATTTTGCAGATGAGTGTTGCTGCCTTATTAGCAGGGGCTCTGTGATGGGCAGTGCAGGGGTGCTCGGGCTGTGCCTTAAGCTCGGGAATGTCTGTCATGACTCACACCCATCGGGAAAAAGATCTTAAATTCAGCTCATCTGGGCTTATCAAATGCTCAAGTTTAATGTACAAAAACAGTGTTAAGCTTTTAGTAAAATTGTGAATGTGATGTGATGTGAAAAGATGTGTGTGTGGTTATCAGCATGCAGAGTTACTGGGGCATTTCAAAGTATCTCTGTAGCTGATGTAACTCTTCTCCACTCTCTCGTTGTAGAATTAGGAACCTGTCTTGTCTTGGGCTGGAAAAAAGCTCAGCATTCCCAAAAACTCTTTATGGAGTGATGCCCAATCCCTGGAAGTGTCCAAGGACGGGTTGGACAGGACTTGGAGCAACCTGGTCTAGTGGAAGGTCTCTGCCCATGGCAGGGGTGGAGCTGGATGGGCTCTAAGGTCTCTTCCATCCCAAGCCAGTCTGTGATTCCACAGTTATTCCTGAAGTTGGAGATTTAACTCAATGGGCCGCCGTGCTAGGGCTGTGAGTGTGGGCTGTTACACCCTTGTGTGGCACTCGAGGAACATGTGGGTGTAACTGTGGATGATTTTTCCCTGTGCAGATCCTGTCCCTGTTCGACCTGCTCCGATACTGTGTCAGTGTGTGCAACCAGATCGCTGCCCACCTGCACATCCACGTGTTCCGCATCAAGGGCTGCCCCACGCACTCAAACCACCACTAGGGATGGGAGCTGCCGCAGGGGAATGGAGAAGGAGTTGGGTTTCTACGGAATGGATGAAGACTTGTAGGAGACTAAGGCAAAAAGCAGATAAGAACAAAGTAATTTATAATAATCAATGTTGTATAACTTTTCTTCTTTGTTATCAGTAACACTCCTTATCTAGTCTCCTGCCTGAGAGAGTGAATTCCAAGTACACCCTAGTCAACTCTCCACGTAGTCAACTCTGTTGGTTCCAAGCCCGGGAAAGCATGCAGGGAGTAATGCTCTGTCTTTGTAATTACCTTGATTACAAATTAATCTCTATATGGTGAATGGATCCCCACCAACTGAAGTTTCTAATGTAGTATAATTACAGCTGCAATCTGACTTGCTTTTAATTTTAATATTTCATCATCTCTTAGTGAAATACTTGTTTAGTGTCCACTTGAAATTTATTTACTAAAGACCTGAGCTGGTAGAACCCAGAGATATCTCACTAAGTTGTGTGGCTGCAGCAGCTGCCAGGTGGGAGCCAGGCTGGGGTGGTTTTTGCTCGTGCATTGCTGACAAAGCGGTTTCATGCTGAACAGGGTCCTGTGAGCCAGGGGGTGCCCGGCATGCAAAATAGTGTGGTATCTTTGTCAATTAATTTTATTTTTTTAAATAAACATTATCTAAAAAGACAACTTATTTCTCAATTTTCTTCAGTGGAAAAGACTATAAGAAAAAAAAATTTTACTGTTTACTTTTTTATGTATAAAACTTAAGCAAAATTTCCTTTCTGCTCTTAATAAATAAGAATTCTGAGAGCAACGGTTGTCTTGAGATGTGTGTTGCTCTGTCCTGCTTAGACTTGTGAATGACAAACCTGCCTGTGCTTTAGAGGGTAGTTTTCCAGTGCTTTTATGTGGATCATGTTGTCATTCCAGAATCTCCGAGAACTTTGCCTGCTATATAGTGCAGTAAGTTTGGGTTTCTTTTTTCTGTCATTGTTTTAATGCTGTTTTAGCTGTGGTGAACTGCATGAGGGACACCAAGTTAGATTAATGGAGGGTTTAATTGCATGTAATGAAGTTCACCCGGTGCCACAGGCCCTGGCACTGAGGGGAACTTCAGCCCCCGAGCAAAGAGGCTGAAGTGCAGAGCAGGGAGTGTCTCCGAGCAGGATCTGCCTTGGCTGTGGGGGAGCTGCTGGGGACAAAGCTGGAATGCTTTGATCCCATGTCTGAAATTCCAGCCCTCTGACCTCTCTCCAGCCCTCAGAGCATCTCTCTGAAGATGGGAAGGAAACCTCTTCTGTGCTGGGAGCCCAGGCCAAGGCAGTGCCTGTGGACGACACCATGGCTCTGAAGGATTCAAACACAGCTCATGTTCAGAAAAAAAAACAAACCAAAAAGCCCCACACCTCAACAAAATCAAAACCTCCCTCAGTTCCTGGAAGCGCTGACGTGGATTTCCTGTGATACCTCAGTAATTAGAAAATGTGCTCAGAAGTGGAGAGAAAACTCAGTTCCTGCAGTGCCTGGAGAGGTTTGAAACCCTTGTTCCCCCTCCCTGGGCAGTGCTCAGTGTCCGGCTGCCATGGACTGAGAGATTGGGCTTCCTTGTGTCCTGGCAGGGACAGGACTGGAGGGGACATGGAGGAAGGTGGCTCTGGTTTAGTGGTTGAAGTGTTTGTGGGGGGAGACCAGGGTGGCCCTGGTGGGCTGTGCTGGGAAGTGGAGCAGAGGTGCTGAGTCCTTCAGCTCAGCCTTGGAACAGGGATGTGCCCAGTCTTGTGCCTTCTGTGCTTGGAGGAGTCTTGGTTCCTTCCTGCAGGGTGGCACCGTGTCAGCAAGTGAGCTGGAGGTCGTGTGTCAGCCTGGGGGCACTGGGGGAATCAGGGACATGCTCAGGATGAGGAGGAGACTCTCGTAAGGCTTCCCCACTCCACTCTTGCACTCCCACTTGGAACCTTGTGAGCAGCAGCTTTATGGCAAGTGCAGCTGAGGGTTCTTTGGGCACCTGGCCCTGTGTTGGGGGTCTCCTCAGGGTCCTGCCAGGCTGGAGCTAGAGAGGGATTTGGTTCCTGCATCCTGACACACCTGGAGCAGCTCTCGAGTGTCTTGGAGCTCTGCTCCAAGTGCATTGGTGCCAGGAGCATCTCCATGTGTGAGGTGACAGCTCTGGAATGACATTTTTAGATATAAGTGGAATTCAGGGAACTAATTAATTGAGTTTTTACTGCAATGAGCTGGGGAAAGGGTTGATCTGGACAATGCAGCCTCTGCTACTGCTCTTCAAGGGGAGCAGGTAAAAGTCTGCAAGGGAAGAGCCTGGAAGGGTTTGAAAGTGCCCTTTACAAACCATGTGTTTCCTTTCATCAGCACGAAGTGGGTGCAGAACTGTTGCTTGGAAAGTCCCTCCCTGGAGTGTGAGTGGTTTCCTCGAATCTGGATCAGTCCAGTGGTTCATGAAGTCCAACCTTTCACCAAACACCTCTGTGCCCGCTTACCCATGTAAACAAGGAGATTCCTGCTGTCAGTCCTCAGAGGTTCAAGATTAGGCTGCTCCAAATAATTTGTTACTGATACTTGACACTGGAGAAGAACCAAGGCCTTTAAAAAGCTGTATAGGACCACACTTCTGTGTGCAAAACTAAAGCCTGTTGCTGTTCAGGAAATGCAATAGGACACCTTTTCCTGAGCTTTTCACTCCCTGGAAGTGTGGATGCCCCCAGCCAAGATTCCATTTCTCTGCTGATACAGTTTCAGTGTTATCAGGGAACAGTCACTGCTGGCAATCCAAGCCTTCTAAGCTATGGCTCTGGGTATGGTGACAGATAATGGAATAAACGACATTTCCACCTGCCTTGTTTGTGGCCACGGGTCACATCAGACGTGCTTGTGGGGCTGAGAAGGGAAGCAGGGGATTTGTGGGCTCAGCCTGATCTCATGATGGGCCCTTTCACTTTCTGTTGTGTCCAGAAGACACTCAGGAGGAAGAACTTCTGCAGCAGCAGCACCTGGGACTGAGAACATGCCCTGCTAAAAAAATACAGTTCTGCTCTGCTGGTTTTCCTCTCAATTTGTAAAGAGAAGCTGGAAATTTCCACTGGGTGTTGTGTTGGCTCTTTAAGAGCTGCTGAAGGAGTTCCCTTGCTCTGAGAAGGGGTTTAACACAGGAAAGAGGCGGGTCAGGACACCTCAGGGCCTCTTTCTGTGTCATCGAATCGTGACTTTGTTTCAAAGCAGTATTTTCCTCCTCTTCCCATCCTACCCAGCTTGCCCCAGGTACCTCCAGTGCTGCTGTGGCCCAGGTGTGAGTGTGGAATGGAGCTGCAGAGGAGTTTAATCATTTCCAGAGTGTGAGGACTGCAGCAGTTCAGAGGTTATGGGCAGGTGGGCTGGGAGTGGGGTGGGAGCAGGGGCTGTTCCTGCCTGGAGCAGTGGGAAGCACTGGGCTGTCACCCCCGTGCTACCTCCAGCAGGGTAAACCCTCCCAGGACTGTTTGCTGGCACTGAGGCTGCTGGCAGAGGGTGACACATGCCAGAGCACGAAACTTATCTTCCCCAGGGCAGCTGCATAGCAGGGACTGAGTCCCAAGTCAGGCTGAGCTGCCTGCCGGCCGGGCCCAAAGTTATCTGGATGGTGTGAGTTGGCCAGTGCTATGCTGGGAACTATGTTAACAATTTAGCAGAATAAATGAGCTCTTTCCAGTTCAGGGAAACATTTCTTGGTGCTGTTTTATTTACTGTTGTAGGCTTGGATCAAGTGTTGGGCAAATCTCGAGCAGGAAGAAGGATTTAAAAATACGCTGTGGGTTGTGCTGATGTGTTGCAACGTGACCCAGCCCTGGTGTCCCTGCTCCCAGCAGCCCCAGCTGAGCCTTCCCAGTGTGTCCCCAGCAGTCTGCCCACCCTTTGGGCATTAAAGGAAGGGTGTTCAAGCCAGAACTTAACAAATGCCTATAAAAAACCAAGAGAGTGACTTTTTACACAAGGAGACAGTGATAGGACAAGGAGGAATGGATTTAAACTAAAATAGGAGATTTTTAGATGGGATTTGGGAAGAAACTCTTCCCTGTGAGGGTGGGGAGGCCCTGGCCCAGGTTGCCCAGAGCAGCTGTGGCTGCCCCATGCCTGGAAGTGTCCAAGGCCGGGTTGGATGGGGCTTGGAGCAACTTGGGATAGTGGAAGGTGTCCCTGCCCAGGGCAGGGGTGGAATGGGGTGATCATGAACATCCCTTCCATCCCAAACCAGGCTGAGATTCCATGATTCCAGGATATTTTTGATATTTTGATGCCTGGTGGGTACCAAGTGATGTGACAGCCTGGCTGTAAGATCCCAGAGAGGAGAATGAAGCTCTGCCTTCATGCCCAGCCTTTGCTGGGAGAAGTACCTGGCTCAGGTTTCTCTGGGATGGGAAAGATCTGCAGCCCCAGCCCAGCTTCCCTGCTGCAATATTTATTTCCTGGGTGAGTGCATTCGGAAAGGAGGAGAACCATAATTTAGCTTTAATCTGCTGCTGGCATCACATTTCAGAGAGGAATTTTGAGGTTTTAAGAAAAGTTGGCACCAAGACCAGACCCAAGGAGGACACATTTTACTCTGGGGTGGAACAAATCCTTCCTCCCTCCCTGAAGCTGTTGATCAGCTGTTTCCCCCTTGACACCTCACAGCCACGTGGCCTTCACAGCTTGCTGCAGCACAAATAAATAACCTGCTGGAAATGAGTATTTTTGTTTCCTTAGAAAGCCAAACTTGGCTCTATGTGGCACCAGTGATGCGGCAGCTGTGAGAGAGGAAACCACTAAACCCCCCCCACCTGCTCCTGCTGGTGTTTAACAATGGCTCAATAAAACAATATAAAACAGTTGTTAATAACAAAACCTCAGGAATTGTTCAGTGGGATGTTCCTTATTTGCAAACCCCTGGTTTGTTTTAATGAGAAGTAACCTATTTCCTACTCATCCCTTTTTGTTCCCCTTTCTAATAGTTACTCTAAACCCGGGTTGTCCTGCAGCCAGCCCTGGCTGCCCTCCCTCTGCGTGAGGTGCTGGGCGGACAAGGACTGTGCAGGGCCAAGCACTGGGAGTCACAGTCTGTCCCTGGAGTGACCGCGGGTGGGAAAGAAATCCCAGCCTGGCACTAGTTCCATGCAAAGAGTTTTCCAGTGCAATGATGCCCTGAGGAAGAAAGGGTAGGACTGGTGCTTGGTACTGCCCAGGCAGCTCAGGAGTCCCAGATGGGCAGGAACAGAATCCAGTGTGGTGCTGCTGGCAGGGGTGTGTCAGTCCCAGTCCTGCTCCTCTGCTCCCAGGCTGGACTTCAGGAGTCCCTTCGGTGCTTCTTCTGTTCCTGGTATTCTGTTATTTTCTGCTGGAAATATGCTGTGGAGGAGAAAAGGTTGTGGGTGAGGTGCTGGTGTTTGGAATGGGGGATATAGGGCTGCACAGCCCGAATCCTGGGAAGTGTTTGTGCCCCAAACCGTGCTGGGTGATGGACACCTGCACCCAGAGAGGACCCGGGGGAGATGTGGAAATGAAGTGTCCAAGGCAGGTTGGACAGGGCTTGGAGCAACCTGGGCTAGTGGAAGGTGTCCCTGCCCACGGCAGCAGGTGGAACGAGATGCCCTTTAAAGGTCCCTCCAACCCAATTTGTTGGAAATCTTGGATTCTATAAGTCTATGAAATGGGGGTGGTTGCCATGCCACCCATCCCTCTCACCCGAAATAGGCTTTATTATGCTGGGTTAGCCAGAGGTTTTAACCCATGTGTTCACTCCTGTTCAGTTTTGTGTTTCCCACCAGCAAGGAAGGGAGAAAGCAGCAGACCCAGCAAAAAACCAGAATGGTGAAGTAGACGGAGAATACAATGAGAAAACAGGGATTGTGCCATCCCCCTCTCCCTCCCCAGGTTCAGGTTTGCCCTATAAGGTCTCGCATAAGAGGGCAGAGAAGCAGCACCTGAGACAGTGCCAGCCAGGAGCCCCCCGGGTCGGGTGGCAGATCCCAGCCCAGGATGTCTGCAATCCACCAGTACAGTTTTTGGGTGGTTTCCTCCACCTCCACTGCCCATTTGTCCTCATCCCTGGCTGGGAGGAGGCTCAGCTCTGCCTTGTGCCCTGTAAATCCCCGGGAAGGGGGAAGGACCAGCCCTGCTGCCACAGAGCTGGGGGCTGAGCTGAGTCAGGCTCCCAGCAGCTGCTGCTGTGCCCAAGCCAAATGTTTGTGGTGCTGCTGCTTGTTGGCCTCAACACGGAGCTCCCAGTGAGCCGGCCCCGGCTCCAGGCGAGTGACAAGATCTAAAATGAATCATAGAATCCAGAATCCCACACTGGTTTGGGTTGGAAGGGACCTTAAAGCTCTTCCAGTTCCAAACTCTGCCCTGGGCAGGGACACCTTCCACTAGACCAGACTGCTCCAAGCCCTGTCCAGTGTGGCCTTAGACACTTCCAGGGATGGGGAGTCACAAGGAGGATTTTTTTTGCTTGACAGGGATGGAGAAATGAGGCCATTGAGAGCAAACAGGATCTGCTCAGTGCCCTGAGCACACTCAGCTTGGGCTGCATCCCATCCCTCACTAGGCACGAGGTGTGTCTGCCCCCAAACCAACCAGCCCAGGGTTCCACAGAGCTCACTCAACTGGGGAGGGGAGGAGAAACGGGACCCTTACCTTCCTGTGGGATCCTGCTCTTCTCAGCTTCCTCAATAAATAGGGAAAACATGTTTGTCTTCACAAACTTCTTCACGAATCTGCGGCAGCTCTTGGAGGCGATGGCCTTGCAGAAGGCTCGTTCCTGGAAGCTGCCGGAGCCACTCCTGCCCCACTTGATGTAGGAGGCGTAGTGCCCAACCAGCCGCACAAAGAAGTGCACAAAGGCTTCGGACACCAGGGCGTTCACCTGCTCCGAGGCTGGAAGGGGACACAGAGCACGAGAGGTGGGGATGGCACCTCTGAACACAGACAGGATGGGCTTATTTTAACCTGGTCTGTGTTTGCAGCCCAAGGAATTACTTGCTTAGAGCCTCCCTCTGCCACTAATCAAAGATCAGACTAATTTTGCTGAGGGAACCCTGGCTGTGTTGCTTTCCAGGGTGGCAGCATCTTAATGTTCTAAATATTAACAAAAAAACATTTTCCCAGCAGAGTTATCTGTTCCTGCTCTCGTGTTTCAAAGGACAGAGGAAAAGCCAAAGGATTATCCCTGCAAATAGGGGAAGAAATCCCAGACCAGGTGCCTCGAGGCAAATCCCTTGGCTGAGGTCTCTAGCCATGGAGAGGGCAGATCAGGGCTGTTTTACCGTGACAGACATCCTTACTGTGCACGTTGTTGTTGTTGTTGTGCCTGTTCAGGGATATCAGCACCTCGTTCTGCAGCTTCCCGGGCAGGATCTCCTCCTCATCACCCACCTGGAAGGCAAGGGGGCCGTGAAGCACCAGAGGGAACCCAGCTCAGGGGGCCGTGGGTTGGTGCAGCCCGTCAGGGGGGCTTTCAAAGCTCATTAATTAATTATCATCACAATGTCCTGCAGAGATGTGGGTGTGGGATATCTCGTGCATGGACCCTGCTGTTCTGGCTCAAAAGCCAGGTGCAGTGGCTGTAGACTTTCCCACATGGGACATTCCCCCTGGGTGGGTGGCACTGAGATGGCTCTGCCCCCAAAATCATAGAACCACAAAATCCCAGATGGGTTTGGGTGGGAAAGGACCTTAAAGCTGATCCCATTCCACCCCTTGCCATGGGCAGGGACACCTTCCACTAGCCCAGGTTGCTCCAAGCCCCATCCAACCTGGCCTTGGACACTTCCAGGGATCCAGGGGCAGCCACAGCTTCTCTGGGCACCCTGTGCCAGGGCCTGCCCTCCCTCACAGGGAAGAATTCCTTCCCCAAATCCCATCTAACCCTGTCCTCTGGCAGTTTGAAGCCATTTAAAAATGTGGAAGCTGCCAGGTAGCTGAGACCAAAGGAGAAAAGGCCCTTCCTGGGGTTACCTAGGCCACCCCCAGCCCCACACCCACACAGGGAGGACCTACCGCCCGGATGATCTTCCCTTCACAGAGATCAACTATCAGAGCCTGAAAGAGAGCAGGGAGTGACCAGGTTTAGCCCTGCCAAGGCATCTGGGCTTCCTCCCACCCATTTTGGGATGGGACTGGTGTGTCACCAGCCCGTGAGGGTGGCAGGAAGGGATCAGCCCCTCTCTGCTGGAGGGACCTGGGCAGGGGGACCAGGACATTCCCCACAAGGACAGTTTTTGCTGCAGGTTTGGTGGCTTGTCCCCGCACAGCTTTCCTCTGCTTCAAGGCTGGGATGACCCCAACAGCAGCTCCTGGAGCTGGAGGGGCAGGGCAGCTCCCAGGGGAGAGTGGAGGTATCGCAGCAGGTGCCAACAGGAGGGGACACGGAGGACTCCCTAATTTCCAGCCTCCCTGGATGGGAAAAGGGCACAACCAGAGTCTCCAGCCCTGGGGCCAAGCCAGACCTGGGGACACGGATTAACCGATGGCTCCATCCAGCTGCCCTCCCCTCCAGATGAAATACCTCCTCCATTGGCTGCTCCAGGACCCGCTCCAGGTGCCGCATCTGGATGCCGACCATGAAGGGCGTGGGGCAGCACACGGTGTCCAGCAGGCACTCGGGGACCACAGGGATGTAGGTGTGAGCCCAGGTGAAGGGGTACAGGAGAGCAGCCACGGCGTGGATGCACTGAGACAGGACACTGCGGGACAGGGAGCCAGTGGTGATATCATGGTGGGGAGGAGGGAACATCCCACCTTGAGCTCTGCTGTGTCCTGTGCCCCTTCAAACGGCATTTTTATGGACATTTTTATAATAAAGAGATCAGGACTCACCTCAGCTCCTCAGCCAGGAAAATGAGCCGTCGCTCCAACATGGCAGAGGCGAAGATGTGCAGGATGAGGTGAGGGCTGAGTCGCTGGAGCAGAGCCTGGAACTCCACGTGCTCCAGGTGGGCATCCACAGGCCGCGTGAGTTCGATGAGCTGCCAAGGAAGAGCCATGGAACCCCAGCTTAGGAGGGACAACACTCCCCCCATCGTGCCCTGGGTCCCTGAGAGGTGATTTGGAAGCAGTTAATGACCAGCGTTTGCAGCATCTGCACCGTGTCCACGTGCAAGGGACAAACCCCATCTCATCCTGCCGGGAGATTCAGCCTGTGCAGCACTGAGGACTCAGGGAAGCCACCAGTGATGTGCACTGGGGGACTCTTTATTTGGGCACTGGATTTTTAACCCAAATGCCTCATTTCTCCAGAGCTCCCAAGTCCCTGGCAGGGGGTGGCAGAGACATGTCCCATCTCAGTGTCTGACAGGTCATCTGTGAGCTGCCAGGAAAGGGAGGAGTGGAGAGGGCATGACTTCTGCTACAAATGCCACAAAACCTTCGTCTAAAGCCTCTCTGGCAGAGTCAGCCTGGCAATTCCTGGCTAGGATGTCCCAAAAGTGAGGGATCTAATAGATATCTGCAAGCAGGCTGCCTATTCAGCTGCCTTTGCCCATGACAAGTCTCCCAATCCCATCAATCGCCCTGTGGCAGCTGGACACGGCGAGTACTGAAGGGTTAACAGGACCATGCAGCTCATGACACAGTCCTGGCCCCTCTCCCCATCCTTCAGGGGGGAAAATCTCCTTCTCCATGTGCCTTTCCACCAAAGCAGCATCTTGCCAGCCAGCAGCATCAGGCTTGGCTGGGCTCCACAGTCCCTTTCCACCACAAATCCTGCCCCATCCCCAGCTCTCAGCCCATGCAGTACCCAGGATTAATTTCTCCTCCTTTGCTGGTCTCAGTGATCTCCTTGCCTTGCTCCAGCCCCTGACAGGAGCCCCAGAGCGCAGCTCTTTCGAAGAACATCCTCACTCCTCCTCCCTCCGGCAGCCCAGGCTGCGCTCCCAACCATGGCCCTGGGCCAGAGCATTGAGCAACCTGCAAAGTCTTGCACAAGCTCCCTGGATGAAGAAATTGCTTGGATCACCAGCTGCTAAATTGCTCTAGAGAGGAGGGATCCTGCTCTCAGGCCCTCCCTGGCAGGGCACATACATGGGGTGCTCAGCACTGAGGATATTTTGCCCAGTGCCAGATCTTCCCCATTCTTCCAGCTCAGCTTTGCCACAAGAGAAAGGAAAAGCAAATTAAAAGGCTGTGCCCGTGCGAGTCTGGGCCATGCGTGGGCGTGATGAGATCTTCTCATCCCTGCCCGGATCAGATCTTTTCTCCACAGGAAAAGACTGGGCTTGCCACACACCTGCACCTGCCCGGGGGGCTAAACCAGGCAGGAATCAAGGCTGGGAGCTGAGCACAGTGGTATGGAGAAGAGCAGAATCACGGAACCATGGAATCAGCAGGGTTGGAAAAGCCCTCTAAGATCATCGACTCCACGTTCACCACTAACCCCCATCCCCAAGTGCCCCATCCATGTGATTTTTGAACACTTCTAGGGATGGTGATTCCACCACGGCACTGGACAGGCTGTGCCAGTGCCCAACCATCTCTTTTGGGAAGAAATTTGCAGCCCATGACAGCCCTGGCACCACTGTGCTCCCAACACTGGCTCAGGAGCAGGAGCAGCTCCCAGCCCCTGGCACAACATCCCGCTCTGGCATCAGGGCAAGTCCCGGCACGGTGTTCAGAGAGGTTTTCATGTGGCAGTTCCAGCTCCAGGCTGGGGGAACTGCAGAGGATGCGAAGATGGGGCAGCATCCCCTGGGGATGGGCTCCATCCTCATCCTCTCTGCTCTCCTCCTGGATCAGGAGGGAGATAACACCAATATTCCCAAGGGATGAGACCCCTGGCAGCCTGACCCACTCTGCCCCGCTCCAGTGAGCTCCCCGGGGTGCTGCAGGTGTGGAGGACGCTCCCAGGCACAGCCCGGGCTCCTCATGTTGCAGCAGTGCAGGAGGTGCCCCCGAGTTCCCCACCAACCTCTGTGCCTGACTCAGGGATGAAGCTTTTGATGGTGACAGTTTTCCCTGGAGCTGGGAAGGGCGATTCCCGAAGGCCCTGCATGAAGGGGTAGATCACTGCCATGGAGATCTGGCGCCTCTTCTCCACCTCGTCCAGGATCTGGGGGACAAAGAAGTGAGCCAGGAATGCCCAGCGGAGAAAGGAGCAGTCACCAGGGCCACCACAGGGCCAGACAGGGCCACCACAGGGCCAGAGCCACCATGTCCCTACCTTGGAGAAGAGCCCAAAGCAGCCGAGGCAGCTGATGATGCAGAAAACCTCAGGGAGCCGGACACCGCGCCCGGATGGCTGGAAGAGTGTGGGAAAAGGATTTGAGCATGTCCCAGCCCCCTGCACCAGCTCCACGCTCTCCAAAGGGATCCTCACTTGCTCCCCTCAAATTCCCAGTCACTCACTGGGGGATTTTCAGAGCTGGGGCCAAGGCCAAGGATGCAGCTAATGCTGGAAAAGCAGAGGGTGCCCAGAAAAGGTGATTTGGGTGCCTAAGCTGTTAATTATTTTGGTCAAAGTCCTTTGGCATATTCCCAAACTCTCCTCCCACCCAGACACATGTCCTCCAAGACATCCTGCCCCACTATCCTTGGGGTTAATCCTGCCTCCTGCTACAACAGGGCCCATCGGGATGAGTTCTCTGGCTTTTTTTTCCCCTTCCAGCTGGACTATCCTGGGTCTGTTTGCTCTCTGCACTGTCAGCCCTCCAGACATCCAGTTCCAACAGCCTGAGCTCAGCCCTGGATGCCGAAATGGGAAGGTTCACCAGGATGAAGGGGTGGTGGGATCCAGCAAGTCTCCAGGCTGTGGCACAGGGATGTCCTCCTGGATTTATGTCCCTGTTTAAAGCAGCAGTCAGGGAAGACCATCGCACCTCGGAGCCCCTGAGCTGGTCAAACCCGTGAGTTGAGAAACAGTCACTGCCCAAATGCAGTTTTTAGGGATGGGGCTGAGGGCTCCCAGCTCCTTGGCACCTGGATGGCTGCATTCACATCCCCATCCTGATCCCAAGTGGGATTTGCATCCATCCTGACCACTGCAGACAAGGGAAAAGAGCCAGGGAAGCTGTGGAAATCAGTGGGGAATCACAGAACCGTTAAGTTTGGAAAAGCCCTCCAAGATCTCCAAGTCCAAAAGTCAGCCCAGCACCACCACATTCACCCCTAAACTGTGTCCCCAAGTGCCACATCCACATGTTTTGTGAACACTCATTGTTTCCTCCATCCAGCATCTGACTGACGCCTCAGCAGAGAGCTCAAAAACCCCCTTTGGGTACCCTCTGGCTGCTTTGTCATCACTTTGGTCGAGGCCAGTGGCTTTCTGAGGCACGTCCCCAAGAGCTGAACTCCAGGCATGGCAGGAGGTGCCGTGTCCCACCATGGGGAGGGGTTGACACCCCCGATGGGTGTGGGGTGGGGAGGGCTCACCAGCAGCCGCCTGCAGTAGCCGATCTTCCTGCTGCCATCCACGTTGGTCAGGACAAAAGAAAAGGTTTCGCTGCAAGGAGAGCACACACGTGGGGCTGGGATGGGATGGGCTGGGCTGGTCCTTCCAGCCCTCAGGAGTCCAGCAGGGGTGGGGGCCCAGCCCAGACCCTGCAGTGGGGCAGGTACCTGGTGAACTCAGTGACAGGGGCCCAGTTGTTGCCGTCGGGGAAGCAGAAGAGGGGGATGGCTTGTAGGAGACGTTCCTCCTCCTCCTTCTGGCCCTTCAGCAAGTTCTCACGCTGGAAGGAAGCGATGCCAAGAGCCAGGAAGATGGAGGATCCCCATCGTCCCCAGGGATGGGGTGGGATGGGGTGGAATGGGGTCTGTCCCAAAGCGACCCCCAGCTCAGAATGATGCAGAAGGGGGGTGCACATGTGTGGACAAGTGTTACCGTAAGTAAAGCTTTGTCAAGGGAAGGCCTGGTAAAATCATGGCTCTGGCCTGCCACTTAGGCTAAGCAGAAAGGGACTGTGGGAGAGTGACTCAGCTGGAACAGGGAAAGTGAGGCAGGCTGCCTGAATGCCTCGTGCCCGCACCGCGGTGTATGGTGGTTGGTCAAATTGGGTTTGTTGTGCCTTAAAACTATGTAAACTGATAACTGACTAATGGGATAAAAAGGCCCGGTTTTTGGCAATAAAGATCCTCCTTCACACCTGCTTGGAGATCCTTGGTCACTCCTTATCACTACAGACAAGCATCTCCCAAAAATCCAAATTTTGACTTTCACCCTATGGACAGTAAGGCAAAGCAGAGGCACCCTCTGCAAACTGGGATCTCCTCCTGTGCCATCTCCCTGAGGCGTGATTTCCCCACTGGTCTCCCCTTTTGGGACAGGAGGCCTGAGAGTTTCCTCCCGAGGCTTGTGGCCCTGGGCTGGGATCATGGGGAGGGGCAGATGGTCCCAGCAACCCCAACCCAGGGGAGGCAAAGCCCTGGGGTCTGGTGCTGTGACTCAAGGGCACGGGGCACTTTTCTCTTCTCTTTCCATGGCTTTAGTGATGGGGAAGGAACAACATCCCCTTCTCCTCTAAATGTGGAAAACTGATTTTATCAGAAACATGGCACTAAATACCTTTGGGAACTGGTAGGTTATCTTGGGTTCATAGTGTCCATCTGCCATCTTCTTCAGTGACACCACCACCAGGTACTCGAAGAAGAACTGCCCAGCAGAGTAGAAGACTGAGCTCCGCTCCCCCGGCTTCCCCTGTGGCACCCGTGGGGGTGTGTTTTCTGCAGCAGAGGCCCCATCTTTTCCTTCTGAAGCCAAAAAAAACCCAAAAAAATGAGACCAGAGCGCAATGAAGTGTGTGAGGTGTTCTGAGGGCAAGAGAGGAGTTGCAGAGTTACACGTGAACTGGCTAAAGTGGCTGGAGGGAACCAGGTCCTGGTGCCCAGGACTTTTGGTCCCCAAAAACGAACAGCTGGGGACATGAAAAGGAAAGAGAAAGGCTTTTATGAGTCTTTTAGGGAAAATCCTAAGACAACCCCAGCCTTCCTTTGCCCCAGCCCAGCGAGGGCAGAGGGATGCCCAGAGCGAAGCGGGCATGTGGAATGAGGGAGAGCAGATGGGCTCTGCATTAAACATCTACAGGGAGGTGTGGGAATGTGTTTACAGCAGTTAATTTTATTCCCTTAGGGAAAGTAAACAGCAAACGAACAGCCCAGATCTTGTTCGAGCACCTCCAAAAGCCCCAGTCAGATGAATCCCAACCTCTCCCTGCCAGATGTCCTGGGAACTGCTGATTGCAAATGAGCTACTCAAGGGTTTTCCCTAAACCACAGCTCCCAAACAAAGCAGTTCCCTGAGATTTCATCCCAGTTCTTGTCAGGCCGGTTGGGGAGGGCAGCTGGGAAGCGTCAGCTGTCACACCCTGAACAGCCAGGAATAGGAGGGAAACCCCATCCAGCAACTCCAAGGGCCCTGGGATGACCACAGTGGGACAGTGAGATCCGAAGGCTGGAAAGGAGAGGAGTTAAATGCCAGACACAGACTGCAGCCAGGCCGTGCCACAGCTCTTCCCTCTCCCAGAGGCCACTCGTGCCTCCCTTTATCCCTTGTTCTTGGCACAAAAACTGTTCCATCTCCGATTATGGTGGGGAGCTGGAGCAGAAGAGTTGAGCTGCTCTTTTAGGAATAGCAAGGAAAATGTGGCTGGATGAAATAACTGGCTCTTGCAGTTTGTCCCCTGATGCCAGAGTTTGTCCCTGGGCTCTTCTGGTTGTGCCACAGCTGATTAGGGCAAGGCATGGCCGTGATCAGCTATTCCCATCATCCTTCTCCATGTATGGCATCCTCCTCCAAAAGCAGTGCTGGTGGGCACCCTGCCCACATGTCCCTCCAGCTCCAGAGCTACCTCCTTTAGTCTGGAAACACCTCTCCAGCCTTTGCTCCAGGTCACTGGGAGCTGATGGGAACAGAAGGCTCATAGGAGGAGGTGACACTCACAGTCCCATCATAGGATGTCCCTTCCCAGGAACCAGAAATGCCTTTCCCAGCTCGGCGTGGGGAGATGCTCAAAGCCACCCCTGCATGCACCCTGGGGCTGCTCCACCTCCACATGCGAAGTCCTTCCTCTTTGGCAAGGTGAAATTCATCCCAAAGAGGCCCCTTTACAGCAAGGAAAGCCTCGGAGCGTCCTGAGGATGAGACCTGGCTGAGGACACCTCTGGTTTGTCCTCGCTGGGGATCATCCTGGACCTGCCCCGCAAGGTGCTCCTGGCCAGGGAAAAGGTTGACAAGTGCATTGGTTCTCCTGCTCTTCCTTGGGATGCTCCAGCAATGCCTTTGGTCTAGTCCCACTCTGAGCCAGGCAGGAGGGTGCTGTTGCAGGGACCCCAGGGAACACGGCTGTGCCATGAGAGGGCTGCTGGTGTCCCCCATCGGCGCTGGACGCTGGCAGTGGTTGTTTTCCCACCACCAGGGCAAGACGAAAGTCCAGTTAAATCCTGCCTACCCAGTCCTATCCTGCGTTTCAGAGAACACCAGATGTGCTCTCCAGCAAGGACTGGATTTGCATCTTGTCCGTGGGGTTTACAAGCAAACAAGTCAAACCCGCTGCTCTGGAGAGCCTGGCCACGCCAGGCTACGGCTCTGCCTCGCACATCGAGGCATGGATTCCCCGGCAGCACCAGGTCTGGCTGCAAAGCCCTCAGTGGCAGAACCTAAATCCCTCCAAGACCACAAGTCCCCATCCCCGGGCTGGAAGATGAGCCCCAGGGATGTATGGAGTGAACTCTCAGGCAGGCTGAGTGTGGCGTCAGAGATCCCAGCGCGGCCCCAAACCGGCAGGATTCACAGCCTCGTCTCCTGGGAACGTAAGCCAGGGTCACAAGAGCCAGTGACTCTTCCACAGCCTCTGTCAGGAAGATTCGGGGAGCACCCCCAGACCCCCAGCAGTGGGAGCAGCCCCTGCGAGGAGGGGAAGGAGGCGGTGGCCAGGAGGGCTCTCGCAACTGCCGGGTGGAAAGTGGCTGCCGGTGACGTGGATCTTCACCCTTCCATCCACCAGGCACGGAGAGGTCAAAGGCTGCCGTGGGCTTTTCTTATCGCCGAGAGCTGCGCTCAGCTCCACTCTGCCTGTGGCACAACCGGTTTGTTTCCTCCCGAAAAACTCCCGGGCTCTGGTATGCCAAAGTTTCCCGACCTGGTTTGCGGGGGAGCTCAGCTTCCCGTGCCGCCCAGCTGCCCACCTGCCCCAGCGGAGAGGAAATGGCTTTGGCTTTATCAAACCTCTTCTGCTGAGCTGGGAACATCGAGCGCACATGGAGCCACAGCCAGCACAAAACAGACGGGGAGGGGAGCGCAGTAAGCCCCCCAACTCCACAGATTGCTCCAACCTGCTTTGTTCTGGCTTGAGATACGGCAGCCAGAAAACTCCGATGATCCATTCGGTATCTCGGAAAACCTCATAAATCCCAAAAGACCAATTTCTGCACTGCCTTCTGAAGGCTCTGCAACACCCACTGTCTTGAGGGGCACCGTCTCTCTCGTGGGTCCCCCCATGAATGCCCCCACGGATGCCCCAGATGCCACGCGCCGCCATGCCCTGAGATGCCTTATTCAGTGGGGATGTGGGGAGGTAGGGGATCTGTGGGGCCACCCCTGGGGCTGGGGTGGGCTCAGCTGGGAAGCGGTGGGCTCCCGGGGGATGGATGGGGTGCAGCTCTCAGGATGGGCTGAACCCGCGGGACGGGCTGAACCCCCGAGAATGCAGCAAGAGATGCGGTGAGCCCCGGGGCAGCCGGCCCGAGCTGGGCTCCGCGGGGGAGGGTGCGAACGGGCAGGGCTGGAGGGACCGAGCCGCTGCCGCTGCCGTCGGTTCCACCCGGCGCAGTCGCGCTGAGCTGCCCGGGAACGTCCCCGTTCCGCCGGCAGCCGTCGGCTCCCGCAGCAACGGCACTGGGGATGGACCTGTCCCGACACTGACCCTGACACCGGCACCGGCATCGGCACCTCCCGGAGCCCCTCCCGCCCCTCACCTCTGCGGCCGGCGCGCCGCAGGCTCCGTCGGAAGAAGTTGCCGATAGAAGCCATGGTGGCCC
Organism: Rhagologus leucostigma; assembly: GCA_013397725.1. Lineage (NCBI taxonomy): Eukaryota > Metazoa > Chordata > Aves > Passeriformes > Rhagologus > Rhagologus leucostigma. The sequence continues at coordinate 394,882 of VZTD01003143.1, read as the reverse complement.
CGGCGCGGAGCGGCCCCGGTGCGGTCCCGGTGCGGTCCCGGTGGGGTCCCGGTGCGGCCCCGGCCCGGCCCGGCGGGGACGGCTCGGCTTCCGCCCGCAGCGCTTTCGCTTTCCCGGGGGAGGAGGGACGGCACGGGGCGGAGAGGAGGAGGAGGAGCGGGTAACCGGGCAACACCTGGCACCGGCTGGGCACGGGGGACTCGTCCGGGGATTGGGGGCACTGGGGCACGGGGTGACCCGAGAAACCGGGAAAAACGGGCATGGGGGGCCCGGGAGCATGGGGAATGAGGGGAGCAGGGAGCCGAGGATGCCAGGAGAAACTGAGGATGGGGGATCCGGGAGTACAGGACATGGGGGTAAGGGAAGAATTCGGAATGGGAGTCCTGGGAGCATTGGGGAGGAGTCGGGAGCACCAGGCACGGAGGTCCTGGGAGGAACCTGGATACAGGAGTTCTGGGAGCATCGGGAGTGGGGGAGGCGGGAGGACCTGGTTGCAGAGGAGCAGGAGCACCGGGCACGGGGGTACTGGGAGCACCGGGATCTGAGAGCGCCCGGGCACGATGGTCGTGGGGGCAGCGGGAATGGGGGAGCTGGGAACACCCCGAGTTATAAGGATGCCAGGAGAAACCGGGCATGGGGCATCCAGGAGAATCGGGCATGAGGACACCCGGAGCACCGGACACAGAGGGACCTGAGCATCCCCTCATAGGGGCATGTACTGGGCAGCCGGCACAGCCTAGGCTGGGGCACAGGGCACGACTGGGCACAGGGTGGGAACCGAGGCATGGACCCTGGGAACAAGGGTTTGCCCTACACCACAGGGCACAAAACACTCATTCCCCAGTGCTAAGGCATTGCCCAAACCCTGCTCCAGCCTCCCGGCCTCCTCCAAGCCCTTTTCTCCCCGGGACCCTGCCAGCGCCAGGACTGGTGCCCAGCGCGGCCTCCACGGGGTCGGAGATGACACTGACCCGTCCCCTCCAGGGTACAGAGCTTTTGGGGTCTCTTGCTCTGCAATGTGATGGGGAGTCAGCCCATCACCCGCTCCAGTGACTCCACCGTGCTTCATTCCCAGTGCTATGGGCTGCGAGCTCGTCTTGACTCCCCACTCGAGAACACGGGCCGGGTTGCGCTTTACCTCGGGCTGGCATTTCTCCACCGGTCAGAGATTTATCCTCCCTCTCAGAGATACTGAGAGCTGCTTCGTCCAGCTCTTGGGCTGGAGGCCGGTTGCCATCCGCCTTCGTCTTGGTGCTGCGATCCGGGGGTTTCCCTGTCTCGGGCACGCCGGGGCACTGCGGAGCTGCTCGGCTTTGCCGGTTGGTTTCACTGCTCCACACACACCCCATGGAAAGTCTCTTTAAAACCAATTATATCTGTAAAAGAAAAATCCCCCTTTCCCATTCTCAGCCTGTCCCCCAGTATTTCCTCTGCTGTTTTTGGGCAGTGCTTATGCAGTAACTAAGATCTGTTCCAAACCAAACCATTCCCTGATCCGAAAACTGAAGTCATTAATACCTTCTATGATCCTAATTAAACACACAGAGGGACCCTGGGCACAGCTACCGGTTATTAGATTCCAGGTGTGATGAGCTGTGCACAGTTCTCAGCCTCAGTGCCAGCGTGGGGCCGTTTGCAGCTGTAGAGCAGATTCCCTACACCGAATGTCCTCATCGTTTTTATTTTGCAGCACCTCCCATCCCTCTCCCTTTCCCGAGTGTGGGCTGGAGCTCGAGGATGGGTTTGCAGCCGCTAGAAATGGCCTTCGCCGGCTTGCAGGGGTGGTGGATGCTTCCAAAAATCATCCCCACCGGGACACGTGCCTCTGATTCAGCCAGGATGCTGCCTCCTCATTGGGGTTATCAGGGAATTGCTGGTCCAGGAGTCATTTTTCTGGCTGATTTTGAGTGGGTGGGAAAGCATTTGTGCTTCCCGGAGGAGAGGGCAGCGTGTTTGTTTGCGCACAGGGCTTGTTCCCAGGACAAATTTCCTCTTGGCACAAAGGGAAAAGAAAAAATTAGGGGTTTTCCCCTCGATTTTGCAGGAATACTCATGCTTCCGTGGAAACTGGCGCCACCTTAGGAAAACAGCTGCTGCTTTCAGACAGAAGAAAACCCCCCAAATTCTTTGATTTCATACCCATAAACACAATTTTTTTTTTTCTGCTTTCTCCCTTTAAGGCAAGTCTCTGACTGCGATCCCGCCTCGATAACGCCGTGACTCCGCTCAGGCGCCTTCTGTGCGGGAAGAAAAGCGCCGTGTTCCAGCCACAAAACCTCCCGCTCCCGAGGAAACACTGTCCCTTTGTGCCACCGCACAATCCAGCAAACCTTGCGTTGCTTAGAGAGGTTGAACTTTCGAATATTCCCACTGAAAGCTCCTTTCTGCGGGAATCCGGCCGCCCACCGGGACAACAAACGGGCGCATTGTGGGATCCTGGGGGCCGCTGGCCACCGCGCGTCCCCCGCTCCACCGTCGCGCTGCTCCGCGGCCGCTGCCAAAGTCGTTTCGCTTCCCTGACCAACCCCAGGGAGTTTTGTGTTTGGCTATTTTTCCCTCCTCGAAGCCCCGGCGCTGCTGAATACGCGCTGGAATTCGGCTTTCTGCAGTCACGGTGTGCTCAGACTGCAAATATCCCGCGCGGGAGCGGGAGGGGAGCGCCGGGAGTGTCCCCGGAGCCGCATCGCCCTGGGACCGGGCAGTCCTCACCGCTGGGACCCTGCTCGCATCTCAGCTTCCTCCCCCTCCTCTGGGCTCGCAGCCCTCGCCTGACCCCCGCGCTTCTTCCCTCCTTCCCCATCCCTTCGCTGGCTGCCGGAGGAGCTCAGGTGCCGCGTGAGCTGTTTCTGTTTTCAGGTTTCCCCTGTTTCTGTTTTGCCCGTCGCATCCAGGCTGAGACCGGGGCTTAGAAACGGAGGATGGAGTGCAGTCGCAGCATCCCTGGCAGGGAGGCCACCGAGGGCAGCCCGAGGGTGGTGGGGACCCCGATGCCCTCTTTTCCAGCCTTTCCCAAGTCAGGGAGTTTCTCCCACTGGATGGCGGCATTAGAGCAAAGAAATCTCTCCGGGAGAGAGGACCTCCACTGGAGAGACTTCTCCCTCTGGTTTTCTGGCTCCCGGGCTGAGGATGTGTGGGTTCAGTACACTGTGTTTGCACCATTCCTGCCGTTGGTGCTCAGCTCTCTGCCCTGTTCCGTGCTCCGTGGTCCCTCCCAGCACCCCAAAACGGGGTGCCATGGAACATCCTCTGCCGGCTCCGCTTTCCCTGTGGGTGCAGAGGGAACTGCTGGGGCCTCAGCTGGGACACTCTGAGCCGTGACCAGGAGCAAAGCAGACCCAGATTGGACAAGAAAAGAGATGTCATCCCTCATGGTACACCAAGCACATTCCTTATCCCCCCAAAGCCCTCCTTATTCCAATTGCTGGGGTGCAGAGGCCCCCATGTCAAAGTCACACACCCAGAATTTGCCCTTTTTTGCACAGAGAAAGATTTAGGGCCCCATTTTTGCCCTTGGCTGTAGAGGAGGCTCCAAAGCTCCTGGAGACTGGAAAACAAAGCCAAACTGGCCACTTTTTCTTGCACCTAGTGGTTTTAACCCCAAATATTTCAATACACGTTTGAGATTTCACGAACGTGGTGTTGGGCAGAGGGGCCTGGACCGTGCTGGGTGGACAGGGAAGGTTCATGCTGAGCTGCAGCCCCTTTGCAAATACAGTGCAGGGCAACTGCTATGAGGTTGTTTTCTGGCCAGGTGACATCTCAGCTTACAGGCTCCCAGCTGGGCTGGCATTGCATGTGGGCAAGCACAGATCACAGAATCATGGGAACCCCTGAGCTGGGAGGCATTCTCAGAGATCATCCAGTCCAGCCCCTGGGCCTGCACAGACACCCCAACAACCCCACCCTGGGCATCCCTGGGAGCGGTGTCCAAACGCTCCTGGAGCTCTGGCAGCCTCGGGGCCGTGCCCATTCATTCCCTGGGGAGCCTGGGCAGTGCCCAGCACCCTCTGGGGGAAGAGCCTTTCCCTGATCTCCAGCCTTACCCTCCCCTGACACAGCTCCATGCTGGCTTTGCTGAATTCTTTTCCCTGCACTCTGAGGACAGTTCCATACGGCATCACAGGTGGGAGCCATCCCACAGTGTCAATAAACAGGAACATTATTTTTAATATCAGCCTGTGTTGCTGCTGCACTTGACCTTGGCAGCTTTTTATTTTGTAGTAGTTCCACAAGGAGCAGGAGCTCAGCTGCACTGACAATGTCCTTCTGACAAGCAACTTTTTCTGCTCTCCCTGGTACAAACAGGAGTGACCTTCTGTGGCCAACACAAACCTTTTTGAGAACTCAGTGACAGGAGCTCTAAGCCTGAAATAAACCAGGGTGTTCACTCAAAGAGCACGGATGGAAGAACAGCAGCAATCGGGATTTCAGCCCCACATTCCTCCAGAACTCTGATGGAATACTGCTTTGGATGAAGTGGTTTCCTCCGTGGCATTCTCAACACAGACAGCTGCATCCAAACCACAAAATGGCCTGGAAAGGGTTGAGCCACAGAACTCTCAGGTGTAGCCTGGGATCTTCCCTAGGGCCTCCTGTGATGACCCAGTGATTTATCCTGGGTTAAAATGCCATTTCCAGGATATTTTGTCCTTGGGAAGGTGTTTCAGGGGTCAGTCTCCTGCAGGATGCAGAGCCTGTGGTGATTTTCCATTGGGATGCACCTGGTTGGGGCTCCCAGGTACTTGATGCCCCTTTTCCTGCTCTGTTCCAAGGGCTTCTCCCTTCTCTTTGTCTCACAGGCTGAATGAGCCCTCAGCTGAGCTTGGAAAACTTGTGGCGTGTCTGGAAGCACCGGGATCCCACCTCCTGGGTGGCTTTTAAGTCCTGGACATTCTCACCCTGAAGCACTGTGGGAAGCCCAGTGCTGGGGACACTGCGGACACTGGGGAGGGAGGGGTGGGTGATGGTGCTGGAGTTCATGGTGACTTGTCCCGGGGAGCACAGGATGATGCTGGAAAGGGTCGGGGCAACTAGTGGGAGCTGGGTTTGTTATTTGATAAAAAAAGGGAGGAAACTTGGGATTTTCCAAGGTAGTCCAGAAAGGAAAAGGCAAAGAAATCAGAGGGTCAGTCCTGCTTCTTGGGAGCACAGGGTGAGAATCCACAGGAGTGGGCTGCAGGACCCCACACCCACTGCTGGCCCTGGACCTCGTCCCATCTCCTTCAAAAAGCAAGGATTTGCAACTTGGTGCAATCCCTGGGAGCTGGAGGGTGCAAGCTGAGGAAGACCCCCCCAGTTACACTGGCAGGGCTCCAACCCACAACCCCAAAGTGAGCTTTAAAATTTGCTAATCTTGAAATATTGTTGGCACTCAGAGCACTGATTTACTGCGTGTTTTGCCACAGCAAGTACTTTCCAAAAGGCCATGCTAAGTTTACACTGGAGCTGCCGGGATCAGATAACTGGTCCTGGCAGCTCCCTCCTTGTCCCCCCCACCTCCTGGTTGCTGTGCTGGGGTGCAAAAGGACATCACAGCTTCTCCTGCACCCCACAAGAAGAGCTAACCATGGTCACAAAACAGCATTAAAAAGCATGGGTGTTTTCCCTTGTGCAGGCAGTGGGGTGGGACTGGGTCATGGCCCAGCTTGCGGGAACATGTGAACTTTTGGAGAGTCCCAGTGCTTTACTTTGAAGTCACAGTGCCAGGGACAGAAAAGAGCCATCCCTGGTGCCCAGCCTGGCTGTGTCCACCTCCCCAGGGCTTTGCAGGTTGTGAAAATAAATCAGCTTCTCACCTTCAGCGCCAGCCAAGGCGGGCGACAGCTCTGCACGTCGCTTAGCATTCCTGCAACATTTGAGCACCCCAAGAGATCCTGAGGGCTTTACAGGTGCTGGGCAGGAACGACGCCTCTGGCCACCACTGCCCGGTGGGATCCTGGGGCATTTGCAGCCTGCAGAAAGGATGGGCTCCCTCAGTGAGTTGGCTGTGTCACAGAGCGAGGGGTGGGTCCCTGCATCCATCTCACTGTGCCGTGGAATCCCAGGCTGGTTTGGGATGGAAGGGACATCAAAGCTCATCCCATTCCCATCCCCTGCCATGGGCAGGGACGCCTTCCACTAGCCCAGGATGCTCCAAGCCCCGTCCAACCTGGCCTTGGACATTTCCAGGCATGGGGCAGCCACAGCTTTTCTGGGCACCCTGTGCCAGGGCCTCCCCACCCTCACAGGGAACAATTCCTTTCCAATATCCCATCCATCCCTTCCTGCTGGCAGAGGGAAGCCATTCCCTGTGTCCTGTCCCTCCATCCCTTGTCCCAAATCCCTCTCCAGCTCTCCTGGAGCCCCTTTAGGCACTGGAAGGGGCTCTGAGGTCTCCTTGAAGCCTTCTCTTCTCCACGTGACACCCCCAGCTCTCCCAGCCTGGCTCCAGAGCAGAGGGGCTCCAAGCCTCGGAGCATCTCCGTGGCCTCCTCTTGACTCGCTCCCGCAGCTGCACGTCCTTCCCGTGCTGGAACCCCAGGGCTGGGGCAGCTCTGCAGGTGGGGTCTCGGCTGAGCGGGGCACAGGGGCAGAATCCCCCCCTGCCCTGCTGCCCGTGCTGGGGGCTCAGCCCAGGGCTCGGGGGGTTTCTGAGGCCCAGCACACACAGCCGGGGCACGCTGAGCACCAACACCCCAAGCCCTTCTCCCAGGGCTGCTCTCAGATTTTGTGTGACTGACTGAGAATTTCTCCTCCTTCTTAAGAGTCAGCACTTGGGAGGCAGAAGACCCCCCCGTCTTCCTCTTGTCTCTGGATCCCTTGGGATCTCTCCCACCTCCTAACCTTCAGGAGATAGGCAAGAGCCAAAGCCACCTCCAGCCTCATCCCTGGCTCTCAGTGTCCTCGGTCATGTCCAGCTGGAGGTTTTGGCCTTTCCCTGCAAGTATCCAAGTGTCCCTTTGGCATTGACTTGCACCTGGACAAGGAGGATGAGGTTGGAGCATCTTCCATGGCTGTTTCTATTGGATCAACAGATCAACCCCCTTTTGTTCTCTGAGCACCACCTCTTGGCCCAGCTGCTCTGGAGGTGTTTTGGGGAAATGCTTCCCCCAGGGATGGCACGGGGCTGTCAGGCTGTGCTGAGCTGGGACAGGGCAGGGAGCAGCTCCTGGGTGCCTGACCACGGCACTCGAGCCCCTGCACCCAGAACAGGGCTGGGCCACAGCTGGCTCTGGGGACACCAGGGACTCCAAGGACAAGGCATTCCCAAAGCTTGGCTGGGAGGATTTCACTGTCTGGAGGATTTTGGCGGCACCCAGCATGGGGACAGCTAGCTTGAATGTCCCCATGATGCTCCCTGGTGGCAGCAGGGAAAGGATGCAACTGGGCCCGGTTGGACAACCCAAACTGGTGTGTATTCCCAGTTTACTGGGACCTGGAGGAAGTCGCTGGGATTTGGGGATGTTCCAGCCCCTCTCATAGCCCCTCTGACCCAGCAAACTCTCCAGGGAGTGGGACAGAATAGGGAAGTTCTCAAATAAAGGTGTTTGGGTTAGGGAGGGTTGTGGGATGGGCCTGGGACATGCTGTCCTATCAAGGGAGCAGACCCCATTTGCTTCTGAGAATCCTGGGAAGGGACAGCCCTTCCCAACTCCCTGGACACAGCAAGGTGTCCAGGGACAGCCCTTGTGGCCACCACCACACTGGCCTCTAGGACTTCCTTGGGATATCACTGCCCCATCTGAAACACGGCTGGTCCCAGTGCCACCAGTGTCCCCAGGGCTGGGGCGGGTCTGGCTGCAGGACATCCTGCTGGTTCTACCTGCTCTCAGCTGAACAGTGCTGCTCCCAGATGGAGCTTGGCAGAGTCCTGCAAAGACTGGGAGCAGGTTGAAGGGACCGGGGGGAGGAGGGGATGGGGAGAGCACGGGGAATGGAGGCAGGTGAGGGTGCCAGTGAAAGCGTTTAAGGCAAGGAAAGGAGGTGTTGGATGTGAGAAAATATGGGAAGAGATGGGAGGGGAAGTGGAAACTCCAGTGTTGGTCCTGCAGGAGGGACTGGGTAGGAGCAATGGCCTTGAAGACACCCAAGGTGGCCTTAAGTCCTTGATGGAGGTATGGAGACCTGATGAAGGGGATGCTGAAGGTCAAATGAGACCAGGAGTGTCTAACCCTGCACTGTTACTGGCCAATATCAGGGTGCACCCTGGCAGGGGTTTCAGTCCCTCAAAGTCCTTAGGGCAGGGCTGGGCACCCTCCTGGGGACTGGCAGTGCCTGGTCCTGCCCGGGACTGCAGGCGAGGACATGAGCAAAGCAGGCTCTGAGAAGTGCTGCCTGTCCTTGCACAGAGCAAACACTGAGTTCTTTGCTCGTCCTAATCCAAATTTGCCCTTGGTGCTGGTGGAGCCTGAGGCTGAGCTGTTCCCTCTCCCTTCTTCTGCAGAGCCTCCCAGCTCCTTGCTCAGGAGACAGAAGCAGCCAGTGTGGCTGTGGCCCCTGAGTGCAAATGTTCATAATAAACCAGCAAAGGGGCTTTGAAACAATTTGGGCCTTCCTGAGCTCCTGGCTTTAATGAAGAAGGAAAACCTGAGCTGCTAATTGCAGCTTCTCCCTGCCACAGAGCAGGGCCAGCCAGGGCAGGTGGTGACAGAGCCTTATTGGCGTCTCCAGCTGCCGCCCCCAAGCCTTGGTAGAGGTGACTCTGGGCAGACTGAAGAGAGCGGGGCTGACACAGCCCTGTCCCTGCGGGCTCTCCGTCCTAGGTGAGCTCCTGCTGGCAGCCCCAGAAGTAGGGCAGGGCTGGAAAAAACCCACCCAAGGCAGAGCAGTGCCCCAGGACTGGCATTGCTCCTGGGCACACGGCAGGTGACCGCTGTGGTGCCAAGGTGCGTGAGGGTTCCTGCCAGCCCGGCACGCTCGGGCCCAGCTGGCTCTGGCTGCAGCTGCTGCAGGTCACTGCCCTGGAGCTCCTGCCCTGCAGCTCCTGCTTGGGCTATGCTGTCCCCTCGTGCCATGACTGTGATTGTGGTGGCCCCACAGGTGGCCTCGGGGAAACCGTTTTGGCTGTGGGCAGCAGCTGATGCTTCTCTGTAGTGGTTTTTCAACTGCGGTGCTGTCGCAGGCCGGAGGGAACACGGAGCTCCCTGGCTCAGCTCCCAGCAAGTCACGGGGCAAAATCAGGACATCTAGGCATGGGTTTTCCTATTTTTCTACCCCATCCATCTTGGAGGAGAGTGATCCCATTACAGTCCCAAAATAAATAGCCCGAAAGTTGGTTCTGGGTGTTTGCATCCCTCGCCTGCATCTGGCAGCTCCTGATCCCAGCAGGGACCGTGCGGGTCTGGGCGCCCACACTGCTGCTCTGTGAGCTGATGTTGGGGGACCTGCAGGTGGGTGAACCCCAACTTATCATGGAATTAGACAATCAATTAGGCCAGAAAAGACCCATCATCGAGTCCAACCCTTAACCCAGCACTGCCAAGGCCACCACTAATCCATGTCCCCAGGTGCTGCATCCACATGGCTTTTAAAGCCTTCCAGGGCTGGGGACTCCCTGTGCAGCTTGTGCCAGGGCTGGACAACACTTTCCATGAAGAAAGGGTTACTGGAGGGTCAGTGAATCAAACTGGTGCTGCTGAGTGCTGCTGGGGTGAGCTGGGCTGCACCCAGCGACAGGGACAACTCTGGAGCCTGTGGCTGTTAAAACCCTGTATCAGTGCCCACCAAGGGATGCCCACCAGGCAAGAGATTCCCCTCAGCACCTCAGAGATGCTCCTGCTGATGTCTTTTTATTACCTGATTGTGTTTTCTAGACCAGACAAGGATATTTTAAAGCAATACTTGCTTAAAATTCCTGTCCCAGGGTGACACCTGGACAGGCCCTTTCCTGGGGGGCTTTGGGAGGGGAACTGGGGCCGTGTCCCAGCTCAGCCCCAGAGCCCCTGCCTGCAGTCATTGCTTTGGGATGAAGTAAGTGTCCACTTGTGTGTGACAGACAAATGGAAACCTCGCCTGGTCCCAGCCCACCTGCCGCCTGCCCTGGCTGCTTGACTCAGTGCTCTGCGAATATCGCAGTGACGGCAAGGCTGGAAATGCTGCTGGGAGCCAGAGCCGGAGCCAGGAGCAGGGACGTGGGAGGTGGGAGGTGGGAGGCAGAGCACTGAGCCCCCCAGGCTGCAGCCCTGCTGGCGTTCGTGGTTAACCACTGTGTGCTTTCCAGATGAGCTCCCTGGTTTTCTGGAGATCTGAGTTACCCCTGGAAAGGGGACAGGCAAAGGCAGGAGCAGCAGTTGAAGGGAGGGCACAGACCCACACAGGAATCAGCTCCAGTAACCACCAGCAACAGCCCCCCTGAGGGGGCTTGGGCACCTCCTTTCTGCTGAAATTCAGCAGGTTTGGGCATTTTTCTGGCCTTCTGTGACGTCTCCCACGGACTCAGTCCACACGATGTGTGCAGGGCTGGATGTGGCCGAAGGAAGGTTGGGAATGGTTCCTTCTCTGTCCTATTGGGTGGCTTTGAATTTATCCCCCTGGGGATGGCAATGGGGACCCTGTCAGGCCTGGGCGTCCCCTTCCTCTCCCTGATACAGGCTGTGGGTGACTCTCCTTGCTGACACCCATGGTGATCCTCTGGAGCTCTGTCCTCTGCCCTGGCCAAGCCCATGGCTGTGCGGAGGGCCAGATGATGCCATGCCCAGAGCCTGCAGTGGCCCAGGTGTGACATCCACCTGCTGCTTTCACAGTCCTGCTGGGGTGCAAAGAGCCCATCAGGATCTCCAGAGATGTTCATGTGAACAGGGATGAGAGGGGATGAGAACAGAGGACGTGGCAGCTTCAGGGAGACCTTCCCACCTGGATGACACGAGCTCCTTGTTTATTCCAGGCTTTTGGCATCTCTGCTTTGCTTTACGATGCATGAGTAGGAAGGTCTCACCACCTCCTGTCTAATCCTGGAGCCCTGTTTAGGGGATGGTCCTAATCTCTGGAAGCCTACAGGATTTGCCCCAGCTGTCGGAGGCATTTTCCATCTCCCTGCACTGACACATCAGCTGTCGTGGTGGGGAAGGCATTCCCGAGGCTTCCCCCATCCCACCTGGCAGGTCTCTGGTTTCCTGAACTGGGAGTCTGGGTGGATGGGCTGATCTGATATTTTGGGGGAACAAATTTACCTCTTTGCAATGGGATCCTGTCAAATAAACACAGCTGGAAAATGATTGACCACTGTGCTGTGTCATCAGGGCGAGCTGGAATAACAGTGGCATGAGGAGGATCTGATCCTTTTGGGAATAAATGATACTTCCCTTATTTAGACTTATATTCACCTGGAAAATAAGTAAGGAAATGTATCAGTGACTCAGTGGGCTGGAAATGTGGGTCAAAACCAATTTCTAAAAGTACCAGCTTTTTGTAGGAAGAGATATTTTGTCACTGGAAAACTTAGATAACCTGTATTTCAGCTGAATCCTGAAATAATCGTAGTTTCAGGCAAAAATGTGCTGATGTTTAAATTATCCCTAAATTTTTTAATATTCAACCCTCCCGGCTGCCTGCAGGAACAGCCCCCTCCATGTGAGCTTCATTTCCATCACCAGAGTGATTTGAGCTCTCTCACCCAAAACTGGGGGCTGGGACAGCCCACTCCTGTCCTGGGTGGTGAAATCACCTCCTGGCAGCAGTTTCTCTGTCCCCATTGTGAATCCACAAGCGAAGCCATCGTGGTGGGTAAGGAAATGTCGACTCCCGCGTCTGGAGCCTGTGGGAAAGCCTTTGACTTGGAACTGGGACAATCTCCCTTGGTGCCTTTGCCATCAACAGCAGCAGCTCCTCAGTGTTTCCCTGCTGGGGTTTGCTCAACACCCAGCGTTTGCCCAGCGTGTGAATAAACAAGATGCCAACAAGCTCTAGTAACATGGCCCAGATAAGAGTGGGTGATAAACCATGTTGATTCATTTGTTCATAACATATTAGTCACCCCCTGACTCAACGGAGCAAAAGCATCCAAACGTCATGGAGCAAATTTCTTTCAACTTCAGAACTTCAGGTAAAATTATTGCATTGATGTTCTTTATTTTTCCTGGGGAAAGTGTTTAATTTTCAGCTTCACTCCCCCAAACTGAAATCAGAGAGAAATCTGAGTGCTCATTTCCCTATGACCTGGAGTTTTGTATTGCTTTGTTTTTCTTTCTGAGCTCTTTAAATTGCTTCTCTCAACATGGAATTAAAACAAGCCCACTTTCTTTTGCAATGAAGAGGGGTTTTTTTTGTTCAGATTAGACATCGTGACTGAGAAAGACACAGGGAAGATGCCTAAGTAGATGTTTGTGGAAGTCTGGAACTGGCCACCTGTGAGCTCATGGAAAGAGTCATCAAGGCACAGGCCACGTGGGGGGGTCAAGTGGAGGAGTCAAGGAGGGGCCAAGGTCATCCAAGGCAGGATGAAATCCCGGTGGGCCAAGGTATGGAGAAATCAGAGCTTCTCCAGTTCTGCCCCTGGGAGCCAAAGACAGCTGGAGCAGGATGGGCGGATGATCCTCTCCAGCCCTTCCTTGCCTTGCTGGGCAGCAGGACTTGTCCCCTCTCTGACCAGAGCACCTGCACGGAATTTTCTGGTTCATGACCCACTTGGCAAGTTTGAGCCACTCCAAGATGCTCTGGGCAGGAAAGGAACTGCCGATACCCATCCATGCAGGCAGCAGAAGTGCCTGGTGCCCCATCTCACCCTCTCCTGCCTCAAGGACCTCATCCCTCAGGCATTCCAAGGGTATTTTGGGGAAGGCAGAACTTTTGTTAGTCATATTCGTCCTCACTGGGGAAGTAATCAAGGAACATCTGGGTTATCATATAGTTTGGGGCAACAGACCCTCCGTGAGGCACCAACATCATCTTGTGGTATCCTGGCTTTGTCCTGCTGCCAAATAACCGGGAGAGAAAAAATGTCCCTCCTGGAGCAGGAGATCATGCTGCTCCAGCTGGGGTGCACCCCTCAGGCTCTTTTTTGGGATGTCACCATCCCTTTAAGGACCAGCCTGGCCAACGGGGCTTTGCTCTTTCTTCTCTCCCTCCCATTCCTGGGTGACCACAGCTGCCCCTACCTGGAAAACCACCCCCTTGTTAGCAAAGCGGGGATCATCTGGCCCTGGCAGAGAACGTGCCTCATGCTCTTGCTGTCTCAGAGATGCCTCTTGACCCTGATGTCCATGTCTGGAGGTGTTTCCTGGGGACCACAGAACTGCTAGCCTGTGGACCAGCAGCCAGGAGAGCCAGGCTTGCTTGGCTGCTCCAAAGCAGCATCCCTGGAGACAGGGAATTAGCTGGGGAATGGAGAAAACTCTCTCTCAACCCAAACTGCAGGAAGGTTAAGGATACAGAGACACTTTTTAGTAGTGTCTTATGCACAGCATGAGGGCAAGTAAGGGAACAGGAGCAAGCAGAGGGTGAGTGGTTTATGACCCCTAGGATTAATGGGGCTTTCCTGGGTCTTTGGGGGGATTTGGGGTGAATCTGAGTTTGGGGGTAACAGTAGGGTGGCTGGTCATGAGTTCTGGGGTGACCAGTCTCCATGGACAAGGATGGTTGATTGGGCAGGGCAGAGGCTGGAGAGCATGGCATGGGGCTGGTGAGTGATTTGTCTTCTCCAGAAATGTGGGTCATGGGTATGGGCAGCTGGGTTGGTCCAGATGAGCCCAAAGGTTGTCATCCAACTTCAACAGTTGTGGGATTGAGGATGAGGCTGGGGAAGGACGGAGGGAGCAGAGGGATCTGGGGTCACAGGGACTGCGGGAGGACATGAGGGGGAGCAGGTGGGTTGGGGAGTCAATGCAGGATTTGCAGGGAGGGCTGGGGTGGGGGGGTCTGGTGTTAATGCAGGAGCTAAGGAAGGCGAGGGGGATGAGGGGGTCCAGGGAGAGGGTATGTGGGCTGGAGGCAGTGGGTGGCTGAGGAGCTGGCAGTGGGGGTGGGGAAGCCCTTAGCCAGAGGGGTGCTGGTGCTGGGGACAGGAGCCATGTCCTCAAAGAAAGGTGACCTGACCCTGGCCTACCCAGTCCTGGGTGAGGCCAGGGGGGGGCGCTGGGGGGGCCGGGTCCACATGCTGTCATCCCATAGGAGGGGGCAGCGGGGGCTGCTGAATGTGCAGGTCCCGGGTGGCTATTCCTGGCAGTCCCGCCTGCGCAGGCAGATTGGTTTGCAGGGAGGTGACAAGTGCCAGCCAAAGCCTATAAAAGTCACCCAGCCCCTGTTCTGGCTCAGTGACCTGGATCCCCCCTCCCAGCACAGCCGTCCTGGAGCAGAGACCATCGGTGCGGAGTGGAGACACCTGGCCCTGAGCAGGGACCCCAACCTCGGAGTCCAGACCCCAGATCCAGAGGAGAGGTCTTTTGTCTGGAGCAGGAACCCCAAAACAGAGCAGAGACCCCAAAGCAGGGACCCCAGAACATCCCCTTCCCTGTCCCCCAGGCTTTGCAGTGATGACCGGCAAAACTGCACCTCCAGCCAAAAAACCGGCTCCGGCAGCGGCCAAGAAAAAGGCAGCGCCAGCCCCGAAGGAAGAAGCAGCCCCGAAGGAAGGAGCAGCCCCGAAGGAAGGAGCAGCCCCAAAGGAAGAAGCAGCCCCAGCTGCCGCAGAGGCCCCAGCCCCTGAGCAGCCCCCAGCCCCCACAGATGAATCTGCTCCCGTCCCCACAGAAGCTGGAGCAGAAGCCACTCCAGCACCTGCAGAAGGTTCCCCAGCTCCCCCAGCTGAACCCCCAGCCCCAGCCCCTGAACCTAAACTGGAGAAACCAAAGGAAGGTGAGTGGGGAACACTGGAGTGGGGAGGCGAGATAAGCCAGGCTTGGAGGGGGCATGTGCGGGGGATAAGGGACGGAGGGATGAAGTCATCAAGGATATTTTTGCAGTGCGATAGGGCTGGGGATTAGGAGGATGGGTGGACTGAAGACAGACCTGGAGGTTGAGTGATTGCCCTCCAAGAGCCCTGGTACTTGAGCCCTGCCCTCACCACTGCGGGTTTGTTACAGAGCCACCCAGCTGCCCCTTGTCCTTGTCCGTGGAAGAAGTGAGTGAAAACTCATTCACGCTGACCTGGAAAGCCCCAGAGCAGACGGGCCGGGCAGGCCTGGATGGATACGTGGTGGAGATCTGCAAAGATGGAAGTAGGTTTGGTCTTTCCCGCCTCGCGAGCATGGAGAGATGGTGTGTGCTTGTGGGGTGGGATGGAGCTGGGTGGAACCCAGCAGAGCATTTCCCTCAGCAACAATTCCTTTTCTTTGCCCAAATGGATCCATTTTGAATGGATATTTCTTTTCCATGGAGGAACAGGGCATCCCACTGGCGTCAGACAGTAGTGACGTCTTTAGCAGGGGCTTGGAGCAGGCTTAGTGTCACTGCTATGTCCAGCTCGAGTGTGGAGCAGAGACCAACACACCCTCTGGGGATGGTCTCTGATGAACTCCAGATCTGCAGAGACCCGGGGCTGGGATGGTAATCCAAGAAAACAGGAGGAAAAAGTTCAATTCTCCCATGTTTGCCCAAAATGAAGCATAGAAGGAATGGGGATAAGGTGGGAGGCTGAGGAAGGTGAGGGTCCTGGGCATGTATCAGCAGACTTGATGATGTCTAGAAAGAGGGTGGCTGTGGTGGATGGAGGTGGGCTGGGAGGCAGCAGCAGTTGTCCAGCAATTGTCCATGGTTCTCCAGTTGCAGTGTTGGGCAGTGGAATGGAGCGAGTGGATAAGATTTGTGTTTTGGGCACTCTCTTGAAGCCCTGCTGGGCTTTGGGGTGAGAGCGAAGGGTCTGTGTGGCTGGTGGGATCCGCAAGGGGAGCAGTTTGGGAGATGCAGGTGGCCCATGGACCTCAGGGAACTTGATCCTCGGCTGTTTAGCTTGTGGCACACACGATGGACACATTCCTGGCTGTGGGAGGCTTCCATCACTGCACTGGGGGTGGAGAGGTTACCACGACTGGGTGGGATGCGTGAGGAGGGCCTTGCATGAGACAAGGAAAGATGCAGCCATTCCTGGGGGGATCTGTCTGACAGCCACCCAAAAGGCTCAGTCTGGATGCTCTCCTGGCTTGCTTTGGGTCTGCTGGAGGACAGGAGAACTCCAGTCCCTCAGTCATCATCCAGGGGCCGCGGGACTGCTGTATTTGGGCTGGTACAAGACTCTGATTGGCTAAAATATGGTGAGATTTGAGTGAGCGCTGATTTAAGCAATGCCGGTGTTGAAGGGAAAGAGGATCTGGTCGGATTTGGCTGCTCCAATGGCACTGACAGGAAAACCTTCTTGTTCTGAGGGTGCACATGGGGGCTTGGCACACCCTGACACACGTGGGTCACTCTCGTTGCCCAACTGGGACACCCAGTCCTTGGGGGACTGGGACAGTTTATTTTCTAAGTGAGAAACATCTTGAGAGGTTTGGCGCATGGCAAGGCCATGTTAGCTGGGGCTGGGGGAGGGCTGGGCTCTGGCCTGAGTTTGAGACGACACTTCCAAAGCAGCAAGAACACTTGGATGTCGCTGTTGAGCCCGGGACCATGAGAAAAGACACGACCAAAGTCCGGAGAAAATGGCTTATTTAATTGATTATAAATCGGTTTTTGTAAGTTGAGTCGCCAGCATGGCAGAAGATTATTGGACCTCTGACCAACCGCCCATCAGGGTGATTGGTCAGTCCACTCAACACCCATTTCAAAGTATTTCTTTCAGGATATCATAACAGTCCTTTGGAAAACAACAGGTGCAAAGATAGAGAAATAGTTTACAAAAGCCCTTAACAGTATTTTGCGTAGTTTCTGTGAGAAACATAAAGTTCTCACAGAATGCAGCAGAAAGCTGAAAAATCCCTCTGCTAAAGCTTTTCAGTGTCCACACTTGGAGAGGTCCATCCGGCTGGAGGCAGGTCCTGAGCAGACTTTTCCCAGTGTGGAGGAGTTTGTGGGGGCCATGGTGAGCCCCAGTGTTGTCCTGGGGCAGTGAGAGGAGCAGAGTGGCTGACAGAGAGCTCCAAGGATCTTTCCTTTCAGAAATGCACCTGGTCAGCAGGGACGTGTTCGCTGGCCCGATGCCTCTTCTTGCTTGCAAATGTCCTCGTGCTCCAGTGCTGAGCTCCTGCCAGCACTGCATACCCCACACTCCTTGGCAGGGGGGCCAACCTCTCCTCCAAGGTCCCTTTTTCTGCTGATGGCCCAAAAATCATTCCACCTTTCCAAGGAAGAGGTTCTCCGCCTCTGGGTCTCACCCCCTGGGCCCTGATCCTGCTGCTCGGGGTGTGTCTGTGTGTCCATGGCACATCCAAAGTGCTGTGCTGGGTCTGTTGCAGGTTCAGACTGGAAAGCTGTGAACCAGGAGCCTTTTCTTTCCACCCGCTACACAATCCCAAACCTCAGCTCTGGGGACAAGATCCATGTGCGAGTGGTGGCTGTCAGTGCCAGTGGAGCCAGCGTCCCGGCCACTCTGGAGCAGCCAGTGCTCATCAGGGAGATCCTCCGTGAGTACTGCTCCTGAGGGCGGAATTCCTGTGTGAAATCTCCGTCCATCCCTGCAGCCTGAGCAGCCTCTCACAGGTCCCGTCCAGCTTTTGACAGATGTTATTCTCAATGACTGTGTCCAGTTCCCTCGGGAGAAGCTTCCTGACCTCACCAGTCTTGCTGATGGTGAAGCTTTGGGGGTGAAGGACTTAAAGGGCAGAGCCACATTTTCCCATTTCATGGCAAGAGCTCAGAATCCACCTCCCCCTGAGCATGTCTCCTCCCCTTGGCCGTGTCACATCCCAAATATGCCACGGCACACATTGGACAGCTTTGTTTATTTAGCTCAGGGAAGTCAAGAGCTGGTTGTCTGGAGCATGGGAACTTTAATCATGCTGAACTCGCTAATGAATGAGTTGCTCCCATGCTTAGCAAGACTCACATTCCTCCCGGGGTGCTGCCAATTTGCCGAGGCTGATGCAGGAGGGCAGGGCTGCTTTGCACTCAGCAAACAGCAAATACAGACTCATTTTCCCTTTAGAAGGAATTATTAATGCTCAAGTTTTCCTGTTATTCAATACATCAGATTTTTCAGCTGCTTAAAAATAGTAATACAAACTAAAGTTATTCCAGGAACCACCAGCTTTTCATAGGAAAAGGCTTGGAGAATATCAGCCTGTGGAAAGGGTCCTGCAGGGTCCATTTTCTCAGTGTGCTTGGAGGAGGTGGATGTGCCTTAGGGGTGGTGGCTGAGCCTGTTCACCTCTGACCTCAAAACCATCCCACCAAACCTCATAGGACTGAGAAAACTGGGGTGTGAGGGACTGACATGAGATGCCAAATGCACAGCTCGTGCTTCCCACACCCCGTCCCTGCTGCCTGAGCTATGTCCCAGCCACATGCATGGGTGTAAAACCCAAAGAGCTGAGACACCCACACACAACTTGATCTACTGGGCTTTTCTTTTCTTTTCTTTTCTTTTCTTTTCTTTTCTTTTCTTTTCTTTTCTTTTCTTTTCTTTTCTTTTCTTTTCTTTTCTTTTCTTTTCTTTTTCTTTTTCTTTTTCTTTTTCTTTTTCTTTTTCTTTTTCTTTTTCTTTTTCTTTTTCTTTTTCTTTTTCTTTTTCTTTTCCTCCCCTCCCCATCTGTTGCCTCTTGGCCTTCACATTTTCTTCAGGCCTGCATTTTGTACGTCTCACCAGTTCATTTATAGCACCGCAGGGGATTTTAAATAGCAGCAATCGGACAGCATGGAGCTTAACAACAGGTGGGATAAGTGGGCTTGGGAGGTGGAGAGGGACAAGGAGAAACCAGATGAAGGATCAGTATGGGAGTCACATTTTGCAGGGAACAAGGGCAGGAAAAAGCCTTCCCACCATGACACCTTGTAACCTGGGCCACCGACCTCGGCTAGCCCTGTCAGTCGGAGGGAGGCATGGGGAGCTGGGGAAAACACCCATGAATTAACATTCCTCCCCCGAGGTCAGGTTTCCCTGCCCTGCTGAGACTGATGAGCCCAAGTGGCAGCACTGGGGGACAGATCCCTGCAGAAATTGCAGCACGAGCAGAGCACAGACTGTCTCAGCTGTCAGAGGGGCCATCTGGGACCGCTGGACCTGTCCTTGTGCTCTGCAGTCCTCACAGCTGTTTGGCTCAGGCCTGGTTTATTCTGGCTCGTGCACATTTAACCCGGGCAGAGACTCCCAGCTCCTTTACGAGGGGCTCCAGAGAGATCCCTGGGTGGCACTGAGCCAGCAGAGTTACACGGCTTCCATTCCACCTGGGGAAGGGGACACGCTCTATGAGCATTCTCCAGTGGGGTTTTCGCTTGTCTTTGTTATGTTCCCTTGGGGACATTTGCCTTTGTCGTGAGCCTGGGGCTTCCACAGCTGTGGTGTGACCAGGCACCTCCTTAGAGTCTCAGCGGCCTGGAGCGCACAGGGAAGGTGGAGGTCAAGCCTTGTCCTTGCTGGAAGTTGGGCTGTGTGCCTCTGGAAAGTTGGGGGGAGAAATATTTCCCAAGTGGGAGATGCTGTTCCCTGCCTTGTTACCGTATAGGTTGTGCTGTGGCTCGTCAGGTTAAGCCCATGTTGTCTCCATGGCCTGGCTGTAACGAAGTGGGGTGAATGATCCATTGGGATGCTGCCCTTGGCTTGGTGACCTGGGATCTGAGGGATGGATATCACTGTGGGGTACAGGCAATGGGATAGGCTAGCACAGCCCTGCAGGGGAGCAGCACCGTCCAGGAGATGGGAGGGAGAAGGTGACCGTGTTGGGGTGGATTTTCTTGGTGGCCAAGCAGCACTGTGGATGGGGGGGTCAGATAGCTGGGGAATGGGAGTTCCTCGTCTCACAACGTGAATTCCTGGTCCCCAGAGCTCCCGAAGATCCGCATGCCTCGGCACCTGCGGGAGACTTACATCAGGCGTGTGGGGGATGCTGTGAACATCATGATCCCCTTTCAGGTAGGTGGGTGATTCGGGCTTTAATCCCCCGGGCATTTCACCCCAGGTTAGCTCCTGCAGGTTAGCTCATGGGTCCAACTGTGCTCTGACTTGGCCTGGTCCCTGTGTCTTACGGGCCAAGGGTGGATGATGGGGTGGGAATCTCTCTCCTCTTCCTACCCAGATCCCATTTTTCCTCTGCTACATCTTTATTGATGATGCTGCAATGGGACAACCCCAAACACATCAGGATGTGGGCTGGCTGTTGCTGCTGTCTCAGCCAGTAAGTCCAGTGCCCCTGGCCGGGATCTGGCCATATCCCTTGGGACCCCACAGCACAGAACTGGAGTCCCTTGAGGGGACCAGCTGCCTTTGGAGCAGGGCAGCCTCAGGGCTGTGTGATGGGGGAGCAGTGCTGACACTGGTGGGCTAGGCTGGAGGTCGTCTCCTCAGCTGATCTCTCTCATCCTGTCTGGGACATCACCAGAGCATCTCCACTGTGGCAGCTGGCTCTGAAACGTGTTGGCCAAGCAGGGGGAGTGAGACGCTCCTGAGCTGAGGGACTTGTCCATGCCATGTCTCACAGACAGTTGTGACTCTGTGCTGGCCATGCTCCAGACATGAATTTTCCTTGTATGCTGAGTTCAAGCCCTGCTGCTCAGCTGAAGCCTGGGCTCAGCACCTGTGCCATGAGAGCACAGCTCTGCCCTGGCAAGTAAAGCTTGGCTTGCTCCATGAGGATCTTGGGGAGCCAGCATGTTCCAGCCTCATCCCTGGAGCCTGATGGCTTCCCATCAGTGAGTCTGACAGGGATCAGCCGCAGCTTCTTTCCCGAGGACTGCTGGATGGGAGAGGTGGCAGCCAGGCTGCTGCTGCCTGGAGCGGGGTGGCTCTGCCACTCGTCCTTCCCAGCAGGACCTGCTGGGACCATGTGCCCGAGTGGCTCCTGACCCGCCTGTTGCTCCAGGGGAAGCCTCAGCCCGAGGTGAGCTGGACCAAGGGAGGGCAGCCCCTGGACACCAACCGCATCAACATCCGCAACACGACTCGGGACACCATCTTCTACATCCGCCAGGCCCAGCGCGGGGACTCGGGCAAGTACGAGCTCACCGTGCGGATCAATGGAGCTGAGGACAAGGCCACCCTGGACATCCAGGTGGTTGGTAAGCTGAAGATGTGACCCTGCAGGGTCACTCAGGGGCTCATTTCTCCTCCTTAGCTGGGTAGGTCTTGCTCTGGGCAGGATGTGATGGGACAGCAACAAGGCAAGGGACTCTGGAGTCCCTGTTCCAGTGGGATCCTCAACAGGATCATGCAGGTGAACTCCTCTGGTTGGGGATGCAGAGTTCCTGGCAGCCCTTGCCCTGTGCAGCTTCTCATCCCGTGTGTGCTGCACCAGGGTGAGAAGAGATTAAAAGCGAGGCCAGGGGATGGTCAAGGTACCGAACATGGGGAGAGCAAACTATGTCACCCTGAGGGCGTTTGTGTTTGCAGAGCCACCTGGCCCTCCCCAGAACCTGAAGCTGGTGGATGTGTGGGGCTTTAATGTGGCCCTGGAGTGGACACCCCCTGCGGACAATGGGAACTGTGAGATCAAGGGCTACAGGGTGCAGAAGTCAGACAAGAAGAGTGGGGTGAGCCTGGGCACTCCTGCTGCTGGGGATGCCCTGATGGGGGATGGGCAGCTGCACTCCCTGCCTCCCCCCACACCTTCTCCATCCTTGTCACAGCCTGTCTTTCCTCACTACTCTCTTTTCTCCTCCTTTTTTCCTCCCAGAAATGGTTCACGGTGCTGGAGCGCTGCACCCGCACCAGCTGCACCATCTCCGACCTTATCATCGGCAACACCTACTCCTTCCGAGTGTTCTCCGAGAACATCTGTGGGCTCAGCGACAGCGCTGCCGTCGCCTCTGGGGTGGCCTACATCGAGAAGACGAGTGGGGACACATCCCTGGCTGAGGGGCTGGGGAGGGTGGTGGCCAAGAGGGGTCCTGACCAGTGGGCCAGCAGGGCTTTCTCGGAGTTGGGCTGATGCTGCTGGGCCAGTCCCCAGGGCAAGACCAGCAGGGGTGAGGCTGAGTACCCCTAAGGTCCAGAGGTCCCCTGCCCCCCTTCTGCACCTCATTTCTCCTTTGGGGAAAGCTTGTGCCATGCTCAGACCCCTGGGAGGAACCAAGGCATGGACATCCCTGGGATGAGATGGAAGCAGGAGCTGGGAAGAGTCAGAACAGCCCTGGCTTTGGCCCCACAGCTCAGGGCCAAATCTCCAACCAGCCCCGCTCTCCTTCCATCTATTTCCACCCTGCTCCCTGGTAGCACACAGTGACCTGGGGTCTCTGCCACCTGCAGGTATTCCCTCCAGCTCTTTTCTCGGTGCACTGAGATTTGGGATTGGAGTGGGAGATCCAGAGTGTGTCTGGCCTGGGTCTGACCTGCTGCACACAGGATGTGTCACAGTGGGTTTGGGGATTGGCATCCCTCCTGTTCCTTGCAGGGCCTGGGCACTACCATGCCATGACTGGATGAGGAAACAGGGCTGCTCTGAGCTGAGGGCCAGGTCCTCGGGTCAGGCCAGGTGACATCTGGCTTCTTACGTGGGGGAACAGAAGTGGTTTGGGGTACCTTGTGCTGAATCCCTGTGTTGGTCAGCCCAGGAGCCTGAGCTCTGCCTCATCTAGAATTAATTATTTCCTTAGAAACCACTTACCAGCCAGAGAAGATCCCCCAGCGGGACATGATGGAGCCTCCAAAGTTCACACAGCCCCTGACAGACCGAACGACTACGCGGGGCTACAGCACTCACCTCTTCTGCTCTGTCCGGGGCTTCCCCCAGGTCGGTGGTTCCTCCATGGGCAGCATCACCTTGGCCTGGGGACACCAGTGGGGTTTTTTGCAAGGTGGCTGGAGGTGTCTGAGAGATGGCTGGTGCTGTTGCATTAGGGTTCAGTGAGGTTAAGGGGCTGCAGCTGCCCTCTGAGTCAAACTGAGGCGTGTTTGGGGTGTTTCGGCATGGAGATGGGAGACTGGTCTTAAATCAAGCCATGTCCTGTTTCCTCTGCGCTGGCAGAGGAAGGGTGGAGCAGTGGTTAGGGCTCACAAGTGAGAGATTTGGATCTTCAAAACACTTCTGACTGTGAATCCCACCATGGCCACAAGCTTCAGGCAGGACAAGGCAAAGACAGAGAGAGGTGGCTGCATTTTGGGGCCAGTTAGATTTCTCATTTGTCTCCCTGCTTTAAACTTTCAGCCCAAAATCATCTGGTTGAAAAATCAGATGGAGATCCGGGAAGACCCCAAATACATAGCACTGATTGATCAGGGTGTGTGCTCACTGGAAATCCGCAAACCTGGCCCTTTCGATGGGGGTGTCTACACCTGCAAGGCTGTGAACCCCCTGGGGGAAGCCTCAGTAGACTGCAGACTGGATGTGAAAGGTGAGTTTGGCTGAGGGGAAGGAGGAGCAGGAGCCCTTGCCTGTCTTTTCCTGGTCTCACTTTCACAGTGCTCTGTTTTTTCCCTGTTTTGTGTTGATCCTGGTCATGAGGGAGTCTGAGGACACCCAGCAGACCTGTGGAGCTGCAGCTTTGAGCTTCTCCGGTTTATGGTCTTGAAGAATCTTGAAATCAACTTTCCTTATTCACGGGGAAAAAAAAAATGGGGAGGAAACCAGAAATGGCAGAGCCAGAGGAGCTGCTGGAGGCCTGGCCCAGCGCTGGCTGCCCCTGCTCCTGTCCCAGGCATGGGGGGTGTGTGTCAACCTCCTCCCCTGCACCTGGGCTTCTCTGATTTATGTCTCTGAATCCTGCCCACACTTCCCAGCTCACATTTCCCTGCCTCAGCAGAGCATCCGGAGCAGCCCTTGCACAGACCTGTCCCGCACTGCTCCCCACAGCCCCTCCTCGGCCTGTGGGAGGGTCACTGCCCGCACACCCTCTGCGCGTTCCTGTGCCAGCCGGGTGTCCTTAAACACTTCTATTTCCCCTCCCGTGGCTTCTGAGCACACTCTTGCCCCCAGACACACTCTGCCCCACTTCCCACACAGGCAGGGTTCCAATCTGGCAGCCCCAGCACCTCAGTCCCTGTGGAAGCTCCAGGGCTGTTGGTGTGGCACAGAGTGTTTGGCATGCGGTGTTTGGCACGGGGTCAGTGCTCAGCTCTGTGGGAGCTGCTGCTGCTGGACCCTCCAGGAGCTCTGACCCAGCCGGCCCCGGTCCTGTGGCCCCACAGGCACATCCCCGTGCAGGGGCTCTGTGGAGTCACAGAACAATGGAATGGTCTGGGTGGGAAGGGACCTCGAAGCTCACCCACTTCCACCCCGTGCCATGGGCAGGGACACCTTCCACTATCCCAGGGTGCTCCAAGCCCTGTCCAACCTGGCCTTGGACACTGCCAGGGATCCAGGGGCAGCCACAGCTTCTCTGGGCACCCTGTGCCAGGGCCTTACCACCCTCACAGGGAACAATTCCTTCCCAATATCCCATCTAACCCTGCCCTCTGCCAGTGGGAAGCCATTCCCTGTGTCCTGTCCCTCCAGGCCTGTGTCCCAAGTCCCTCTCCAGCTCTCCTGGAGCCCCTTAAGGCTCTGGAAGGGACTCTAAGATCTCCTTGAAGCCTTCTCTTCTCCAGGCTGAACACCCCCAGCTCTCCCAGCCTGGCAGAGAGCAGAGGGGCTCCAGGCCTCGGAGCAGCTCCGTGGCCTCCTCTGGACTCTCTCCAGCAGCTCCATGTCCTTCACGTGCTGGGCACCCAGGGCTGGAGGCAGCTCTGCTGGTGGGGTCTCACCTGAGCAGGGCAGAGGGGCAGAATTCCCCTTCCCCTGCTGCCCACACTGGGGGATCAGCCCAGTTGGCCAAGGAGGATGAGCTGGGCATTGTTCTGGGGACACAGAGCACCTGGGAGTCACCCAGGCTGGAGTCTCAGGGGACACTGGCCAGGAGCATGCAGTGATGGTGGTGTGTGGGATTGCTTGGAGCAGGTGTGTGCAGGGATGGGGTGTGCAGGTGCCCGTTGGGGTGAGCACACAGGCACTTTTGGGAGTCAAAAGGGGAGTAAGACAAGGAGAGTTCAGGGGTTTTTTGTCTCCTGTGCTCTCCCGCAGTGCCCAAGTGAGGACAGATCGGAGGACAAGACAAAGAGCAAAGTAGGTCTGGGTTGGGGCACCAGGATGGAGGGAGGGTGGGTCACTTCAGGGGGCTGGAGTGGGCTGAGTGTCCTAGATTAGCCCTTGTCACCTGCTGATGGAGTCCCAGCTCAGGTCTTCCTTGTCCCACGGCTGGAGATGCATGGGTG
The DNA here is from genome assembly GCA_013397725.1 of Rhagologus leucostigma. Lineage (NCBI taxonomy): Eukaryota > Metazoa > Chordata > Aves > Passeriformes > Rhagologus > Rhagologus leucostigma. Next base: position 369,705 of record VZTD01003143.1, on the reverse strand, counting down.
GGGTGGGATGATGAACCTGAGGGAAATCTGTCCCTTGGTGAGGTGGAGGGAGGGCTGTAAATGTGGCTGGGCTTGTCCTGCGTTAGAGCCGTGGCAGGGATGTGTTTCCCACCCATCCCTGACCAGGGCTCTCTCGGTGCCCTCGCAGGACTCGGATCTCATTCCTTTTCCCAGGTGGATCCTGCGGCTGCTGGGCAGTGGCGGGGCAGGTGTTGATGCCCCTGGCCATGGTCTCTGCTGCCTGCTGGGCTGCCCCTCCCTGGCAGTGCTTTGGGGGCTGCACCTCAGCCTGACATGGCATGGCCCTCTCTGAACCTGTCATTAGCTGTGACAATAAAACAAACCCAGCTGAGGGGCTTTGGTCCTAATAAAAGCCACCAAACCCCTCTGTCCTGCTTATTGTGGTGTTGGCTTGGGTGGGGGGAGGTGGAGAGCTGCCAGGGCTGCTGTGGGGTTGCGTAGGATCCCACCCAACCAAGGGTGGAGGAGACGGGTTTTGAGCTTGGAAAGGAAGGACCAGCTTTATGAAACACAGAGATTTCTGAACCAGAAGGAGCCCAACAAGGAGAAGGATAGTGCGGAAAGATCTCCGTCTGGAGCAGGGGAATGATTCTGGCTGGGGAAAAAGAAATGCCACATCAATGCTGTGGCATCTTAATGCTTCTTTGTTGAGGCACAGGTTTTTTATCCACACCAGTGAGGCAGTGATCCAGCCAGGAGCTGTCACCTCCCCGAGGTGGGTGCGGGACATGTTGATGTGTTATCCAGAGGAGAGGATTTGTCCCTGTGAGCTGGTGGCTCATGTGCAGGATGAGTCATCACTTGAGCAGACACTGGGTGTTACCAGAGCCCAGAGGGGCCCATGGAGCTCACGGTTACCCCGGGTCAGTGGCGCGGGGTGACCTCTTCACCAGCACCGCCTCCCCCTCGGTCTGGGGGCGCGAGGGCAGGAGCTCTCCCAGCTGCGTGGCAGCTCCATCATGGGGCCAGGCCCACATCCTGCCCGTGTCCTGGCTGGCCCCGGCACTGCCAGTGTAGATGCGAATCCAGCCTGGCATCTGCAGATCGGAGCACATCCCACCTTTGGTGCCACTGAGAGCAAAGCCGGGCAGTGCCTGTGATTAAGCAGACCCTTCTCTGCACCATCTCTCCTGCAGCCCCTCTGCTTTGTCCCCATCTGTCCCCAGGCACCTTCAGCCCAAGCTGAAGTCCAGGGGGTGTTGCTGCTCCCAGGGCCTCAGCACTGGCACAGCACCGTCCACACCAGGGTTGTTTCCACCATCAGAGGGCATTGTTGTATTAATTTTATCCCACTGCTGGTCAGGATGGATTTTTGAGGTGGTTGGGAGTGGTGGTAATGCCACAGGGTGGAGGTTGCAGTCCCAGCTGTCAGGTGGCGAGCTTGTTTTCTCTGGCATGCTCACACCTGGCCCTGGACACTCCTGGGGGGTGTCCTGCCCCCCTTGGTGTCCCTGGCACCTGGGCACTTGGCTTTGTCCGGTGGGATTCTTTCAGGGCCAGGGTCTGGAAGCAGGCTGTGAGCTGATCTCCAGGAGTCTGTCATGCTGCACACTGCCCTTTCCAGGCCCTTATTTCAGTCCTACAGGGCACAGACTGTGTTTGTAACCCCACAGGGGACTGAGGTGGGCGACAACATCCGCTTTTAGTGAGGGCTCCCCAGGAAAGGTCTGGAGAGCAGAGTGGAAAAATCCACTGAATGTTATTTTTAATGGAGCAACCGTTCACGTGCCTTTTAATTTACGAGCATCCCAGTCACCAGGTTCCTGGGCACCTTAGCAAGGATCAGGCCAAAGCGTCAGTTCCAGGAAAGCAGCAGAAATAAGATGCAAGTGGGAGTCAGAGCCGAGCAAAGAGCAGCACTAACCTGAGGGCAAGGTGCTGCTGTGCCAAGGGACCACGGCCTTGGCCTGGGCCATCCTCTCTGTACTCACTTGGAGTTGCAGCATCCTCAGACAGCACTGATGCTCATGCTCCAGGAGATCTGAGGCACTTCCCTCTGCCCTTTCCAGGAGACGCCGGCCCTGGCCAGAGCCAGCACAGGACATGGCAAGGTGGGGGCATGGGAGTCACTGCACTGGGCAGAGGAGCCATCGGGCGGATTTGGGATGAGCTGAAGGCTCAGCCTCGTGTGAGAGGTTGAGTTCTGGCCCCAGGGCACCTGGTGATGCCTGGGAGGGGTGTGTGGGCTGAAGTCCATGGGGAATTGCTGTTCCCAAGGGCTCAGCACCAGCAGAGCACCATCCACACCATGGGAAAGTTGGGAGGGTGTTCAGGACCCCTCCACTGTGATGAGCACTAAGGGAAGGATTTTCTCCTCTCCTTGCCATTGTTTTTCTTCTCTGCTCCCATTTTTCCTAGTGTGGTCTGAGCCAGGAGCCTGGAAATACATCAAGGCCCCTGCAAAATGTGGGAGGCTGAGCCTTTCTGCTCCTCTCCTCCTTGCTGCCCTCCTCATCCCCCTGAGCTAAACAGAGCTGGATGCAGCAGTGGGAGAAGGGACACCCAGCAGCCCCAATGCCTGTGCTGCACACTCCCAACATCGCTAAAAATCACCCATAAATCTCACCCATCCAAGGTCCTTTTCCTCTCCGCACCCCCAGTCTCTGTGGGAACTTGCTGTAGTCACTTTGCCCATTGCTGACGTCCCCTCTGAGGGGCACGACCCTGCTGGGGCAGGAGCAGGGTCACAGGACCTGTGTTTCCAATGGGAGCCTGGTGAACAAGGGATGCTGATAAGAAAAGAATCCCAATCAACTGAGATTAACTCTTCCCACCACCGCTTCAGCCCTGGAGGAGATCTTGCTGCAGAGCAGGGACTGGAACTTCCAGCATCCAGAAGGACCAGAGCTGGATGAGGGATGGTCCATCTCCAGCCGTCCCCTCCTCAAATCTACCCATAGCTGAACTTCAGGGGTGGCAAAGTGCCCTGTGGCAGCATCAGGACCCACACGGTGGCCTGTAGCTGTCCCCCACTTGCCCCCAGAGGGACCCAGGTACCCCTCTGCCCCCTGGGCCGTGGAGCTGGCTGCATTAACCCACAACGTTTGGGTCAAAAGAGTTTGGCTGCATAGGGAGGGTGGGAGAGAGCGACATGGGACGTGTGAGATGAACAACCTGGGAGAGATTTGCTACTGCTTTTCACAGAAAACAACCAGGAGAAAAGAGGGAAAATGACTCAAAACCAGAGCAAAGGGAGAGAGAAGACAGTCAGAGAGGACACACTCCCTGGGTGCAGCTCACAGGGGTAGTGGGTGCTGCTGGGACCCGTCAGGGTAGCAAAAGGTGTTTCTGCAGAGTTCTCTGGGACTATGCTTAAGGGTTTCACCTCTACCCACCTCTGCCCACCTCTATCTACCAATACCCACCCTCCCTACAAATACCCACCTCTGCCTACCTCTCTGGTAGTGCTGAGAGCTGGGGACTGACCCTCTGCTCTGTGGGGTGGTGGGTTCACCACCCTGTGGGTGCTGGCAATGCCATGGGAAGCCTTTTCCTATCTCTTCCCATGTCTCAGCCCAGGTCACCTCTCCCTGGCTACAGAGGGGAAAGAAAGGGCTTTCAAACTTAATTTCTGCAGAAATCTCACTGCCCTGGACTCTCCTGGTTTTCAGCATCTTCACTCCCACAGGGCACCCCTTTGTCCCAGTGCCCAGGTACCCCTGTGGCTCCATGGACATGGGGCCAGAGCGTGAGGTGCCCCCAGCACCACCAACACCGTGGAGCCAAGGGTCTCCATCAATGGCAGGGCACCTCCTGGGTGGTTTGGATCACTGGACTTTATTTGCAAGAAGATAAACTGCTTGTTTGTCTGTACAATTTCTCCTTAAATACTTGGCAACCCTTAAAAAAATGAAAAACAAAAACAAACAGGGAGGAAAAAACCTAAACCAGAAAGGAACAGTGCAGGCTACAATATCCAAACAGGACAATGCTTGTGAATAAATAACCCCCTGGGGTGGCTGAGGGGACTGCAGGAGGCTGCTGAACTCAGAACCCCTCGGGTCCTCGCTACCCCTTCCTGGGACAGCAGGATCAGCGTCTGGCTGGGACCGGGTGGGCACAGATGCCCCTCTCTGCCCTCTCCCAGTTCCTAGTTCCCTGTCTCAGCCACGGTGGTGCTGGTGGCATTTTTGTTGGTTTTGCAGCAGAAGTACTGGTTCCAGATCTGCAGGAAGGCTGTCCGGAACTTCTTGATGCGGAAGGCGTAGACGATGGGGTTCATGGCTGAATTGCCGTGGGTGAGGAAGATGGCGATGTAGGTGAGGATGTGCGGGGTCTGGCAGGACGGGCAGAACAGGGTGATGCAGTTGAGGACGTGCAGAGGCAGCCAGCTCAGCGCGAACAGGAAGAGGACCAGCGCCAAAGACTTGGCGATCTTCAGCTCCTTCCCGTAGTACTTCTGGGGGTCGTTGGAGCTGGAGGACACCTTCTTGTTGAGCTGCTTGCGGATGAGGTTGAAGACCTCCAGGTAGATGAGCAGCATCAGCAGCAGGGGAGGCAGGACCCAGACGAAGAAGTTGAAGTAGACCATGTACTCCATGCTGATGACTGTCTCAAACTGGCACGTGATGACAAACTCCGTGTGGCTGCCGTTCAGCTCCTGAGTCCTCCGCATCTTGCTGAGGTTGTTCCAGCCAAACATGGGGGTGAGTCCCACCAGAAGAGAGACTATCCAACAGCAGGCAATGGCCACGGCTGCCCGCCGTGGTGTCACCACGCTCTTATACCTGTGGAAGAGACAACAGCCACAGGAAGGAGTTAGACATGGGTGGGATGCTCTGCTTGGGGGTTGTGTAGCCCCAGGTGGAGTGGCAGTGGTGGGGTGGCAGTGCTCCTCCCTCCCTCCCCTGGAAGTGGGTAACAGCCTTTTCTGATAATTGTGTTAACAGCCTGGTTTCCCTGCCTGTGTCCTGGGATTGCAGAGACCCCAGGCACGATCCGTGAGCTCTGGGGGAACCTGGAATGTGCCTGAGCGCCCAACCCACGCGTCTCTGAGGGGGTTCATGCACTTTGGAGCCCAGCTCCCACACAAGCACCTGCACCCAGAGCAGCAGGTCACCCTCTTCTCCTGCCACGCACCAACCCTGCCAGCCCACTGTTCCAGACAATTGCCCAGTGCCTGGGGAGGAAATGGCCAGCAAAAGCATCTCCTGGGATGCGCTGGGATGGTGGAAGGATCTGCGGGTGCTAATGGACCCCTGGGGAAGCTCTTGGGCACAGCCTGTTTCATCTCCTAATGCGCTCGGATTGACAAAACCCTCTTTCTTGATGGGCTGATGCCAGGGGTGGGAGGAGGAGGAGGAGAGCCGTGTTCTGGCTAGGCTCTGCTCCCTCCCTGATGCCCCTGGGGAGCCATTGGGGCTGGGCTCATCTCTCCAGAGCTCTCCAAGCGGGAAGTGCAGTCTGCTGGATTGATTTTTCCCCCTGGCCCTCCAGAAAGCTTTTCCTTGGAGGCCAAGAAGATTCTCAGCCCGAGAGTTATTGCTTTCCACCGAAGGCAGTTGAAGAAAGAACATTTTCCTGACTGTTTGCTTGGTCTCCCAATGCTGCTGGTGTTAAACCCGGCCATGGGGACCATGTGGAGGTGGCTGGCAAACCTGGATTCCCAATCCTGCTGCTCAGAGCTCCCTGCTGCAGGTCTGCAGCCTTTACCTGCAATGAAAATTGAACATTTGGGGCCTTTTTATACAGCTGAGGACCCAAATCCACTCTCCCATCTCAAGACCCCTCTCATGGGCAAAGCATCAAGGTCGGAGCTTGGAGGGGCACAGGCTGGGGGAAGGGACATCAGTCCCTGGGAGTCCAGAGGGTCCAGAGCCACTGGTGCCTGACAGCTTTCCCAAACAAACCTCCTGTGCTCTGGGAAAAGCTTCACAACGTCCTGGTGGCAGCCAGGTCCCGTGGGAAGGAGGTGACAACGTGGGCAGCTGTTTCTGCCAGAGCCAAGGCTGGATTTGGAGAGTGATTTATTCCTCGTGGGGAGGAGAGAGGGCAGGAGACCCTGAGAAAGGCTCAGGGCAGAGAGAGCTGGGGCACGGGGAGGGCAAGGGGTGGTGGGAGAGAACCGGCACTGGGGGTCAAGTGAAGGGAATGGTGAGGAGGGTCCATGGGAGCAGGGGGCGGCAGAGGGATGCCAGAGGCTCCTGTGGGGCCGTGTGCTGACCCCTGCACCTCATGTCTGATAGCAGGTCCTTGGGGAGGGCTGATGAGCCCTCCAGCTGTGACACCCCACTGCCACATCCCCAAGCTCAAGCAGCTTGGGGGATGACACCAGAAACAGCAGCACCATCCCCCTGCCCCAGCTCCTTCCCTCTTTGCAACCCCTGCAAGCTGTGTCCCATCTCTCACTCCTGGGGGTTTCCAGGGTCTTCTACTGATTTTGCTGGACATGTTCCCACCCCGGCTGCTCCCCGACCTGCAGAGTTGTGTGGGAGCCATTGCCCAACAGACAAAGCTGCTGAGCAGCACTGGTGTCACCACAGTCCCCAAACACGGTCCCAGGGCTTGCAGCCACCACCCAGACACAGGGTCCATCCCTCCTCACTGCACACCCATCCCTCTCCACGGTCCATATCCATCTTTACCCCTTGCTGCAGTGCCTGGCCTGACACAGTTTGGGAGCAGGACCTGGCTCTCCCTGCTCCTCCCTTCACTTTTCCCCACAAGGTTTGAGGGTGGACCTGCAGAAGCAGCCAGGGCAAACCTGGACATCACCCTCCAGCCTGTGTGTGACATGGTCACAGGAAAAGTGGGTGAACCAAAAAACCCGTGGAAAACAGCAACATTTGCAGCTCATTGCTCCTCCAAGCAACAAGCCAAGGGCAGAGGCAGCTGCAGGAAATGTGCTCCCAGGGACCTGTGCCCACTGTCCCCATCAGCCCCCACTGAGAATGACAAAAGCTGTAACACTGCTCCAAGTTCCTCCTCCCTCCAGCCCACCAGCTCCATCCATCCACTGGGTCTGACCATGGAGCTCTCATGGGGCCCAGCTGCTCCGAAGGCCACAAGTCCAGCTTCAATTCCTTTTACACTTTATTTTCCTTGGAGGTGTCCAAGGAATGCCTGGACGTGGCACTCAGTGCTCTGGGCTGGGTGACAGGGTGGGGATCGGTTACAGGCTGGAGCTGATGGTCTCAGAGGGCTTTTCCAACCTAATTGATTCTGTGATTCTGTAAAGGGTAGAAACACACGATCCCACCTAATTCTCAACCCCTGCCACATGGTGGGAGGGCAGTTAGCAGAAGGACAGGAACAGATTTTGCTGTTCCAAATGTTATCCTTGGTTATGCCATAAAATAAAAACCTTTTCTCATTTGTCTCATTTTGCATTAATATGATAGGGCTGGAGTTTGGGACTGCCTGGGAGGCAGAAGCACTGGAAAATGCTGATAATGGCTCACAGTTAATAAATAATCTTACTATTCTCATCAGAACCAGAGCGATTACCAGCATCATTGCAATTTTATTACTGCTATTTTTTTTATTAACAGCTGTGACTAAAACATTAATGGTAATCGTCACCCCCATCCTCATCCACTTCGGGTTTGTTTCCTCTGCCTGTGGGGGTTTGAGCCTGACCATAATTGGTAGATGTTCCCCCTGCCCTCCCTGGGTGGTGGCTTTTGCACCATCCCTTCCCCACAGAGATGGGCATTGACCCAAGCCCTCCTGGGTGCCAAGTCTAGGAGAAAGGACCAACGACCATCGGGCCTCATCATGAGATGGGATGGGCAGGAACTGTGGTGTGGAACAAAATTGCCTTTGAGGGTTTGGAAGATAATGCCAAGAGGCAAAATGGCAATTATTGATAGAGCTGTTTGCTTCCCAGGGGAAGGGAAGAGGTGATGGGTGGAGGCGGAGGCTGACAAATTGTCCCCAGGGGCTGCACAGAGCTGATGGGGAGCAGCTCTCCAGGGAAAGATGCTGTCTCCAGGAGAGGCTGAGGATGCAGCAGACACTGAGGTCCCTTTTCTCAAGGAGATCACAGGCTCCTAGAATGGTTTGGGTGAGAAGGGACTTAATCCCATCTCCTTCCACCCCCTGCCATGGGCAGGGACACCTTCCACTATCCCAGGTTGCTCCAAGCCCCGTCCAACCGGGCCTTGGACACTTCCAGCGATCCAGGGGCAGCCACAGCTTCTCTGGGCACCCCATGCCAGGGCCTCAGCACCTTCACAGGGAAGAATTCCTTCCCAGTATGCCATCTAACTCTGCCCTCTGGCAGTGGGAAGCCATTTCCCCTTGTCCTGTCTCTCCAGACCTTTGTAATGGCCCCCTGGCCATCACTCTGAAGACGCCATCCGCCCTCCCTTCCCTTTGGTCCTCATTCCCAGACTAAATTCAACTTCTTCTGCCACATCTTGATGTGTCCAGACCTCCACAACCCTCTCTGCTGCAGCCCAGGGAGCCCAGCTCAGCCCAGGCCCTGCTCTGGAGGTGTCTGGCCCTGGATGGGCAAAGCCCCTGTGACCATTTCAGATATTAGGGCATGTCTGAAAGCACCTGGAGAACAGAGCATTCATTGCTTTCATGGATTTCACCTTTGCCTGGGGGTCTGTTCCCCAAGAGAGATGAGGGCTCATTTCCAAGATCCTGACCCAGAGGTCAGTCCAAACCCAACACTCACCAAACATCTCTTGTTTTGTTTGAAAAAGCTTCAAAGACTCTAGGCCTGGTTTGAATAAGATGTGGAGGTTTTCAGCAGTTCTGTGATTAGTTTTTCTGTCCACAAAACACTTGCTGTTGTCCAGCCAGTGCCAAGATGTGGCTTTGCTGGTCTTTGCTCTGGAGAGTTTATTGCAGTGCAATTCCTGGGGAATTAATTCACTAATGAAGACAGACCATTACTAATGAAAAGAAGCTGGAGCCAATGTGGCAGGAGGAAAGGAGGCCAAGCTGACATGAAGCTCATCTGCCCGATGAACACAGCAAGAAAAAGCAGCCAGACCATGTCCTGATCTAATTGAAAGTCTCTAGACAAAAGTGCTTTGATCGCAGAGGATTTGGATTCCTGCTCCTTTCTTCTGGCTGTATCTTCCCTTCAGATCTTTCAGTGTCCTGGAGGCTGCTGGGTGGGAAAACGCAGATTGTTGGTGTTCAAAGCGGCTCAGAAATGAGAACTTGAGAAATGCAAAGTGGTGTCTGGGTTCTGCGAGGGCGAGGTTGGCTACAGCTCAGGGCTGGGACAAGGAGGTCCCTGGGTACTCACACAAGGTGGGAAGTGCTGCAGAAGGAACCCTGATCGTAGAGCCTTTGTCACCTCTGATCCTGGAAGTGAAAGGTTGGTTCTTTCTTCACAGAATCACAGAATGGTAGCAAATGTGGGTTTGCAGCCACTGGTAGGTGTGTCACCATGTGAGTGGTGGCCTCGGGAGGGACAGAGGTCACCAGCACCAGTCAAAGCTGGTATTTGGATGGACATGACAGCTTGTTCCTACAAATGCTTGGAATAGAGGGACTGGTCCTATCAGCACCCCCTTGGGATACATGGGGGATTGTCCTGATCCCCAAATCCCAGACTGGTTGCTTGTCAAAAGCCAGCTGACAAGTAAAGGCATAAAAAACCAGTCTGGTCTTTCAGGCGAGCCAGAAGAGCCACATCCAGCAAAGACACTGGTGTTGGTTGGTGCTGGAGCCCTTGTCCTGTGCCAAAGTAGCCCAGCAGTCTCCATCAGCACAGCATTTCCAGCCTAACACCTGCATCCTATCACAGAGCCACTTCCCAGTGCTCCAAAGGGACCTGGAGGACTCTGTGTGTCCCCTCCCAGCACCTCTGGCTGATTGGTCTGTGAGAGATTCGAGCTGTGGGAGAAACATGAGAAGTGCCAGCAGATTCCTGGGACGAGAGGGAGTGGGGACAGGCCAGATGGTCATGACACAGAATCCTGGCCTCAGGCTCTGCCTTGGGGACATGATTTAAAAGGAGCCGAGGAGGAAAATCTCTTCCTGGTACCTCACCCATGTCTGTCTGCTCGGGGTGAGGGACAGTTGGATGAGGACAATGGTGGCTTTTCTACAGGTCTCACTTTTGGAGGGTTCCCAGGTCAGGAAAGGCACCAACGGGAACAGGCTCCTTTTACCAACCACTCACATGGGTGGGGCTGCATCCCAAATCTCTAACTGGAACCTCTCTGGCAACCACTGAGCCCAGGTCAGGGCTGCCCTGCTCCCATCACCACCAGCTGCCCCAGTCTGGAGCTGGCACTGGGACAACCTAGGGAGCTGTGGGTGCCTGGTGCTCCCTGGGCCATGTGCAACAAGGAGAGGAGAGCACAGGAGGTTCAAAGCTGAAAAGGGGTTCAGGGAGGGATGTTCCCTACATTTGCTGGATCCTCCCAGCCACGTCCCCCCAGCTCTGCCACTCTCCTGTCTGTGAGTGTCCCTGTGTGCTCCGAGCTGTGATTCCAGGGGACATGGCTGTCACTGGAGCACTCTTCGCTGTCACTCTGCTCTGCAGAGCATCCAAGCAGGGCTAGGACCACCCCACTGAGAGACAGGGAAGAATTTTCTCACCATATGGTATCTTTTCTGCTTGGCCCAGAGCTGAGAGCAGCTGGCACCTTCCTAACCCGGCAGCTCGGCCCACACATGGTGACCTGGAGCTGCAGCCACTCCGGCTCTCCAGAGAGGGCCTGGGCATGAGCAGCCTCTTCTTGGAGGATCTCTGCTCCCAAAACACTTTGGGTCTCCTCCACTGCAGCATGAGGAGATGGTTCCACACCAGGAGGCTTCTTGATGCATCCCCCAAAGCCACTAAAAGAGACCCCGAAAGCATGGGGGAGGGTGGATGTGTGCATCCCACTGTCATCCACCCTGGTCCATCTGTGTCCAGGGTTTGGTTTTACCATCCCAAAATGGTGACTCTGTGTAGGAATCATTCTGCAACGAGTGCCTACAAAGCACAAACAACTCTGGCCGGGCAAAGTGCCTGGCAAGACCTCTGGATGTTTGCAATCTCCTCTAATAGCCAGTAATTCTCTAATGGATGTGGGTGAGGGTGATTATGAGGCTGAGGAGAACAAATTCAAAATTGACTGGTCCCCATACACTGAAACACAGCCTCCCCAGGGCTTTGGTGAGGGCTTCATTCAGTGGTGGGAGAAGATGGACCTGGTCACAGCTCAAGCAAAAGGCAAGAGAATAACACAAAAAGGAGGTTTTGTGCCTTGGGCTTTGTCAGAGAAGGTTGTGGAGAGACCTGGTGCATTTGCAGATGTCCTGGGCTCCAAATAGGGCCTGGGGAAACGCTGCTGCCTTGGTGTGGGTTCAGCCTTGGTGTGGGTTCAGCCTGCCCCGGCACATCTCTCAGGACCTTGGAGGCATCCTGAAGTTCCTGAGGGCTGCAGAGGGATGTGGGCACATCCAAAAGCAGCCCCAGGGACACAAACATCCCCACAAGAAGCTGAGGAAATAAGGTAGAAAAGAGCTTTATGTGCTAAAATGGCTGGAAGTGGGAATGACGCCTCTATGGGGCAGCCGGGCCATGCCACGTTATCTTTAGCCCAGGCTGGCAGTACCAAAACGAGGGTCCATCAGGGATGTCTATCCAGATGGTGGTTACAGGTGCGGGAAAAGGTGACCCCCTAGCTCCAGCAGTGCCTGGACCAACCCAGAGCCCAGCCACGTCCCCCCAGCTCTGCCACTCTCCTGATGCCACCAGTCCCAGTGGGACCAAACCTCAAAGCACAGCACACCCCAGAGATCAGCCCATCCTGAGCTTGGCACCTCCCATGTGGGCATCGCCCAGAGCCTCAGGAGGTTTCCCTGCTCCCCCATATCCCCACACACCCCCACAGGCCCACCTGGCTCTGAGCTAAACCTGCCATATTTCAGGTTCCCGTGACAGGATTGTCTTTTCCTGCAGAGCCAAGGAGACTTGTCCTATCACACCTCTGGCCCCTGGGAGCTGGGAGCAGCCACAACATCCCACCGGGCTGGGGCTGCTCCTGGCCCCACTGGAGCTGGATCCCTGCCTCACTCGGCTATCTCTGTTGCTGGGCTGGCCTGGCTCTGGCAGTGAATCACAGCCTTCAGGAACAAACCACAGGCTTCCAGTAACTGCAGAGCTTCTTCCAAATCACTTGCCCAGCTGTCCTCAGCTTGGAGGTGGGGGTGAGTAACCGCGGCGGCTCCACCTCGGACCGGTACCAACAGCTCCCCTGGGGTATCCCAGGGCTCCCACTGTGACCAGGGGCTGTGGGCGGAGGGTGAGCACAGGAGGGCTGGAAATCTCAGGGAGGGAGGATGGAAAGCACAGAGACCTCACACTGAAGGATCTTTCCTTCAGGCTCTGCCCTGGCATGCAGGAGATGCGGCTGCTGTCCAAGGAAGGTGAAGATGTGCGAGTCTCCCACTCTGCTCAGAGAGGATTTTCCTCACATCCTCCAACAGCATCCCTCACCCCAATAGCCAATATCAATCCTTTCTAATTTTGTTTCCAAACTGAGCTTGGTTTCCAGCCTGAGGCTGCACCCTGATGTGGACTCTGTCACTGCACAAGCAGATTCTCAGCAAGGACCACTCACCCCGTGCTCAGCCCCTCATCCCAAATGTGTGTGTGGAGGTTAAGCAGGGAGCTGGGGATGCCCAGGCCATCCAATGCCTGAGGGAAATGACAATTTAATTTGTGTCTATCAGTGAGCACTGCCCTTCAACCCCAGAAAGACCCTTCATGCCCCAAAGGGAACCGTGAGACCCCTGGTGCCATTGGCAGCACCGAGTCTGTCCAAGGGTGCTGAGTCAGTGGCCCTGCTCTGGACACATCACCCTCTTGCTGCCATGTGACAGTGTGAGGGTGCACCCAATGGCCCTGGTCAATGGGGCACAAGTCCCACTGAGCCATAATTTTGCACCCAGGCAGCTCCAAGGCTCCCTCCCAGCTCCACCATGTGTGGTCAGGGCTCTCCAGGACCCGTGGATTTTCCTGGACCTTTGGCTTCTTCCTCCAGGACTGCGAGGTAGGTAGGAGGGAAGTGATTTAACACTACTGGCAATGGCTGCAAAATCACGAAACGAGCTGCAGAATCTCAAACTGGTGATGTTCTCTGAAAAAATGTGATGCTCTCGTCTTTTGGCTGCTGCTTTCAGGCAACAACATTTTGAGCAAAGCAAAGTGTGAGAAATGCTGCTTTAAAAGAGAAAAGAAGCAGCAGCTGAGATTCTTTTATAGCCCCAGGACTTTGGGAATTAGGACACACAGAGAAGGACAGCTTGGTCCCCACGAGATGGAGGTGAGGTTGTGAAAGCTGCAGGACAGCATGATGAGCACCACGGACTTGTCTCCAGAGCTGCCCCTGTGCAATATATTTCCTGGACATTGTTAGTGTCTAAACAGTTTAGTTGTCAAAAATAGGAATTTGCTGTGTGAGCATCTCCTTGGAGAGGGGTCTGAGTCTGAGGGTGGCTCCCACACAACCGCACCACAGGGATGAGCCCACCGTGCTGTGGGAGCAATCCCACCTCCATTTCAGGAGGAGCCACTCAAACCTCATGTGCATCTCTCTCTGGCCAGGCTGGACGGGGCTTGGAGCAACCTGGTCTGGGGAAGATGTCCCTGCCCACGGCAGGGGATGGAACGGGATGAGCTTTTAGGCCCTTCCCACCCAAACCACTCCATGATTCTATGACAGTGCTGGAGGTGTGTCTCACCCACTGCCGTGGTAGGATATCAACCTGCTTGGCCAGGTCATCTGCCCTGGCCGTGCTGGGCCATCACCCTGTGGATTTGGCCACCTCCAGGGGTGTCACACACCAGCCCTTCCCTGCCATGGCAATTAGCCAGGAGCTGATTGTCTAGACCCAATTCAGCAGCGTATCTGTGTGATTGGATAAGTGAGGGCGAGGTATTCCCTGAGTACAAAGCAGAAGGGATAAAAGGCAGCTTTTGCCAATCGCCAGTGCAAACCCAGGGCTTGGCTGGATAAAAGCAGTGGTTTTTCAATTATTGCTTGTATTGCACTTGATTTTTCTATGTGTTGCATATTTTGGTTCTTTATGCAAAAGAACCTCTTTGAAATGAGGACTCAAAGTCATCCCTCAAAATTTAGAAGGGAGGGGGAAGACGGGAGGACGAAGAAAGAAAGTAGCTCTAAAAGCCACTTAAAATGCCAAATGTGACAAATGTGGCTCTGAGAAGTGGAAATGGGACAGCAGATACAGTGCCTGATGTGACTGGGCTCCCAGAGCCTCTGTGGCTCAGAGTCCATCCCACAAAATGCTGAGCTGTGGAGGGAAAGCGGCTGTGCTGGGAGGGAGGTGCCAGCTGAGGAAGTGCCCAGTGCCACCACCCTTCCCTGCCTGTCACCACCACACTGCTACAGCAAAGGCCAGCTTGGTCTCCAGGGGAGGCCTCCGGCCAGGGGAGTCTGGAAAGCATCAAGAGCCATTAAAAGGTAGGAGCAGATCAGGGACCCCAAGGAGAAGGGAAATGAGGGGGGTCTTGAGAGCTGCTGTTGTTGTTATATCTGCATTCAACAGGACATCGAGATCTGCTCCCCAGATAAATGAGAGTCAGGAAACTGGAGATAGAATCTCCATTAGGAGGCACCAACCAAGCCTCAGAGCAGGGCTGAGGTGGGTCTTTGTCTCTCCAATGCAGAAGGACTCCTCAGAAAAAAGAGATATCCTAAATTACAGCTGGAACAAGAGATTGGTATTGGCTGCCTTTTAATTTCTTGGGTTTTACACTTCTCTTGCTAACCTGACTCATGATTTTGCAGTCAACAGCTAAGCGCCTCAGTTTCTTAGGCTACAACTTGTTATTGGATCAGGATCCTCACAGCACAATTTGTCACTGCAAAGGGAACATTTCCCTTCTTGCACTTAACCCAGTTCAAAGATTAGGACATTCAAGACTGAAAAATTGGCTGGAGGTTCCCAAAATGAGGGAGGTTGTTTTCTCCACCCAATGCCGAGAGGAGAATTAGTAGTGCTGATGAGATCTACTGTTTCTAAACCTCAGAGGACACAGTAACCCAAAACAACCAGCCCAGCACCTTCTGTCCAATGCATATTTCCCCTGATTAAAAGATCAATTTCAAATGCAAAAGCAGCTGGATTCATTTAAGTTTTTTGCTAATGAGTTGGCTATATGTAGTTTCAACTGGTGAAAATAATTTTGGAGGTAACAATTTGGGCTGCAGCTGGCTTCCAACTTCTGTCCAAATACAACTCCCCACAAAGCTTGAGTAAAACCTGTGTAATTCCCCCCTCCATACCCCATAAAGATGGGAGAAGTAATGATCAGAGGACATGTGTGTAAAGCCATTGAGTTGTTTATGTTGGGATGAGTCTGAACAGTGAATCCATATCTCAGTCAGTCAAATGATATGCCAAATTGGAAGTGAAGGCTCCAGTTAACACCACAATTAAATGTTCCCTCACCTCTGAGAATCTGTCACCAGGAAAACAAATAAAAAGTGAAAATGCAAAGCAAACCTGAAGTTTATTTGCACTCTGTTTTCTCATTTAGATTAAAAGATTATTTATTCCCTTGGAAGAAAACTGAGAGGCCTTGTTCCCTGGGAGGAAGCAGCTCAGTGTTTCCATTAGGACGGTGGAGATGTCTGAGACCCAAGACCAGGAATTGCAGTGAAATGCCTTAGCTGGGCCTAAATTACAGCCTGTGCAGGTTCCTAATTACTCTGGTCTTAATTCCAGGCGAGGAACAATGGGCAGACACAGCCTGAGGCTGCCCAGGCAGCCTGGCTGGCTCAGGCCATGGAGATGAGGGACACACAGACCAGGCAGGATGGAGGCCATGGAGATGCTCCAAGGGCTGGAGCCCCTCTGCTCTGGGCCAGGCTGGGAGAGCTGGGGGTGTTCACCTGGAGAGGAGAAGGCTCCAGAGAGACCTTAGAGCCCCTTCCAGGGCCTAAAGGGGCTCCAGGAGAGCTGGAGAGGGCCTGGGTACAAGGGATGGCAGAACAAGACAAGGGGGAATGGCTTCCACTGCCAGAGGGCAGGAATAGATGGGATACTGGGAAGGAATTGTTCCCTGTGAGGGTGGGGAGGCCCTGGCACAGGGTGCCCAGAGAAGCTGTGGCTGCCCCATGCCTGGAAGTGTCCAAGGCCAGGCTGGACGGGGCTTGGAGCACCCTGGGATAGTGGAAGGCGTCCCTGCCCATGGCAGGGGGTGGGACTGGGTGAGCTTTGAAGTCCCTTCCGACCCAAAACACTCTGGGATTCTGGGATTCTGTGAATTGCATTTCTGTCTCCCTGAGCCTCGGCACAGCCAGGGCTGCCTGTGGGTGGGGAGCAGGGCTGGAATGTGGGGGATCCCCACAAGACCCCCTCAGTCATGTGTGGGTCACACAGGGTGGAATGAGATGATCTTTAAGGTCCCTTCCGACCCAAACCATTCTAGGATTCCATGATCCCCTGGAGAAAAGGAGCCTCAGTGACTGCTCCATCCTCAACCCAAGAAACTTTGACTGCAGCATCTCCTGGATTCTGGTATTCCAGGTTTTCTGCTATTGGAGCACTTTGAGCTCCCTTGGAGCAAACAAACCTCCCGGAGCGCGTAGGGAACCTGTGTCCCAGCAGCGCTGAATGTGGGGAACGAGCTGCCTGAAAATAGACCCATCTGAGCTGCACCCATGCAGGGCTTCGCTGGCTCTGCTCAGGCTTTGCCAGGTCCATCTGGACCAAGGCTGAGCCCTTGGCTCTCCCAGTCAGGACAACTTAGTGGAGAACGGAGCCTTCGCACCGAGAGAAATGAGTGTTTCATTTGTGCATTCCACGGGTAAAGGCACTGAGTGTCGTTACCAGAGCAGAAAAGAAAGAGGAATAATTTAACCTGTAGGACTGTGCTAATTCTGGCGGTGTCTGAGACAGCATTTCTCAGCATTGGCCCCTCGCTGTTGTCACAGAGAGAGCATCACTCCCCGTGTGAACAGATGGGGCGACTGAGTCGCAGAGGGGAGCTGTGATCTGCCAAGATGGACCAAGCTGAATGAGAAAACACCCCTGGTGCCAGAAGCTGGCACTCCCCTTGTTGGGCAAGGAGGCAAAAAAAAATCATGCCTGTCTCTGGCTGCAGGGAGAGAAATGGCCTGGAGAAGGTGGATAAACAGCCATGGCAGCAATGTCCTGGATTCTGTGCCTTGGCCTTCCTTAGAGGAATGATGGAGAGGTGATATTGCCACCCCAGGCAGGGGGTGGGACAGGGGGATGTCACCTCTGTGTCCCCACAGTCCTGCTGGGCATGGCTGATACCTGGGATCTGTGTGCAAGAGCACCATGGCCAGTGCCAGGGACAGCACAGAGGGAGGCTGGCAAGGGACACGCAGGAACAAGGCTGGGGAAATAATCCCTTGTCCTTCTCCGGCTCCTTTTTGTGATCAGAGACTTTTGTACCTGACAAAAACCCAACCAAACCACCCAAGACTGTGACAGCTGCTGGTCATGGTTGCCTGCTCAGTGCCAGGGGGCAAAGCCCAGGCTAGGAAGGGATGGGGGAACAATGGGAAATGCAGTGAGAGGGAGGGTGAGGGTGCAAGGGGGAGGTGTTGGGTCCCACAGTGCAGAGAAGGGCAAACCTAGATGCCCCAAATCTTTCCAGTGGCTGATCCTACTCTGCTCTTCGCTACCTCACCAAACACGGCTCTTCCTCCCCTATTTGCCCCCATTGCCCACCAGCCCTCAGCCCACAGGACTCTACAAGAGGGAGGATCTCAGTCTTTCAGGGTTATTTCATCCTCTCTCACTGGTGGCATCACCAGGACGTCTCCTCTTCCCCCTGCCCTGCCCACCCAGCCACCCTTAGGAACGGCATCTCTGCAGGGCCAGAGGTGCCATGGGGGTGGCCAGGGTGCTCAGCTCATTGCTATTCTGCAAGACAGCCCGCTGCCTCTGGGGGCTTTTTGTGGCCGCCTTAGAGAGCATTAATTGTTCTTTCTTGCCACTGGGCACCCTGTGCAAGAGCCGGCCCGGCAGCTGGGTGGCTGCGCTGCCAGAGCAGGAGCTCCCTGCCAGGAGCCCAGGCAGCCTCTGGGACAACACCTTTCCCGTTCCTTGAAAGTTCAGGTCACCTTGGGTGAGATGTGTCCCAAAAGAACCAGCTCCTTGGGATGCTCCTCCCAACCCACTGGCAGCCCCAGCGCTGGGCTCTGCCGGCTCTCAGCTCCCGTGTCCATCCCTGCTGCTTTGGCAGGATCACTGTGAAAAATCATTCATTTGTCTCCAGGATAATCCAGTGCTGTTCCTATCAGCTCAGTTGTGCTGGCTGTCATTTCCCCAGGCTGAGACAGGGCTGTTGTCCCCAAAGGGATGAGCCTCTTGAGCTGTCCCCATCCCTCTCAGGAGTCTCTCGCTCCTGTGGGCCCCTCCACACTCCTTGTCCTGCTGTCTGCAGAGACCACAACCCCCCCAAGCTGTGTCTGGGCTTCCCTCACACCCCTGTGGGCAAGATCCTTCAGGGCTTTTCCCTGTCCTTCCAGACAGAGGTTTTCTTCCAGCCCATCAGTTCCTCTCCAGTCTGAAATGACTCCGGTGTGTGTCACAATGAAACTCATCTCCCAGGTTCTTTCACTGGGGTGCCTCCCACATGTTTTCCTCTTTTTTTCCATCCTTTGTGTTGCCACGACCTTTCTCTCCCCCCTGCCTCCACCCCAGGACGCAGACCTGCCAATGCACCGCTGTGACCCCTCGGATGAGCCATTCCCCGCTGTCAGGCTGATTTCAAGCACTGTTGTTTGGATGCAGGAGCTCCATTGTCCCCATGCCTGATCCTTTGTCCAGCCCTGCCTGTTCTGCCTTGGAGACCCAGGGACCTGCATGTCCCAGGCCACCCAGACAGGTCCTCTCAGAGCAGATCCCCAGGGCCAACAGGCCCTTGTGTTTGGTACAAGCTGCTTTGAGGTGTCCCAGACAGGAGATTTCATTGGGTCTGGCCTCACAGGGGTCCTTCCAGATCCGGGTTTGGAAGTGGAGGCTGGTGGGCTTTGTCCCAGCTGTCTCCCACCCAAGCTCATGGCCAAAATCCCCTTCCTGGTCAACAGAGCCAGTCTGGTCCTTTTAAGACACAGTTAAGCTTATCCTGACACCACAAATGGACTAAAAAACCCTGCTGGGGGTGTAAGAGGAGCTGAAGGTGGTTTGGCTGTTGGTGGCCACATGGCACACATCCAACGAGAGGCCACATGCCTGTGCCAAGGGCTGGGCAATGACACGGAGACCAGCCCAGACCCCAGAGCTCACTGAGAAGGGCTCCATGTCAAGAGGAGCATCTGAGCCCCTCTGCACCCCAGCCCAGATCCGAGAGCAGTGTCTGAGCCCCTCTGCACCCCCTGTGAGTCACTTATTCCTGCTCTATCACCTGCTCTGGCTGACGTGGAGCGCAGGTGAGACCAGAGGTGGGACTGTCACGGTAAAGGCCGGGTGATAATGGCAGCTCCCCTGGATGGAGCCACATTCCTACCTCTCGGGGGTGGGGGAAGACCCAGGACCCCATCAAAGGGCTCCTGCATGCCCTGAGCCAGCTCAGCACAGACCGTGGTGAGCTGGGCCTGACTCACCCCAACACCCAGCCTGCAGGGCCAGGCTGGGCTGGTGGGGGCCGGGAGAGCTGAATCAGCAGCTTTTGCTTTGGCAGAGCCTCCTTCCTGGGGTGTTTCCCTTGTCTCTGTGCCAGCAGCTGCACAGGTCCCTTGGACACCCAGCCCAGAGGGGCAGCGCTGTCACCTCCACCAACCCAGTGCCCTGGGACACAGCCTGGTCACTCCAGGAAAGGGAAAACCATGTCCTGGAAGAATGACAGTCTGTCTGGGTGCTCCCATGCGGTTCTGGGTCTCTGCAGCTCAGCCACAGGTCTGTGCCCTGGACACAGGAGCACCTCTCCGCCCCAGCGAGGGACCTGCTGTCAGTCCCGCTGTGCCTGGGTGGCCCTGGCTGTGGGTGCTCCTCGCTTTCTGCTCAGTGGGGGCTTCATGGACTCTCCATGCTGCCATGGGATGAGGGAACACAGGCTGGCGGTGTCCCACCAGCTTGGCAGAGTAGATCCTCTTGGACTGATGGTACCACACCTGAAGCATGGCCATGGAGGTGGCAGAGCCTTGCTGGGTTCCATCCACACATCCCCACCTGGTTTTGTGTCTGCTCCCTGCAGGATGAGTTCATGGGGAGCCACAGAATCCCAAAATCTCAGGATGGTTTGGGCCGGAAGGGACGTCAAAGCTCATCCCATTCTGCCCCCTGCCGTGGGCAGGGACCCCTTCCACTATCCCAGGGTGCTCCAAGCCCCGTCCAACCTGGCCTTGGACACTTCCAGAGATGGGGCAGCCACAGCTTCTCTGGGCAACCTGTGCCAGGGCCTCCCCACCCTCACAGAGAAGAATTCTGTCCCTGTATCGAACCTAAATTTCCTTTTTTTTCAGTTTGAACCCATTGCTCCTTGTCCTGTCCAACAGATGAGCCAACCTAGCCCTTTTAAGACACATTCAGTCTATTTTAATACCACAAATAGCTACAAACCCACACTGTGATGCACCCTGGGCTGTGAAAGAGAAACAATTTAATTTCATGGAATTACTCCTGCAGGGATCACCAGGGCTGGGACTGGATCCTGGAGGAGCCTGGCTCCAGAGCCCTGGGCACAGTCATGGCAGGAC
This sequence comes from Rhagologus leucostigma, assembly GCA_013397725.1. Classification (NCBI taxonomy): domain Eukaryota; kingdom Metazoa; phylum Chordata; class Aves; order Passeriformes; genus Rhagologus; species Rhagologus leucostigma. Next base: position 349,078 of record VZTD01003143.1, on the reverse strand, counting down.
TCTAGTGCAGGAACAGAGAGGCCACGTTGACCCAGCAAATCTCAGCTTCCACACCTTCCCTGTCCCCAGCCTCCATCCCTCACCCGTGGGGTCACCCTGAGCCAGCCATGATGCAGCTCTGTGCCTCAGTTTCCCCACCTGCAGATGTGCCCTTGCTGGGAGCCTCAAATTTACTGGCAGGACATTGCTGAGGGTCGATGCCTTACTCTGAAAATCAGTAGAAACGGGTAAAAAGCCCAATGAAAACATTCCCAGAGCAGGGGTTTGGGGTGCAGCAGCAGGAAGGAGCACATTTTCATTCCTGGCCCCACAGCACAGCCCTGGCAGACGTGAGCTCTGCTAAGGGACAGATGTGACACCGCTATCGGGGTCAGGGCGATTACCCGGCACAGGGACCACGCCTCTCCCTACTGGGATACACCAGGACCAGAAGGGGACAGGGTCCTGCTGCTCAGGAAGCCCATACGGGGTGTCTTGAGGCCATTCATCCCCTCTTGCCCTTTTAATTCAGAGAATTTGGGAATAGCTCCAAATATCAGCAAGTCTGGAGCATCCCCGCACAGGATCCAGGGCTCTCCTCCCCTTCCCTCCGCACTGCTGGGATGGAGCATCCCACACTCAGCCCCTCACTGCATCCCGAGGGGCACCCCCAAGCCCCAGCATTTTCCCTGACATTCCAGGAGCTGGGAATGCTGCTGACAGCTCCACTCGCCTCCCTGCAGCCGCATGGCAGCGTCTGGAGCTTTTGGGAGTGACCTGATTTTGCGTCTGCCGGCGAAGGTCTCGTGGCGCCGCTGCAGCAGCTGTGTGAGCTCCCAGCGAGCCTAATCCAGGCATCCCCTCACCGAGGGAAGAGCCCTCATGGCTTTGATCCCTGACTTAGCCTATTCTTGGCTGAAAATTATCCTGTGGAGCAGAGAGTAGGGATGAAAACCAGCTCACCTGGGTATTTACAGGTCTTTACCAGGATCTCAGAGCAATATAACGTGCTGGTAAATCCCTGCCCATCTCAAGGGCTCTGGGATTTTGGTGATACTGGAATTGAGCTCCTGGTGCTGGACTGGCACAGCTCGTCCGTGCAGCCGGAGCTCGGTGGGAAATGCTGGCTCTGATGTAGCACCCACACGCTGAGCTGGTGCAGTGTGCTGGAAACTGTGGCTTGGAAACAGCCTCAAGTCTGCAGAAACCTCCCTGGACTGTAATTCCTGCCTTTTAATCTCCATCCTTGGTTCAGAGCTGCCTGTTCCATGGAATGAAGGTCTCCACAGATCACTCTCACTTGCTAAAAATATACCTGGAGGAGGGCAGCGAGGGAAGAAACAAAAGAGGCGGCTGCAAAGACTTGCCAGTCCCCGAAATTCCTCCAGGTTAGGGAAAATGGGAGTGTTCTCCTTGGAAATGCAATGTGCTTTCTCAGGGATGGGGCCTGTATGGATGGATGGCATCTTTTCACTGACTAATGGAGCTTGAAAGAAAATAGATGAGCTCCCGGGTGAGAGCTCTGAGTCACCTGGACGCTTTTGAAATTCCATCAAATTTAAAACAGGCCTTGGAAGAGCCGTGGTTTGATTTGTTCACTGGCCTGGCTGGAAGGAAAGTTTCCCGGCACTAAGTGCTGGGAGCACTGGCAAGATGTCTCATGGGCCCTTAGATGTTTTGGGAGCTGGGAATTCGGGCCAAACCATCCCAATGTCCTCCTCCTCGCCCATCCCATGGCAGCAGGTGCCCATCGCTCTCCTGCCAAGACCCTCCATGAACTCTTGGTGGAGGAATCATGGAATCATGGAATGGTTTGGGTTGGAAGAGACCTTAAAGCTCATCTCATTCCACTCATGGGCAGGGACATCTTCCACTATCCCAGGTTGCTCCAAGCCCCGTCCAACCTGGCTTCGGACACCTCCAGGGATGGGGCAGCCACAGCTGCTCTGGGACACCCGGAATGGGGAAAAGCCACCTCAGACATGTGTCCTGCTCCACGACCCAGCTGGCTGAGGGCAACAAGACTTCTCGGGCTTCCCATGACCCAGCCCTAGCTGGCCCCATGCCTGTGGCCGCTGGCAGGGCTGGAGAGAAGGGGAAAGAGCGCTGCAATCCCGGCAAGAGCCTGAGCTCAGGCAGGAGCTTTTCCAACAGGGAGTCCAGGGGGGAAGCTTCCCCCTTTCCCCTCCCTGTCCATCCAGGAGCTCACAGGCCACCTGCGCATCTCCCTCACTTCCTGCCTTGCAGGCACTGCAGTCCAGGACTGAGGGATGTTCCTGCCATCCCTGAGCTGTTTTATCTCCTGACATTCCAGACAGGGCACTCCTGAACCACCGGACAATGCCAGCGCTGTCCACAGAGCCACCCCCTAACCCTGCCTCACCCTGGGGTCTTGCCCTGCTGTGCTCCAGCCTCCTGCCCCCCATTTCTTAGAGAGTTCCAACCACTCTGATCTAACTTCCATGGCTCTGCAGCCTCACAGGTGTGCCTTCCAAATCTTCAGCAACACCAAATGTGGCTCTCTCTGGTGGGATTCTCCTTGGGATGCTGCAGGGTGGGAAGGGCAGGGCTGGGAGGATACCCCAGTGCTGAGGCCCAGGCACAGAGGGTGGAGGTCCCAACTGTGGACAGAGTGACCCCAATACAAGGGCTCCTGCAAACAGCAGATTCCTGCAGGTTTTCCCTTCCTGGCACGTTTTGAAGTGTTTGAAGTGAGATCACAAGGTGAGGATCCCCAGGGACACTCCAAGATAGGCTTGGGCTGCATCCATGCATTCGGCATCCCCAGCCAAGGGGTGGTTTGGCACATCCCAAGGACAGCAGCTCCTTTTCTATGGCCCTTTCCAAAAGGCCAACGCATGTCTCAGAGCAGAGACAGGGCCCCCGAGGCAGCAGGAGCTGGTGCTGAGGGAGCTGCATCCCCCCAAACATCCCTCCAACACCATCCCCCCCCAGACATCCCTCCGGCCCCGTCTCCTCCAGCATCCTGCCTCCACCGGGATGCCGAGGGGCCAGTTCCTGCCGGACACCCCCAGCCGGCTGCTTCCCCTCCCTTTGAACTCGTTTCATCTTCCCCAAGCACGGCTGTGAGAGGGAAGTTTGGGCTGGGCTGGGGGACCCTGCTGTGCCCGGATGGGGGGGATGACAGGCCAGGGGTCCTGCTTGGCTGCCGGGCAGAGAGGAAGGATGAGAGAGGGGAGTGGGTGTTTTCCACCAGCAAATCTATTTTAGGTGGTTTCCAGCTGTTCCTGTGGGGGCTGGGAAGTGGGGGACCCTCTGCTCTAGCCTGCTCAGCCCAAGTGATGCTCCTGCACCCCTTCACAGCCAAGGAAAGGCCCCTCGGGGGGGAGGCAGCATCACTCAGGCCCCAGCAGCCAGGAGGGATCATACCCAGGGGTTGGAGCAGAGGGAGAGTGTTTGGTGGGATATCCCAGTCCCTCAACCATGCTGAGTGTGTGCTGGGTGGAGGAGGAAGAGCAGGAGGTGCCAACTCAAAGTCAAACAAGACCCCTCTCCATCTGATAAAATCTGCCTCCACTTTGCAGGAGTGGCCCACGTCCTTCTGTGCTTCTGTGTCCATGGGAAGTGGCCACGGGAGCGATGGAGCATTGAATGCTGCTTTGGCACCCCCCCACTGCCATGTAGAGACACCCCAAATGTCTCAGGGCACCATTTCTTCCAGGAGACACTCACCCCTGGGGCCACCAAGCTCCCAGTGTCCCCCCAGGGCTCAGGTCTCCAGCTCTGGGTCCATGTGTTTCCTGGAAGGGGGATCAGACCTGCAGACCCCCAAACTCACAGCCCAAGGGCCAGGGTGCCCATTGGGAGTCTGGAACTGGAACCAGGCTGCCATGCACCGTGTTCCCCATTCCCTGCCGTTCTTCCCTGTGGGGAAGGCACAGGGTGCCCAGAGCAGCCGTGGCTGCCCCACCCCTGAAAGAGTCCAAGGCCAGGCTCGACCGGGCTTGGAGCACCCTGGGATAGTGGAAGGTGTCCCTGCCCAGGGCAGGGTAAGGTCCCTTCACACACAAACCACTCTGGGATTCTGGGATTCTATGAAGTATTTGCCTCTCCCTGAACCTCGCCGGGGCTGCCTGTGGGTGGGAGGCAGGGCTGGAATGTGGGGGATCCCCACAAGACCCCCTCAGCCTCGTGTGAGTCACACTGGTGAGGATCCACCCCGTGCCAGGCTTGTCTGAGGAATCCCGTTGGCACAGAACGGGCTGCAGGGAGCACACTGTCCACGCCTGTGCCAGAGGGGATGTCCCTGGTCTGTGTCCTGGCTGCCCTAGGGATGACCCTGAGGCAGATATTCCCCACATCCCTCCCCACCTGCCTGCAAATCTCTGCTCAGGTCTGGCTGCCATCACTGCCTGTGGCCCTCCGGCGATGCTCGGCGCTCTTCCAGAGCTCTCCCAGGCACAGTGGCCACACGTGTCCCCCAGGGCCCCGCGTCCTGCCAGGTGTCCCAGGCTCTCAGCACCCAGTCTGCCATTGCTGGGTTCGGTGTCACAGTCAGGAATGACACCACAAGAGCCATCAGCACTGAAAAAATGATGTCACTGTCATCCTCAGCATCCTGCAACAGGTGGGGAGAAACTCAAAGCATTTTAGATTCAGGGAATATTCCTTAGCGGTGTTTCCTGTCCTGTGTGCTATATATACGGCACTACAACCCCTAAAATCACCACATGTACCAACTGCCAGGAATTCATGGAATTGTACAATCTTTAAGGTTGGGAAAGACCTCTGAGATACTCGAGTGCAACCATTAAGCTGATGAGGTTACAAAGCTTTTCAATATTAAAGTAGGCTCTGAAAAGACAGAGGAAAATCTCCTGCTGCTGAGTGCTTGGGCACACAACGGGATCACAAAATTCAGGGTGGAAATTGCATAAGAAAAACCCATCCAAACTGCACAGATTAATATTAATATTAATATTGCTCCCAGGAAAGCTCCTGGGATCAGGGCAGGAATCTCCCCTGAAAGGCCCATCTGATGCTCAGAGGCAGCCAAGGAGTTAAAAATGGACTGGTTTGTTAGGAAAATGCCTGACAGGCTGTGCTGCTCCTGTGGAGCCGCAGAACTCCCACACCGGAGCCTTCCCCGCGCACAGGGGATGTGTGAAGCCCAAAAAAGCTCCAAGAGCAGTGACAGGGTGGGAATCACTCTGGCGACATTGGCGGGCTGGGAGACAGGGATTGGGAAAATCACACCTAGGGAGGAAGTCGGGAACAGTCTGTGAAATCATGTGTGGCAGGGACGGGGTGGGCAGGAATTGTGGATTTATCCTGCACCCCCTCCTCTGTCTTACACTCCTTCTCCAAGCAGCGTCTGCTGGTGGTGGCTGCGGGAAAATCCCAAAGGAACACATCTCTGGCCTGATCCCACGGATCTGGGAACACCGAGCACTCTAGAGCAGTCGGGTGATCCCAGCACAGGTGCCTCCTGTCCCTGTCTCCCTGCCCTGGGAAAGGTCCTACACCCGCTGGGGTCTGGGCAGCACCAACACAAGGGTTAAAAATGGACCCTTTTTGGGGTGTTTGTGCTGATGAAGGGTCGGGGATGCCTCCAGCGAACCGCCTGACCTGCAGAGGGGTAACTGGGGTAACACGAGTGCTCAGCTGGGCTGGGCTGTTTTACAGCAATGCTCCCACAGCCGGAGCCTTCCCGGGCCGACGAGCCTGGCAAAGGTGTCCCCACACAGCGAGGGGGACTCACGGCGAGGGGCTGAGGCTGGCTGTGCTCGGGGGCATCGAGGTCGGGTGTCACGTCCCCTTCCAGCCCTGTTCACAGCCCCCGGTCCCACCGTGGCACTCCAGAACTGTTTCCCCAGCCCAGCACGGCCCCGGTGGGGAGGGAGAGGGGCATGAAGGGTTAAATATCTCTTTCTGGAGCGGCAGAGTTCGAATAAAGTGCTCAGACAAAGTGTTCCCCTCCTTTATGCCCCGAGGCACTTGCTCTGGGCTTGGAATGGCAACAGATACAGAAGGGGAAAAACAGGGAAAGGAGTTATTTGTGGGGCATCCCATAGCAGAGGTTTCTCCTGGGTGAGGCTGCCCCGTGAAACGTGCCAGGCTGTCACTTCTGGTCCCTCAGACCCCCAAAGCTGTGTCCCACAGCAAGTCACCCCTGGGCTCCCCACGGCAAGGGAAAACCTGGCCTGAAAGCCAAACCTGTCGTTCTCTTTCCTCCTGGAGCACCCGGCTGGGGCTCTCCCATGTGTGGGGCCACATTTTGTCCTGTCCATGGGGATCCCATGAGGGACTGTCCCTCACTGCCAGCCAGCTGCCACAATGTGATCTCTGCCTGTGCACCCAGCACCCCCTGAGCCCCCAAAAGAAGCTGCTGGAGGCTCCAGGACCCCACCCCTGCCCCGGCCCCCGGCCCAGCCTGCCCCGATTGCTGCTGCAGCCAGATGTGTCTGGAACAGCAGCGTGAAGGAAAGTCCTTTCTCCCAGTGCTTCTCCAAGAGTTTGGGGTTTGCTCACTCCCTTTTAACCTCCACAGCAGCCACAGCAGAGCTGGTTCCGACGTGTTTTCCTACCTGACAGGGATCTTCACCCGCAGGTATCGATCCACGGCGATGGCCAGGAGCGCCAGGATGGAGCTCTCGGTGAGGATGAGGACGGGACAGGCCACCATGAGGCAGGTGTAAAACTCTGTCTGGGGTCCGATGTTGATGATGATGGCCAGGGGAATGACCAGAGCCCCCACGGCCACGTCGGCCACCGCCAGCGAGACGATGAAGCAGAAGGTGGCATCTCGCAGTGCCTGGTTCATCTTCACAGCCCAGATGACCAGGATATTGCCCGGCACGGACACCAAAGCGATGAGCACTTCGATGGAGATGTAGGCAGCCTGGAAGGCTGAGATGGGGTGTGCCATGATGCTCCGGTCCGCCCTGCTCCCGTGGGGTCCCTCGGTCACCTGCAAATGCACAGGGAGGCGGTCAGAGAGTGGCATCGCTGACTGAGCTGCGAGCGGGATGGAGCCTGTGCGGGGGGGGTGGGAAAAACCCCTCTCCCGTCTGTGCCGTCCCCCGGGGCTCCGGCCCCCACACACCCCCCCAGAGCTCATCCTGCACCCAGCTCTATCCCGCACCCACCTCCATCCCGCAGCGCGACCGCTCCCGGCGCTGCAGAGGGAGCGGGAGCCGCCGGCCAGTCCTGGCAGTCCTGGGAGAGCGGCGCAGCCCCCCGCCCCTCGGGCCGCCCCAGGACCCTCTGTCGGAGCCCTTCGGGGCCGACGGAGCTACAGCGGGACCCCCGCTGTCCCCCCGCTGTCCCCCCGCTGTCCCCCCGCTGTCCCTCGGCTGGATCCTCTCCCAGCTCTGCTCCGCTTCCTTCAGCCGCCCGAGCCCCGGCAGCCGCCGCCCGCCCGCTCCCGGCCCCGACCCCTCTCACCTTGTCCTGCAAACCCAGGGCTTGTTTTGGGGTGCCCTCACCCCCGGAGAGCCAGCGCTGTCCCCCCGCAGGGCAAGGCGGGGCTCATGCTGGGGGCGGCCGGGGGGACGCTGCGGCCGGCGGGGACCGGGCTGGCCGCGGCCGCCGGGGCTGCGCTCGGTCCCCGGTGCCCGGCACCGCTCGGCTCCCGCAGGCGCTGCCCGCTCCCCGCCGGAGCCGGAGCATCACATGGTGCCGCCTTCCAGCCTTTAAAGAGCGACTGACCCGATTCGGGGCTCGCCGGCACCGGGAAGAACCGGGGTGCGGGGAGGCCGGGCGGAGGCGGCAGGACCGGGGGCAGCGGGGAGAGGCGGCAGCGGGGGGAGCAGCGGAGCCGGTCCCAGCCCCAACGCTGCCGACACGCGTCGGGCTCCGGTTTTAACGCTAAAACCTGTTTTTGAGGTCGGGTGTGAGCAGAGGATCGGGGCGGGGAGGGGAGGGCGGAGGCAAGAGCCTGAGCTGAGGTGGGCGAGGACCCGGCCCGTCCCTGGCACGGGCAGCGCTGCTCGGGGCTGTGCCCCAGGACAGCGTCGGGACCCCAAGTCAGACCCGAACGGCCCCAAGGAGCGAGGTGCTCACCCGGGCTCTGGCTGGCGGTGGCTCACCCAAAACCACTGCTGGGGTGGGCAGAGCCCAGAGCACTCTTCATCCTCTGAACGGCAGTCCCCGGGCTGGGGAGGGGCTGTGTCCCTGGGGCAGGGGAAGGCTCTGTCCACACAAAGCGCGTGGAGGAATGGTGGCCCCGAACTGCGGCTGAGACTGGACCAGACACTCTTTAAGGTTCTAGGAGAAGTTTGGGGGAATATTGTCACCCCCCAGTTCCCCTCTCCGGGCCGGGCAGCACAGAGAAAATGGGTCTGGGGGCTGGATCTCACTGATGGAATTGAACCAGCCGGTCCCTCCAGGGAGCCCCGAACGTGGACCAGGCACCTGCAAAGCTCATCTTACATAAATCACTTCCCAGGAGTGGGGCTGGTTTATCCAAGTGCTGCAGGGAACAGCACCTCCGACGTGGGGCAAGGGGACTCTCCCAACCCCCATCTGCACCTCTCCGCATCCTTTCTCCCTCCTCTGGAGAGACTCGGGACTGGAGTTGTCCTCTGCTCTGCTCTGCTCTGCCTCGTGAGAGATGTCCCAACCCTTGGATTTGCCCCTTGGGGCTGCTCCTCATCCCTCTCCTCATCAGAGCCTGCACACCCCACAGCAGGGATGGGATCAGCTGTGGGACCATCCCAACCCAGGGCTGATTTTCCACCAGCCGGTGTCCCGTAGGGTCCCTGCTCTCCCCCTTGGGCAAGTGGCCAGCAAAGAGCTGGGGGTCCCAGCCTCCGAGGGCTGTCTGGAGACTGTGGCATTGTGCCACCTCTGGGCACTGGGCTGTGCCGCAGCAGGGCGAGGTGAGCTTAGTTTGGTCTGAACGATCTTTTTGCTCTGCAGAGAGAAAAATAAACCGAGGCTTACGGGCTCCTGTAAACACAGCGCTATTTATGGAGCGTTCGCATCCCGCAGCATCTCCTCACACCTCCTCCACTGCAGGGAAAAGCGATGCCCCCTGTGGCTGAGCCCCTAAATCCAGAGGCAGGGCGTGGGATAGGGGTGCTCAGGATGGGCTACTGAGAGTGAAAAGGGCATTCCCAGAGACCCCAAAACCCCTCGCCCACCACCTTCCCAGGGTGTGTCCTTGCAATCAACCTCTGGCTGGGAGCAGGGCAGGAAAACCGGCAGGTTCCTCACGGGAGTGCAATGCGGAAGCAAACGCAGGCAGGACCCGGCCTAATTGTATGCAAATCTCCCAAACAGAGATTAAAACCACTCCTTTTCCTTTGTGGATTTGCAGTTTGTTCTCCCTCCCTGGATTTGTGTCCCTGAACGCTCAATTTTAGCAGCACCCCTAAAACCCCCCATGTTATGCCAAAAAGGAGCTGCTGGCTGCAAACCCGCCAGAGGGGGTCCGAGCTCTCTCACCAGCCAAAGCAAAGTGTCCCAGGGCTCGGGAAAAGGCTGCAGAGGTTGGATGACCAAATTGATACAGGTGGTTGCACAGAGCCCATTCCTGATAGACAGGGATCATCTGTTCATTCTCCTGACATCAAGCTGGGGATGTGTCCAAAGAGTGCCAGGGTTTCCTTAAAAACCCATGAAAAGGATTTTTCTGGTGAGCATCGAACACTGAGAAAGTTATTCAGGTCTTCCAGGCTCTTTCTGGGGTTTGTGAAGAGAAAATGTCCTGAGAGCTGCAGTGGGTTGTGAAGATCCCGAAGTGCTGGATGATGCTGCTATGGGTAAATACCTGGTGCCACCCTTGGCACACAGGGAGGGATGGGATGAAGTGGGACAAACAGGGGACATGGTGTGGCTTCCTGCACAGCTCCCATGAGCCGGGGACAGGAGCAGCCTGTGGCCATGGCAGGAGGGGACGGTTGGTGTCTGGCTCGATGCCAGCAGGATGCACCCGAGGCTGTGGCATGTCTGGGCCGGCTGATGAGACCAAACCCTGACTGAACCTCCAGGGCTCGGCAGCAGCCAAGAAATGCTTTTCCAGGGAGACAAGTCAGGGCGTGGGGAGTTCATTTCTGCCCATCTTTCTTCAGCTTTTCTCCGGAGTGTGAGTTTCCCCCTCCTGCCTCAGTTTACCTACATGAAGAGCAGCTCCATGGTGCCCTTCTGGGTGCTCAGGGCAGGAGAAGTGGAGGATTTCTCTACCTCTTCCATCATGGCAACCATCCCACAGCACTTCTGGTCATGGAAAGGGGCCTCTTAATTAGGAAAGTTAATTAGGAGCGTGGCTGGTGCCAGCAGCACAGGGATGTGTGCTTGGAGGGCTGATGGCTCTGAGAGATATTAATTGGGACAAGTGACCCCTTGAGAGCCACGGTCTGGTGGGTCCACACAGGATGGCACAAGGCAAAGAAAGAAGCGACAAACAAAGGGAAACCCCAGAGCTTTTCCAAGGAGGCCGCCACTGTGCTGAGATGTTTCGGAGTGATGCTCACCCCATAGTGCTGGCCGCCACTCTGTGTGTGCCAGTGACACAGAGCCCTGGGGACCTCACTCAGGACACGGCTGCTCGATGACTTGTGCTCAGTTTCTCTCCCACTTAATGGGATACACGGCCCTGGGAAGCCGTCTGGGGAGCAAGGAGTACCAGACTTCTGTAGGGTGCATCCCCGTCTGGGCTTGGCAGCAGATGCTCAGCAGCAATGACACAGCACAGAAAATATCCCAGGAGATAATTTAGACCAGCAAATCCCAGAGAGTGGATGAAGGAAAGGCTGTTTCCCTGTGCACACCCTGTTCCTGCTGAGCACATCCCACCCCTGTCACTCAGAGCAGGTTGGGAAGGGGGATGGCAGCGCTGCCCGTGCGCCGAGGGAGAAACTGAGTCACAGGAGGTACCTGGGATCCCTCAGTCCTGTGCTGGCACAAGGATGTGCCCCAGTTCCCTCTAGCCTGGGTAGATGCCACATCCATGATGTTACAGATTCTCACAGCAGCCAATTGGGTCAGGCCCCACTCGGATCCCTGCCAGATGCCAGCCAGATGTTGCCCACAGGCAGCTGGGTCACTGTGCTGGGTGCCTTGGCACAGCAGGATACTGCCAGGCTCCTGTGCTTTCCTGTCAGGGAGGAACTGCTGAGATATCACTGGGTGGAAAACTCGTCCGAGCCCAGGGAGCTCTGGCAGGGCCGTCCCTGGCAGGGCAGCGGGGTAGGGCAGAGGTCTGTCCCGAGGTCCGCCCCCACACCCCGATCCGGGCCCTTTGCCTCGGCACTGCTGCCTCTTCCTCACCACACCGGGATTATTTTATTCCCCAGGCAGCCTCGGGAGTGTTATCGAGCCAGGCTGAGGGCCAGAAGCTATTCCTGCCACCGCTTCCAGCCGGCTCTCTGGGGCAGGAGGGGGTTAAACCTTTCCAACCCTGCCAAGCAGTTTAGAGGACGGTTCAAACCCTTTTCCCCCTCTCCAGGGCCACCCCTTGAACAAACCCAGCGCTGTTTGGCCTCCGGTTTCAGTTGCAGTGGCCCGTGGAAGGGCAGGACGGTGCCTGCTGCCTCCAGCCCCGCTGTGCCGTGGGGAGGGAGGAGGGAGCCCGGTGCTGCGAGGGCTCTGGAACACCCAGCAGGGATGACAGATCCTTCTGGGGCAAAGTGGAGCGAAACAGTGACTGCTCAGGAAAGGGAAAGAAAATGGCTGTGTGAGAGGAAAATGTAAAAGAAAAAATGTGAGTTCAGGTTTGCTACAAGGGATCATGAGGGGAACTGCTTCCCTTGATGGATCTCGGAGATGCTGAAATCATTTTCTAATTGATCTTTGGGGAAATATTGGGGAGGGGATGAAGAGCTGAGTGGGTGTTGTGGCTGGAAGAGCCCAGGGCCAGCCCCAGACCTGGGGCTGTGATGGCCTGGGAACATCTGGGAACACCACAGGGGTGGAAAATGAGGATTTGGGGTGAAGGAGAAAACCAGGATGAAGAAGTGACAGTGACAGAGGGAAATGTCCGAGGAGGACTGGGCTGGGCTGGATCGGTGCCTCTGGGTGAGGATGGAGAGGTGGCAAAAAGCAAACCATGGCTGCTGCTCCCCAAGCCCGTATCTCTCACTTTAGTATTATGTCCCATATTTCTATTTTTAAATTCCCTGCTTTTAGCTTCCAGCTGTCACTTACAGCTCTCGGGTTCGGTAACAGAGCTTTTCCCCCACTCAGACTCTCACAGACTGTAACCACCTCACCACCTTCCAAGAGGAAAGCTCTTCTTCCACCCAGCTTCTGCAGCTTCTGAGCCCTGCACTCGGCTGCTGCCCAAATCATTGCCTTCCAACAAATTTAAGGCGAATTCTTTTATATCCAGAAATTAATTCAGGACAGCAATTCACTGGGCAGGTTCTCTGTTGCAGGAAAAGCTGTTCAAACCCTTCCCACATGCCTAAACCTGCAGATTCCTATGGAAGATGTGGAAAATTCCTTATCAGCAGAGGGGATCCGCCTCCTGCTCTGTTCCACTTCTCCTCTTCCAGCTGGAATCGTTTCCCCCGTGGCCCTAGAGCAGCACAAACAGCGCTGGAACCGTCCGAGCGCCGGCGAAAGCAGCGTCCCTGGGGAATGGCTTGTCCAGGACGGTGACGCTGCAGCGGGACATATGACATTCCGCAGGGCTCGCAGCAGCCCCGGGACGGTCGGGCAGACGTTCCCACAGCTGGGCGCCTTCCTCGGGGACGCGGGGCCAAAAGTCCCTGCCACGAGCTCGGAGCGCATCGGCTCCGTCGGACGCGGAGGCTTCTGCTGCCTTTGCACCCCCTCTTCCTATGGACTGGGGATCTGGGGGGCAGGGCCTGGCGTGGGGTCACCCAGCCCCACACTGTTTTGAGGTCGAGGAATCTGTGCGGATGCCCGGAGGAATCGGGATGTGACTCGGTGATGCCCCCGGACCTGCTGCCACAGCGGTGCCGCGCGGCTCCAGGGGTTGGAGAGGAGGGAAAAGGGAGATCCATCAGTGCTGCACAGGCCAAGGGGTGTCAGCTGGGCTGATACCCCCCAGATTCTCTCTGAGTTCCGGGGGAGCAGAGGCGGGGCGAGGGGAAATGCAGGCACCACGTTCCCTTGCTGGAAAAGGCTGGGAAAAGCAGCAGGCTGAAGCGCAGAGACCCCAGACAAGCGTTGTGAAGGCAGTAACCCCAAATTTCCTCTCCTCACCCCCGGAGCGGCCCTTTCCACGAAAAGCCTTGGCCGGAGCAGTGTTTGCCATCCATGTCCATCCCCTCCATCCAGGCTGGACACGTGGGGATGGAGCAGGGAAGGAGCCTCCCCAGTGTGTCCCCACGAGGCTCACACCTGCTCACCTTTCCCAAAATATTAAAGGGGGGCAGGAGCTCGGATGTTGCACCTCTAGGGATCCCCCGGGATTAAAAGGTACTGATACACTGGAAACTGGGAAACTGGGAAAGAAGCCCAGGGTCCCGTCCTGGGGACAAGGGACCTGCCCAGCCCCAGGGGCAGCTAGGGCTCCCAGTTTCACATGCCTAAATAAATGCTCTTGAAAGAGCAGAGACCAACTTGAACTCACTCCAGTGGCTGAGGGGTTCCTTCTGCCCCCAGCTGTTGCACTCCCCAAAAGCAATTAAATTCATGGGGCCAAAGGGACCAGATGGGACACGGACACTGGGAAAGAGCAAACCATGAGGGACAGACGAGAGAGAGAATAAATAGAAGAAATAACAATAACGATAACAATGACAATGACAATGACAATAATGATAACAATGATATTAAATAATATTGTGCAATTAATATATTATAACATTCTATTAATTTTAAATGATTATATATTATATTAAATAATTATAATTAATAACTGATATTTAATATTAATATTAGTAATATTATTTTTATTTCTGCTGCAGAAGAAATAGAGACAACCCCTCAAATCACATTCCTGTCCCTCCCTATGGGATGAAAGCCAGCTGCTCCCCAAAACAGATGTGGGAGCAAATGTCTCTGCTACATCTAAGGCAAAAAATTCCTTCTCCAGGACAATTTCATCTCCAGATGAGCAGGAAAACGCAACGGAAAGTGTTTCCGGGAAGTCCCCCCAGTTCCCTGGAGCCTCCCCTCCCCGGATTAGGATGTTTTGGCCCAAAAGATGAACGAGGCAACTGGGACTGGGGCAGGAACCGCAGGAAGCCAAAGCCTGGGAGCTATTTTCGGCCGTGGGGCAGGAAAAGCACCTGTTTGGGTCATTACGCAGCGGGAAAAAACAAACCTCGAGATTTTCTCCAGTATGGGGGTCAGAAATAAATAGCTGGGATCATCCCTGCTGGAGAACTGGAGCTGGATACAAGGGGAACACCCCACGGCTTTCCAGATCCTGATCCCCCCTCTCAGCCCCCAGGAAAAGGGCTGGAGCCCCACCCTGGATCCTGCGAGGAGAAGGGCGGGTTCCCCCTAAAAAAGGGGGATTCAAAGGGGTCTGAGATGCTTTTGGGCTCTGACTCCCGGTGTGCATTCCTAGATCCGGACTCGGCTGTGGATAACCGGGCTGCTGGTGCCCTCTCCCGTCCGGCTGCGGTGGCTGATGGCTCCTGCATCCCTCCTGCCATCCCTCCTTTATCCCTCCTTTATCCCTCCTGCCATCCCTCCTCCATCCCTCCCCTATCCCTCCCGCATCCCTCCTGCCTCGCTCTGCCCTTCCTCCTGCGGGAGCCTTGACCCTTGACCCTTGACCCTTGACCCTTGACCCTTCCTCCTGGGGTGACCTTGACCCTCCCTGGTCCCACGGGATCCTCGGGCGACCTGACCAAGGAATGGAGCATTTATCCTTGGTCACAACCTCATGGCTCCACAAATTTGCCTTTCAAGGCATTTTTCCTCGCGGGCAGCCAGGGGTTGCATTTCCTCAGTGGCTGAGATGGGCTGGGAGGAGCTTGACCCCCTGAAATGGGGCACGGGGAGCATCCCAAAAACACCTACCACATTTCTGTTCCCTACACCAAAACCCTCAAGACCTTCTCACCCTTCCCAGCCCCTCCTCATCCTCCTGGCTCTCCTCTCCCCTGCCTGTGCTCCAGCTCCATCGGCTCTTTGGGAGCAGGACATCCCCAGGCGGGGACGGCGCGGGGACCCCCACGGGGTGCAGCTCTGCCCGGCCGCGGGCCGGGATTCTCCTCCAGCCCCTGGAGCGCTGCCAGCAGCGGTGCCGGAGCGGCGACAGCTGGGAATGCGAGTGGGGGTCGGGGTTTGCTGAGGCTCGGCCCCCGGAGAGGGGGGAACCCGGGGGGGGAGGGGGGAAGAGACCCAAAGGCTCTGCCCCTGCCAGGGGAATTCGCAGGGCGAGGCCCCTCCGGAAGGGCTGGGGGCCCCTCCCTGGGGACCGGCGCGTCCGGCATCACTGCTGGCATGTCAAGGGGGGGAGTCTGCTGTCCCTTGTCCCCCGGGAATCCCACGCTGAAGCCACAAAATCGTCACAGCCCTCCCTCCCTGTCTCTCTGAGTTACCACGGGGTGCCCTCCGTGGGGGGAGAGGAGGGTAAGTGTCACAGCTCCTTCTGCCAAAATTTGCTGTCACTTGGGCTGGGAGCAGAAAAATACAGTGTCACTGGTTCATGTCCTGAAAGCTCGACATGAGCATCACAAGCTCCTTTTTCCTCTATTCACCAGACCTTGGTCCTGCAGCATCAGCCCCAGTCAGGCCATGGAAGGAATGGAATGGGACATGGCCACCATGGAGACAAGCTGATGGTCACCTACCCAGGACACCTGGCTGGCAGCCACCCAGACCCCTCCCGGCCCTCCCTGCTGGTTCCAGGCATCCCGTGTCAGGGCTGTCCCTGCCGAGGGACGCTGCTGTCCCTGCCAAGGGACACTGCTGTCCCCAGGTCCCGTCCCCGGGCATCATGCCCTCCCCCGCCTGGACAGCTGCCCCCTCTCGGGGTCAAACAGCCACCACATGTCACTGCTGAATCCCTCACATTCATGGGTCTTCCTCCAAACACCCACCTGTCCTGCAGCTCGCTCCCACCACACTCCGGGGAAAACAAGCCCTTGTTGGCAACCTNCCCCCCCCCCCCGCTCCCTCGGTGACACAGGGGGGACAGCCCGGCCGGTGCCACCATGCAGGGCATGGAGCAGCTGGGGACGCCCCGGCACAGCGGGGGTGGGGGGGCTCCAGAAGGGAAACCCCACAGTGGGGTTCATTAGTGGGGGTCCTGCTGGGTGAATCCCTCCTCCAGCTGTAATTTGGGGCTAGGGAGTGGAAGGGGAAGGGTCACGTCCAGGCCACGGGGTTATGGAGCAAGGGAGGCCATGGAGGGGCAGAAACACAGGAGGCTTAGTGCTGCAGTGGGGCAGAGCATCCCCTGATCCATGTGGGCAAGGAGGGAGGTCAGGGCACCCAGTGTGCCCCTGGGCTGAGAACCAGCAGACCCGTGGGTCAGGGTACCTGCTTTGGTCCCCAAATGGGGATCCTGGTGGGTCAGGGCACATAGAGTGATTGCAGCAGGGCACCCACTAAAATCCCCAGCCTGGGCCCAGTGGGTTGGTATGTTGGGGCACCCAGTATTGTCCCCAAACTGGGATCCAGTGGACTGGGGGCTGCTCAGCCTGCAGCACCTCTCTGTTGATCCCTCACCTCCCTCCCAGGTCAAACCTGCAAAGACAGTTAATAACCAAAAAAAACCTGTTCTCCAGACAGATGTTAGACCTCCATCATGATCCCTGATTTCCTGATGGGGAAAATGGGGCACCTGGATGGGAGTGAGGGGGCACCAAAGCTGCTGAGCCCCATGGGGACGCAAGATCTGCAGGAACAGCCCTGTCCCACCTCCCTCCCAGCCCACCAGGGAACCCAAACTGGATGAGTTGGCACTTATGGGTGAGGGAGGGGTTGTCTGCTGGTGCTGTCACTGTTGCTCCCATCCCTGCCGGCACAGACAGCAGAACATGGACGCCCATCGTTCCCCACGGGCTGGACCCCAAACTAACCCCAAATGCCCAGTAGGACAAGACGTGGATGTGCAAAGCCTCGGGCTGGGGCTGAACGGGGAGGTTCTGCTGAGCCCCATCCCGGCCAAGCAGCTGTCGCCATCCCAAATCTCCAGCGAGCAGGCACGTCGGAAATCCCGGGTGTCGGAGGAGAGGTCTGCTCCACATTCCTCGGCCGAGAGCGGGGACAGGGCCAAGCATCTCCCCGCCGCCTGCAGCTGCTCCCAAATATGTTACGGCTTGTCACGGCAGCAGGAAGGGATGTCGGTGAGCCTGGAAAGCAAGAGGGGATGTGGAACTGTGGGGTGCCCGGTGGGGATGGGAGGGCGGGTCGGACTAGAAGTGGCATTTCGGTGAGACGCCTTTCCTGTGCTGAAATCCCAGCGGGGTGATCTCTGCTGGGCCCTGGCTTTCCCCACCTTCTCCCCATCAGTGGGATGCTCCTGGCACCCCGGGGTGTAGATGCTGCTTTGGGCACCCAAATCTCTTCACCAGCCCCTAAATCCAGGTTTTTCTACCCTTCCCAGTGGGAGCAGGCCGGCACCATCCCCATCATCCCCTCTCCAGCGTGGGCACGGCGCAGCTCCATGCCCCAGGCAGGGATGTGCATCCCGTGTGTGCAGTTCCGAGCCGGGAACAGGGACATGCACGGGTTAAGGCTCTGTGCACTGGGAGGGACACTCCCCAGGCTGCAACACGCTCACGTGTATCCCCAAAACTCAGCAAATCCAGACCATCAGACGTGGTGGGAAAGCAAAGCAGACGAGGCAGCCCCTGGGTGTCTCTCCGTGACCCCACTCCGCGGACCTGGCCACCGGCTTGGGAAGCTGCCCCGGAGGAGCAGGGACAAACCCTCCTCGCTGGGATTTTCTCAATGGACGGGTATTTTTAGCTCTGGGCTCGTGGCTGCCCTCCCCGCCAGCTGTGCCGGGGTGAGCCGTCCCCGCGAGGCCCCCGCCGGCCGGGGGAAGGTCACCCTGTGACGGATCGCAGCACGTTCTGCCCGGGGCTCACACAGCGTGGCTTTGTGTTGCCTCCCAGCCGCCACCATCCATCACGGGATAACCTGACAGCCGGCAGCAGAGCCCTAATCCCCCCTCGGCTCCGAATTACGCGGGGCGCAGCCTCGGCCACCGTGGGCACCCACCGGACCGGGAAAAGCCGCCACGCTCGCCCATCCTCCAGCAGGTGCCTTTGTGGGGTGGTGTGGGCCATGATGGGAGCCTCCCTGTAGCCCAGACACGGGGTCCCTTGATGATGGCTACTTGCCCAATGGGATTAATTATCCTTGATTTGATATCCACCGGGATGAGCCCGCTGGACCCACAGACCCCAGACCCCGCCATGTCCCTCCGCTGTGTTCAGGGTTAGGGTCATCCATGGCATGGAGGGGCTGAAGGAGCTGCAGAGCCAGTGCAGGTGCTGGGGCTGCCACCCCAGTGGGGTCCCTCTTCTCAGTGCCCACCCTACGCTGCCACTGAGTGCCCTTTCCTCCCCATCTCCGTGGGCTGCCTTCTGTCTCCCCTGCCCGCTCAGCCATGGAAACACAGTGGCCTTGGTGGCCTGTTGGGGCTGGCTTGTCCCACTTCTCCGTCTGGGGACACGGGGCCGGCCCTGCCCCACCGGTGCTGCCCCTGTTTATGAACTGCCAAATGCTTGACCTCTCCCCTGTGCAGGTCGGCCACGTGCCCGTGGAGCCCGTTATGTCACCACCGTGTCTCACCCTCCAAACATGCTCCTGCAGTTCCAAAAAGCCCATTCATACAGTGAGTCAGGGTGGTCCTGACACCTCTCACCCAGGCATGTGGCTGCAGCTCAAGGGGCTCACCGGGGTCATGTCCACCAAGTGCCACTGATAAAGGTGCCCATGAGTGACTCAAGCTGCTTGATGTGACGGTGTGGAGCTGATGTGAAGCCCTCAGGCTCACTCCTAAAGCCTTCACTCCTAAAGCCATGGGCACCTCTGCACATCTGAGGGATGAATCCTGCCTCTTTCCAACCCTTTTAGTGCTTTTTCCTTAGGCAAGGGCCAAGCCGATGCTCTTGATTTCTTTCCTTCTTAAGTATTTTGGAGTTCGACTGACTGTGGGGAGCACAGGGGCTGTGCTGAGGATGAACCTCAAGGCTGCAGGTCCTGCTTTCCTTAGTGAAGACTTTCATAGATGTTAACACCATGGGGACAGCAAATTCCCAGGAACCCTGAGAAAGCAGGAATCGGGGTGAGGAGGTGTTGGAAAGCTCCTGGCCCCAAAGGAATCACAACAAGGAGAGAAGATCATCATGGCAGGTTCCAAAAATGCCATAAATCAACCCCAAGTGAGCAAGGGTGCTGATAGTGGGCACCGGGAATGTGCCACAGCACAGCCTCTCCGAAGAGGGGGAATTTGGGGAAGGAAAATCCCGGCAGGGTTGGCCCTGCACTTTGCTGACATTCTTTCCACTGACCGATCCCTCAGCTGGAATCTGGCCTGGAGCAGGAATAGGAGGAGATGGGAGACAGTTTCTGATGTTCCAGATGGAAAAAAAAATCCCCTCTGAATTAAAGACAAAGCTGGAGATGTGGCCAAGCCATTGGAGTCAGCAGGGAAGGGCTGGGGACGAGTTAAAATTCCCCTCATGCTGCTGCTCCTGGGTGTGCCTCAGTTTCCCTATCAGGAATGCGTGAGCAGTGTGTCTTTTCTGGGAGAGGGGTGCATCAGGATGGCACTGGGGCTTTGGTTATCCACAGATACAGAGGCCAGCACAGGAGAGCAGGTGGGATGAGGCAGTGTCAGCTGGGAGAGGGTCGAGCCCAGCCTGGCTCTGCTGGAACCTGGAGACACGTGGGAGAAGGTGTCCTTTGGGTTTGGTGCGTGGGAGAAGCCACAAATGTGGATTTTGTGACAAAAATGTGATAAGAGACTTGGCTGGGCACCTTCAAGAAGCCCATGGTGGAGGAAAGGTTGGGCTTGGCTCTGTCCTGCCTGCTCCTGCCTGCTCTGTTCCAGCGGGACAGGCAGCAGGCAGAGCAGCTGGAACTGGGACTGGTGAGCATGGAGAGGGGCGTCCACAGGGATGGGACTGGAGCCCGGGGTGCTCCCTGCATTGGGATATCCCTCCCAGGGCTGGATTCCGAGGCTTCCCCTAGGCTTCAGCAGACGTGGGACCAGTGTAACATGGAGCGGCAGGATGGGGCCATGGGGAATATGGGGCAGAGCGGGACAGGGAGGTGGGAAGGGCTGGGAAGGGGAGGATGCTGTGCTGGTGTTGGGTCCCACCGCAGGGAAGGCACAGATTTGGGGTGCCGTGGGATCCAGGAGGGCAGCATGAAGGGGTGGGGGTGCCCTGGTCAGGGAGATTGGCCACGAGGCCACCATGGCTCCCCCAACCCAGCCGTAACTGAAGGGACCAGATGACGCAGGAATGCCGGGGGGGAGCTGGCAGCCGCCCGCCGGCCCCAGTGGCACCTCGGGGCTCACACAAAGCCCTTGTTCGGGTTCAGCCGAGAGCCCCCCCGCCGTGCCAGCCCCCCCAGCCCCGCCGGGCCGGGCACTGTAATCCCCGTGGGGAGAGCACATGGGATCAGACGGACAAGTTTTGATGTGAGGCAGCAGCTTAGGGTGGGCTCAGGTTTCCTTTGGGTTTTCTATATTTATCTCCGTGATTTAATGCCAGCGCCGGGGTTTAAATGGCACCAAGCAGTTGGCGCGGGGAGAGGGAGCAGCCGTCCCCGAGCCGCGCGCACGTCCCCCAGCCGCCCATGGAGCTCTTCGAGACCAACCCGTACTTCTTCCCGGAGCAGAGGTTCTACGATGGGGAAAACTTTCTGGGCTCCCGCTTGCAGGCCTACGAGCCCGCGGCCTTCCCCGAGCGCGCCGAGGCGGCCCTGTGTGCCGAGGGCAGGGTGGCTCTGGAGGACAAGGAGGCGCTGGGCGAGCACTGCCCCGGGCAGTGCCTGCCCTGGGCCTGCAAGGTGTGCAAGAGGAAATCCGTGTCCGTGGACCGGCGGCGCGCGGCCACGCTGCGGGAGAAGCGGCGGCTCAAGAAGGTGAACGAGGCGTTCGAGGCTCTGAAGCGCAGCACCCTCCTGAACCCCAACCAGCGGCTGCCCAAGGTGGAGATCCTGCGCAGCGCCATCCAGTACATCGAGCGGCTGCAGAGCCTGCTCAGCTCCCTCAACCAGCAGGAGCGGGACCAGCGGGACCTGCGCTTCCGGCCCGCCGCGCCCCCGCCCGCCGTGAGTGTCCCTGGCTGTCCCCCGGCGCCCAGCCTGGGCTGGGAACAGCGGGCGGGGGTGGTGCCCCGCGGGGTGATGCGTGTGGCCGTGACGCTCTGTGGGGTGACGCCGTTTCGGGGTGACACTCCGTGGGAGTAAGGCCATATGGGAGTGATGCTGTGTGGGGACAATGCCCTATGGAGGTGGCACTCTGTGGGGGTAGCAATGCTCTGTGATGCCCTGAGGGGGTGACTTTCTATGGGGTGATACTCTATGGGACCATGCTCTATAGGGGGATGCCAGTTAAAGGTGATGCTCTATGGGGGTGATGCCTGAGGTGGGTGGGGTCGTTTCGGGGTGCCATTCTGTGGCAGTGATGCTCCGTGGGAACAATGCCCCATGGAGGTTATGCGCTATGGGGGTGACACTCTATGGGGTTGATGCCGTTTTTGGGTGCCATTCTATGAGGGAGACGCTCTACAGGACGGTGCTTTAAGGAGTTGATGCCATTTCAGGGTGAAGCCCTTTGGGGGTGATGCCGTAGGGGAGTGATTCTCTGTGGGGACATTGCTCTGTAGGGGTGATGCCCTATGGGGGTAACCCCAAGCAGAGGCACTGCAGAAGCTCTGGGGCACTGGGTCCTGCTGGGGGGAACAGGACCCCAGCTCTGGAGTGAGGGACACTGGTGGCTGTGTGTCCTGCACGGGGGCACGGAGACAACGATCCAACCCTGCCGAGTGCTCACATCCCTGTGGGACAGGGGCTGCTGCCGCTCTGTCCCTGTGAATGGGTGTACTGGGGCCGGGCGTGCGAGTGACGCGTGATCCTGGGCTGGGGAGAGGTGAGAAAGGTGAAAATGAAGTAAATAACATAGAACTAAGCTAAATGAAAATCTAATCTAATCTAATCATTAAATTAATAAAATTAAATACTAAAAACAAAAAATAGAAATAAAAATATGAAATATAAAAATAAAATAGAAAGCATAAAATATAAAATATAAAATAAAATTAACACTCCCTGCTCACACCCAGGCAGGGGAAGGGATGAGAGAGGTGGCACAGGGACACCTCTGGTTTCTAGGACTGAAGTGGCTGAGGACAATCAGTAGTTGCATCCTGCCACAGCCCCCAGAGAGGCAGGACCTGTCACACCACAAGATTTTGGTCATTTAACCAAGTTTTTGAGAGGTATTTTCATCTGCGCCCTGGTTCCTGTGGATGGCTGGGCATGTGCTTCCCTGCTGCTCTGAGGTTTGGATCTGGGAATGCAGAGAGCTGAAACCACAGCTACAGGTGCAGGGAGAAGTGATCGATACAGATGGGATAGATAGATGTAGGTGTACGTGTTGGTACCAGCATTGCTGATACGGGTTCTATAGATACAGAGATCATAGAGATAAATGAGGTAGAGGTGAAATTGATATGGATATGATAGCTATAGAGATAGATACAAATTATAGAGACAGATTATATAAATACATATAGATAATATAAATAGTGAGGAAGATTATACAGGTTATCTAAGATATATAACATAAATGACATACAGGTGTATCTATAGATACAGATTATGGAGATACAGATAACGTAGGTATGGATGATATAGATACAGAAATAAGTAATGTAGATATGGATATAAATACGACATAGAGATATATGGAGATATAGATACAGATATAGATATAGATATAGATATGGATACAGATACAGATATAGCTCCAGATATAGATATAGATACTGATATAGACACAGATACAGAGATATAGATATAGATATAGAATAGATATAGATATAGATATAGATATAGATATAGATATAGATATAGAATAGATATAGATATAGATATAGATATAGATATAGATATAGATATAGATATAGATATAGATATAGATATAGATATAGATATAGATATAGATATAGATATAGATATGGAAGGACTTTATCAGAGGCCCAGAAGAGGGAATCCCAGATCTCCTTCCAGACTAAGGGATTTAAGGGCCAAACCAGTAGGTACCCAGGTAGTCCAATTTAATGCTGAATAAAGGAATGAAAAAGTATTTAGGCTCCATCTTACACATCTGCAGGACTTCCCAGTATCCACTTTAATGCCAGAATCCACTTGGATACCAGAATCCAATTTCCACGTCCCAGAATCCACTTGGATTTGCAAATGTGCCTAAAACTGTGCTGAGCTGTCCCTTTGTCACTTCTGTTCTGAGCTGCCCCTTCTCCCAGGTGTAGCCAGGGGTTCGCATGTTGATGCAAAAGCCAATATTTTGGGGGAAAAATAGATCATGTCTGTAAAAATTTCCTGCTTTAATGGGAAATAAGTTCAAGTGTTAATTAATTATCCTGTGCTGCCATGAGCTTGAAGAGCCAAATTGCCATTTCTAGTCTGCTACAAAGAGTTGGGTCCGTGGGGTTGCTCATATAAATCACATTTGGGGTTTTACCTGAGCTGACACCCACTCCCAGATAAAGACACACTCCTATAAAAGTGAATTCTGAGCTTTGCTGAGTAATGGTCTCATTTTTCATGCTGTCAGCTCTTTTCTCCAAAATAACCACTCAGCCCCAAATCCACAAATCAAACTGCCAAAAGCTTTTCCCAAACCCCCTCCCCCCTGGGGATGGCCTGAGGGCATCCAGCCCGTGTGTCATTTTTTATGAGCCTGATTAGGTGATTCTCAGCAAAAAGCTGTTTTGCCCAAGGACATTTCTTCGTCTCCAGCACCTTCTCATAATCAGTGGGGAAAGAGACACCTTTTTACCTGCAGTGAGTGGGGACCCCCATTTCTCTGTGGCCAGCATCCCAGAAAAAGGAGGTTTTTCAGCCTTTATGGTTAAGGAACCACCTGGCCCTGATGGGTCCTGGGGACCCCGTGTGCTGTTGGCTCCTCCAGGTGGGGAGGGGCGTGCCCCCCTTCACAGGGGTGTCCTGCTGTGGGATAGGCCCCCCCGGGTGTTTTTGGGGTGGCTGGTGGGGTTCGGCCGTGCCGGAGGAGGTGACACACGGTTGCTCTGGGCTCCTGCAGGCATCCAGCGAGTGCGGGTCCGGCAGCTCCTCCTGCAGCCCCGAGTGGAGCAGCCAGCTGGAATTCGGCACCAACGCTGCAGGTAATGCCCTCCTCGCCTCCCTGCGGCACCCCACGGCCTCGCTGGGCTCGCAGGGAGTGGGAACAGCAGGGGCACCGCAGCCCTGGAGCAGAGCACGGCTGAGCCAACCTTCCCCCCGGGCAGGAGATGCTCGGAGCAAAGGACAGAAAGAACCTTGTCCTTCTCTCCCCATCCCACTGCTGCAGAGTGATGAGCTCAGAGATCCTCCAGCACCTCCTTGGTCAATGCTCAGCAATTCAGGGTTCTCCCAGCCCTGATTTCACAAAAACACCAACCCTTGGGAGCTGAGAAATTGGGCTGCAGCAGCCTGGGGCCCTGGTGGCTTCATCCCCAGCAAGGGTTTCATCTGTTGCCATCCCTTGGCTTGGCTTTGCTGTCTGTGTTGCTGGGCATGGCTGGGCATGGCTGGGCATCACTGGCGATCGCTGGACATCGCTGCCCCGGCCTCCCTTCCCTCCCCACACGCCCTCGGCAGCTGCTGGTCTTTTTTTCCATGCTTGTCATTATCCCCACCCCTGCCAAATCCACCTGTCATTTCCCTCAGAAGGCAGAAACTTAAATCTCATTTTCCAGTGGAGATTAAAACCTATAAAGGGTCCAAAAGTTCCACTCCCTGTTGGTCTCTCATCCTTCCCCAGGGTGGGGGCTGGCAGCAGGTCCCTAGGTCACTCTGGCCATGTGAGAGATCATGGGGTCATGGAATTGTAGAAAAGAATCAACAAATCATTACAGGTGGAAAAGATCATCAATCCAACCCTCAGCCATGTTCGCCACTAACCTACATCCCCCTGAGCAGAACCAGGCGCCGTCTCCAGCACACAGTCTCCATTCCCAGCAGCGTACTCACCCCTTTGTCTCCCCAGATCCCATTCCCAGCAGTGTCCTCACCCCTTTGTCTCCCCAGATCACCTCCTGGCTGACGAGGCAGCCGAGGAGCGTAACCTGCACTCGCTGTCTTCCATCGTGGAGAGCATTGCCGTGGAGGATGTGGCCGTGACGTTCCCGGAGGAGCGGGGTCAAAACTGAGCTGGCGCAATCCCCAGCGGCTCCTCGAGCTGGTAACGGGGTGGGAATGAGATGCCAGAAGGGTCCAGCCGCTGGAAATCACATCCACCCCTCTGGCGTCGTGGGCTGCACGGCTGACACCACTCGGCTCCCTCCCCGCTCCTTGCGGAACGCTCCTGCCGGGCTGGAAGGAGAACAGGCAGAGATGGGATGGGGCAGCTCCGCAGCGGCTGCGGGTCCTGGAGGGGCTTCCCGGGGCCAGGCCCTGCTCCGCTGCCCGGCTGGGGACGGGTGGGTTTGGGGCCAATGTGTGTGCTGGGTTCGCTTTGCTGAGTTTTCCAGATGCTCCTTGACCAAGGTCTCTCTCCGGCCGGTGTCCGGTGATGCCGACCCGGAGCCCGCCTGTCTTTTCTACTGAACGCTGTGTGCAGTTGCCATTTAGGGTTTTTTTAATTATTATTTTTGCTAACTTATTTGGATTCTTTTTTAAATAAAGGCATTCTTGTTTGGACAGCTTGGGTTTCCCTTACTGTTGTCCTGCCCTGTGTAGGTCTCCCCAGCTCCCGAATCCCCAAATCCAGGTTGGAGATTTTCATGTTGGTAAACTCAGCTGGGCCTCGGAATAGTCTCTCAGCTGGGAACTGGATGTGCCACACTTCAATCAGCCCTATACAGACCAGTGATTTCACTGGTGTTTAACTGGGGTTCAGCCCTGTGCCCAAAAGATCTTGAGGGAGCTAGAGATAAATGGTATTTTTAATTTAGGCTCTACAAAGAAGGCTCAAAGCCAGCACTCTTTTAAAATCTTGTTTATTGGAACACACATACATCCTTTCCTGACCCGATCCAGGGTTTGGAGTCCATGCAGTACCAATAATATGACAAAAGAAATAGGGCATTGATATAAAGGGCTCACTGACTCTTCAAATTAAAAAAATATTTAATACTGTATTAGGCAAATAATACACCGAAAAGACGTCGTGACTGTAGAGTCTCTCAGATATTGCACTTCCAGACAGCACATGATAAGTATAAGGTCATTCCAGCCATCAATAAATATCACATCAGAAATAGGGGCCACACAAGGCAAACGTGGCATGAGGAGACGAAGAGATCCTACCCTACGGGGAAGAAATGGGAAGAGTTAAGAGCCTCCTGGATTGACCCCTGCAGGAGGCAGGAGGGGAGAGCATCTCCTCTGCACCCGGAGGGGAAGGGTGGGCACGTCCCGGGACAGAGGGGGCTCCCGTTGTCTCCCCGGGCACCCAAGGAGGGTCCCCTCTCCCGTGGGTGCTGGGCACCGTCCCTGTGAGCCCTGTGGGGCGGTCCCAGGCGCAGCCCCCTCAAACAGGGCACCTGACAGCACCAAAATCAGCACCTCGCCCGCCCAGCCCCGGGCAGACATCGCCCTCCTCACCCCACGCTGGGCCCCCTTCGTCCCACCCAGCACCAACCCTGGCACTGCCCCGGCCCCCCGAGGGCAGCTCCTTGCCCGGCCACCCTGGAGGAAGGATTTTCACGAGCCTGAATCTTCCTTGGCTTCAAGTCCTGTGGGCAGCACCATCCCTGATGCCCAGGGCTCGGGCGAGTCAGTGCAGCCCCGCGGCAGATTGGCAACATGAACCAGGTAGGAGAGAGGCTTCCAAACATCGCAGACACCTTGGGGGTGTCTGTGTTGCTCCCCAGATTGCACCATGCCAGGACAGCATCCAGAGCACATCCATGGCCCGGCCAGCGCAGGGAGAAGTGGGGGACAGGCCACAGCGGGAGCCACGGGAGCCAGGGGAAGCAGGGGGTGCACGAGCAGGAGGGACAGATCCTGTCGGTCCACAGCAGTGACAGTCTGTGGGTCTGGGCCGAGGAACAGGCACAGGCTGGGCTCTCGTCCTGGAAGGCAGCCAGCACGTGGCGTACGGACATGGGGATTTGCTGAGGAGCAAAGTGGGAAAGGCCCTGTGAGGATACTGGCCCAGCTCCACCCGTGCACCCACCGGCCAACAGACCCAGATGGAATCAGCACTGGATCCTCCTGGCACAGGGCAACCATGGCCCAGGGCACAGCAGGATCTCAGGAGCCTCCCTGAAGTGCTTGACTATCCTTCCCTCACACAAGTGGAACCCTCATGGGATGGCATTCTGGGGTCCCCAGTGGAGCCGACCGTCCAAGACTGGACAAACCACACGTGGTGGGATGCTGAGCATCCCTCCTGCATCGTCTCTGTGAGCCTTGGGCAGCAGCAACTCCCCCACCGCTGAGGTCTCCCTGGCCCTCCATGGCCAGGCACACCTTGGCGAGGGCAGCCCTGCGGGTGCTGCTGGGGCTCCTGCTCTGCCCTTGGTCCCCAGCCAGCCCCAGGGCCTCGGTTCCCCTCGCGCTCACCCAGGGCCTGGCTCCCGTCTCGCTGACCCTCAGCACGAGTACGTCCGGACCGTGGAGGTCTCCAGCCTTGGGGACCCGGAGGCACCGACTGGAAGGGAATCAAAGAGCAAAGCAATTAGCGACTGCTCCAATTAGTCCCCAGCTTCCCCAAATCCCCTGTTTGTGGAGCAGCATCTGTGCACTGCAGCCATGTGAAGATGAGGGTCAGAGGAAGAGCCACATTTGGCCAGCTCAGATGCTCCTGAGGCTTCAGGGTATTTCGGAAATTGCCACTTGCCATCCTTGCTCCTGGGCAGCAAGCACCCTGAACCCCCTCTGGGTGGGATTCTGTCCCAGGTTTCACTGTCCTGAGCCCGGTGGGAACTGCAGCTTCCGGGGATGGGGTGGAAAATGTCCAACAGAAGTTTGACCAAAACTGCTGGATAGAAAGCTGGGACATTTGAGCAAAACCGGAGGCAGGAGAAGAGCTGAGCCTGAGGTTTGGAGTTGGAAGGTGAAAGCACAGCTTTCTAATTCTCATTCCCACCCTCATTTCTGAGCCTGCTGAACCCAGCTTTGCTCCAGTGGGGATGCAGCAGCTGCCTTGGGACAGTGGGACCAGGGTGCCTGGTCCAGGGGACAAATTGGGGTGACCTGGCTGGAGCTTCTGCCTCCCTACAGCTTTGGAAAGGACCAAGACACCTTGAAGAAAGGAGCTGTGTGGTGGGGGCAGATCCTGGGACATAAAACAGGACAGCCAGCAGCAGAGGCAGCCAGGGTGTCCCAGCAGGTCCTGCCAGCCCTGGGAGAGCTCCAAATGGAGCTGGTTAATACATCCCTTTGGGGTGGTTTCCAAAAGGCAGAATGGACAAAACTGGCCCAGACTGGGCAGTCCCTGGGTGACATATCCCACTTCATACCCCAGTCCTGGCCCCTCCCTTGTCCTCATAGTTCATAACCAAGAAATCACACACAGGTCTGAAATAACCCTCCCAAAAAAAAACATTTCCAGCAGGCCACGGCTCCAGGATCACATGGATTGAGCATCTTGGGTGACCAGCAAGCCTCTCTCCCTGTCTCCCTGTCTCCCTGTCTCCTTTTCTCCTTCTCCTCCTCCTCCTCCTCCTTCTCCTCCTTCTCCTTCTCCTTCTCCTTCTCCTTCTCCTTCTCCTTCTCCTTCTCCTTCTCCTTCTCCTTCTCCTTCTCCTTCTCCTTCTCCTCCTTCTCCTTCTCCCCTCCTATCCCTCTCCTCTCCTGGTGGCACATCCTTCCCCACATTCCCTAAGACTCTGAGCAGGGATGGGAGAGGACCCTCTGGAGAAGGGCTGACCCACCTTCCGGGGGCATTTTCTTGGCTGGAGCAGCTGGAGGGGGCAGTGGCACGAGGCTGGTGACACGGAAGCCGGCAGGGAGGGTCTCAGCAGAGCCGCTGAGGAGGTTGATGCTGTGCACGTCCCGCGGGCGGAAGCGCTTGCGCCAGGACGGCGTCCGACGGAAGGTCTTGTCATCGCCCTGCAGGGACAGCACGTCACAGGCCTGGGGTTGGTGCCAGCAGCACCATCTGCCCCTGGGAGACACCAGCTAACAAGGATGGGCCTGTCCTCAGTGACCAGCTCTAGCAAAGTGTGGGATCAAACTTGGCCAAGGACATCTTGCTGGGATCCCATGGCATTGGCTTTATCCTTTCCAGCTCATCTCTCTCTTCTCCAGAGCCTGCCTGCAAAGATGCCTTGGAGACAACACAAAAGTCCCAGTAAAGACTCCAAGGGATGCTGGGCTCCTAGCAGACGAGCTCCAGCCTTCAGAGCATCTCCTCTGGACTCGCTCCAGCAGCTGCACGTCCTTCCCGTGCTGGAACCCCAGGGCTGGGGCAGCTCTGCAGGTGGGGTCTAGGCTGAGCGGGGCACAGGGGCAGAATCCCCCCCTGCCCTGCTGCCCGTGCTGGGGGCTCAGCCCAGCACACGGGGGGTTCTGGGCTGCCAGAGCACATGGCCAGGGCACCTTGAGCTTCTCATCCACTAGCACCCCCAAGTGCTTCCCCAGTCACGTGGGACATGGAGAGGTCTGGCACTCACATCATCCAGCCTCCGGTCTGTGCCCAAGGCGAGCAGGTTGTTGAACTCCCTCTCCAGCACTTGTCGAGCCTGCAATTAATCAAAAAATGATGATCCCTCATCAGTGGGGAATGTGCTTCCAGCCCAAACTCCCATCCTAGGAAAGCCTGAGTGTGACAGAAAGAGCCCCGGTGCCATAGGAGAGCTCTGCTTTGAAAGGCAGAGCTGGGTTGGTGACACTGGTGGGGTCACACCACAGCCATGTCCCACACCGGCCACTCTCCTCCAAAACCCCCCAAGGATGCTGCTCGTACCTGGGTGTTCTGGGTGGGGATCTGCAGCACAAGGGCCAGGCTGTTGTGGTCAAAGTTCTCATCAAGGGCCAGCAGGGCCCCGTGCACACCACTCTCCACCAGGTTGTTCCCGTACTCGCGCAGCCCGATGGACTGGATCCAGTGAATGACCTGGTCATTGGTCCACACCAACACATCTGCACGACAGCAAGGGCACACCTCAGGGCCACCCCACATCACACTCATGGCTCTGAGGAGATCTGGGGATTTCCCTTTGCCCCAGGCTGATCCTGGGACTCTCCTTCCCAAGCCAGCAGCAAAACCAGGAGCTCAAGTGCCAGGAACAGCTCCGTTCAATTTACCAAGCTCAAAGCTGAAATAACAGGCAGAAAGCAACTGTGAAAATTAATCCTAAGAACCGACGGCTGCCAGTGTAATTAGGGGCATTATCAATAACGAGATGTAATCCAAGCAGCAGCCAGATGTGCAGGGAACCTCACAACAGCAACGAGGAAGAGGAGGCTGAGCAAGCTGGGGCTGTCCTGAGCAGTGAAATGGGCAGAGAAGATCATGGGATACTCAGGTTGCATCTTTGCTTTCCCCTCCTCCCTCCTCGTGCCTGCCTGGGGTCAGCTGATAAAGGCACTTGGAGCAGCAGGGAGGTGCCCCTGGAGAACAGCCCTGTGGGCTCAGAAATAATGGGTTAAAAATAAGGGATAGGACAGAGACCAGCCCTGGGTATCTCCTGGGAGGTTTCTCTTCTCCTGTTCTGGAGCTGGATGGGGTGTGCTGACCTTTGATTTCGTGTTGGGTCTCCTCTCGCCTCCTCTCGAGCTCTTTGCGGTCGTAGTTGAGCCTCTTGAGGCACATGATGCCGTACTGGAGGCTGGTGCTGCAAGGACACGAGGGGACACAAGGGGTCACCCAGCCCTCCAGGCTGGGAGGGACCTGGGTAGGGACTCCCCTCTCTGCGTGCTCCCCACATGCCCAAAGGCCAGGGGTGGGTCAGAACAGACACAACCCAAAGCTGGAAAACGGGGAATGTCCCTCCTTTCCACGGCAATTCCCCACTCCATCAGTTTGAGCCTGTTCCAGCTGCCTGAGAGCGCACGGATCCAAACGATCCTCACACTTGGTGGCTGGAGAGGGAAGGGGGAACCAGCCCATGGGGGCTGCTCCAGGCTGAAGGGCTCAGCCCTGGAGGTGACCCTGGCAGGCCCATGGGTCAGGGTGGGCAGTGGAACCCCACGGCAGGGTTGGATCCTGGTGCTGGAGCCATGGCTGGGATGGCACAAGCCTTCTCCCACCGGGCTGCTGGCAGACAGCAGTGGAGCGCCCGGTGGGATGAGCCTGAAGTTCTGCCCGTGGTTTGCTTCACAGCCAGGGGAAGGCCTGGTCCTCTGCAATTCTGCAGCAGGGAGGGAGGTGAAGGAGAACTTCTGCCCATAAGAGCTGCTCCAGCCCAGGGCAGTGAGTCCAGCCTGGAAGAGCCATGCAGGGCTGCCCAAGATGGGAGAATCCTTCAAATCCCTCCCTCCTCTGCTCCATGTGCACGTCAGGGAGCTCCGGGGGCCAGGACTCACCGGTGGAAGCTGTCCACCATCTTCAGGTGCACCCGCAGGTCCTTCTTGGTCAGGTGGTCCAGCATGCGCGCGTCCACCAGGCATTCCATGAAGTAGCTGCGGTACTGGGGCAGACCCAGGCTGGGAAGCCACTCGTTCCCAATCCACTCGTGGTTCATGTCCCCATAGGCCAATGTCTGCAGAGAAGCACACGGAGAAGCTGGGGAGAACCCAGGGCCTGGTGGAGCTGCAGAATCCCAGGAGATCGGTGACAGCCCAGGAGGGTCACCGTCCTGAGGCCAAACCCAGGCCAGGAGTCAGCCCTGGGTAGTACTGAAGGAGCTGGAGGAACAGTCCTGTTGGCCATGGTCTGTGTCCTACTCACGTCCCCCCAGGAGACAAAGCAGTAGCCAAAAATAAGGGCAAGGGATAACTGGACTTTATGAGCAGCTGCCTCTGGAAAAAGCACATTCACTGAAAGATGAAACAACTGAGAAAAGGTTCCAGCGCATTCCCAACTGATTTTTAAGAATCTCTATTTTAAGAATCTCTATTTTATGACTTCAAAACAAAAAAAAAAGGTCAGTTTTGGGAAAAAAACCCACCCATTCACTTCCACTGCAAACTGATTTTGGGTCCAAAAATGAATTAAAATCCACCAGAAGGAAAGTAAAATATTTGAGAGGGATAAAACTAGAAGAGATGGATCCAAGCAGGACTCTTTCCTCCCACCTTTTTGGGTCATAAAAATGATCGGTAAGGATTTGGGGCTACAAAATAGGTGAAAAGTAAATGTCTGTGCAGCTGGAATCTTGCCCCCATGCAGGGTGGTCACACAGGTGGGGGTTCTTAACACAGGCTCTGGATCTCACAGAGCAGGTCCCAGGAAAAGCCACTGCCTGGAGCAGAGAGGGGCCCAGGACACCTTGTACCTGAGAGATGGCCCAGAGGAGCAGCCACGGGGTGCAGGTAAAGCCTCCAAGGCCTCGGTGAACATCAATGCCCCAAACATCCCCGGGGATGTCCAGCCCCCCACCCCCGACCACCCCATGCACCGCCCACGGACAATGGTGGCCCGGGGACCTCACCTGTGCCCAGCTGCCTTCCTCTGTGTCCTAAGAGTGACACGCAGCATGTCAACAGAAAGGACAGTGAAATCAGTACCCCGTGGCCCTGCACAGGGACAGGGCCTGCCATGTGCACGGAGCGTGGGACCCCTCAGCACGGAGGGACACGGAGGGGACAGGGCTCGCTCCTATGGCTTGGGGACCTCAGCCTTGTCCCCAGGGTGCTGGGGACACTCTGACCCCGCTGGGCCTGGTTCCCACCCCATCTCTAACCAAGAATACAGGATGGAGATGGAGATGGAGAAGGAGAAGGAGAAGGAGAAGGAGAAGGAGAAGGAGAAGGAGAAGGAGAAGGAGAAGGAGAAGGAGAAGGAGAAGGAGAAGGAGAAGGAGGATATATAGGATGAGGCTTGGGCTGGAGATGGCACCGGCCCCGGGGCTTGTTCGTCTTCCCTGGGAAACATGGAGAGTTCTTGGGTTCCCCCAGGTCAGACAGATGAAAGAGAATTAAGCTTCAGTTCATGTGTCACAACCCCAGGGGGCTGCCCAAGACAATTTGCTGATTTTGTATCTATTTCCTCCTTTGCCAACCTGTGCTGGTTTTCCTCAGTCTCACAGAACCTGCCAAGGGACAGTGGCACATCCCTGCTACTCAACTCAATAAAATGCCTATTTCAGAGAACCCCAAACTTGTTTGGATTAGAAGGGACCTTAGAGCTCACTCCATTCCACACTTGCAATGGGCAGGGACACTTTCCACTATCCCAGGCTGCTCTAACCTGGCCTTGGACACACAATTCCCACACAAATCCAAAATGCTACCCTGCTCTGAGACACAGACGGGGTGATCAGGTTGCAGAAAAGGGAGTGTGGCTCCCTCTCTCCAAAGGAGCCAGAGCTTTTGGGAGCATGGACACATCCCTGCAAGGGACCCCAAGCTGTCAGCCAGTGGCAGAGACAGACAGTGGGGACAATATCTGGGTGTGCTGAGGTCAGTGGGGGTTAGGCCGTGACTTGGGTGCAGAATCACTCGGGGATTTCATGTGTCTGTCTTGAGACCACTCCTGGGTTTTGTCCTTCACTCCCAAACAACAGCCAGGCTGCTCTGGAAACCCAGTGAAATCCACGAGGGAAAATTAATCTGATGGGGTTTAAGCTACGTTCAGAAATTGCTGGGACATTAAAGGTTGAAAGAGGGTTTCTAAAGAGCTGCAGGGTGCTGGCCAAGAGCTGACACGTGAGGGATCCCCTTCCCTCTGGGTTAACACGCCTGTAGCTGCTCGGACCCCGACACCGCGGGGGCTGCCCAGCCTCACCGTCTTGGTGGAAGTTGCCATGGTCTCCATCTCCTCATGGGTGACCCAGACGTTTCCAGAAGACTGCAGGGAAAAGAGCAGAGGGGTCAGAGCAAACCACCACAGGAACGTGGCCTCAGTTCACAACCACCACGGAGTCATGGAATCACAGAATTGCAAAGGTTGGAAAAGACCTTTAATATCATCAAGTCCAAGCCTCAACCAGCATCACCACTGTGTTCATCACTAAACCACGTCCTCAAGTGCAACATCCACTCATTTTTTGAACACTTCCAGGGATGGTGACTCCACCACTGCCCTGGGCAGCTGTGCCAGGGCCTGACCACCCTTTCCAGGAAGAAATTTCCCCCAATATCCAATCTGAACCTCCCCTGGCACAGCTTGAGGCCGTTCCCTCTCATCCTGTCCCTGTTCCCTGGGAGCAGAGCCTGACCCCCCCGGCTGCCCCCTCCTGTCAGGGAGTTGTGCAGAGCCACAAGGGTCCCCCTGAGCCTCCTTTGCTCCAGGCTGCGCCCCTTTCCCAGCTCCCTCAGCTGCTCCTGGGGTTGCAGCTCCTTCCCCAGTTCCGTTCCCTTCCCTGGACATGCTCCAGCCCCTTCAGGTCTCTCTCGTCATGGGGTGCCCAGAACTCCCCCAGGATTCCAGGTGTGACCCCAGCAGTGCCAGCACAGGGGACAGGGATTGCCCTGGGCCTGCTGCCACCACAGTGGCTGGGACAGGCCAAGTGCCCTTGGCCTTTTTGCCCACGTGAGCACACCTGGGCTCATCTGGGCTCATGTCAGCCTCTGTCAGCACCAATCACGCTGGAACCAAGCCCGGCTCAGGCTGGTGGAGAATCAGACCACCCTGTGCTTGGAGCTGTTCTGGGGACACCCTACATCCTTGCAGCTCAGCCTAGTGACACCCCACTGCCTGAGGGGACCCTGGGCTGCCCATGCAGCCACAGAGAGCAGAGCAAGGACCTTCATTTATCTCCCTTTCCACTTCAGTGTGATGCTCAAGGAGCCTGCAGGCCTGTCCCCATCAGCTGTGACCCCACACACAGCCATCTGAGGGAGACATAGCAGCTTCCCTTCTGCCAGCTGCACATCTACAGATGTGTCTTGGCATTACTGGGCCACCATTAACCCCTCGAGGCCTTTGGGGACCAGCAAAAGACACAATCCCTCCATCCTACCAAGGGCAGGGCTCTGCAGTTGCTCTGAGTTGCCCCAGGAATTTCAGATGGAAAAGGCTTGTGTTGAAATGATTTGGAGAGAGGCTGTGTGTAACCGAGCTGGCTCTGTAATCAGGAACGTTTGGATTTCTGCTCTTTGGATGGACTTTTATCCTCTCCAGGGCAGCCAGGCCCTGAGCTCTGCTCTTTGCAGGGTTGGCCTCCTGCTGACAATCCCATGTGAGGGGCAGGAACCTTGAAACTGGAAAGAGCTTCATGCTTCCAGCAGGGAATGACCTTTCTGCTGGGGGATGAGTGTCCGGTGGATTGACCAGTCCATGAGGGGACATCACCTCATCCATGGCCACGTTGGCCACAGCGGTCCCAAGGGAAAGGAGGGAAAGAAGGGCGAGGAGCACGTTGTCTGGCCCGCGGAGGGCCCGGGGGTGGCAGGGAGCACTCACCGTGCGGGACGTGGGCGGTGCCGAGGGGCTGGTGAGGGACACCATCTCCTGGATGGCCAGGCGCAGCTTGAGGCGGTGCAGGGCGTTGCTGATGCCGATCTCCCGCTGGATCTCGGTGTCCGACAGGGCCGACATGATGGCCCCGCTCTTGACGTTGGCCCGGCACGCGGCCACGTACCAGGCTGGCATCCCCACCCAGAGCTGGGGACAGGGACAGCAGTGACTGCCTGGCACTGCCACCCTGGCTCCCGTGCCAGGGGCAAGGCCACCCTCCCTAGAGCCCAGTATCGAAGCTGAATGTCCTCATGGGATTCTGGGTTTGGTTGTACCTAGCAGAGGTGGCCTGTGGGTGGCACAGCATCCCTGTGCCTAATGGGCACAGCAAGGGAAGGAGCACCCACAGAGCTTTTCACAGAATCACTAAGGTTGGAAAAGCCCTCTGTGATCAGCTCCAACCATTCCTCCAGCACTGCTACACTCACCACTAACCCATGTCCCAGGTGCCACATCCACACATCTTTTGAACACTCCCACGGATGGTGACTCCACCTCTGCCCTGCACAGCTGTGCCAGGGCCTGACCACCCTTTCCAGGAAGAAATTTCCCCCAATATCCAACCTGAACCTCCCCTGGCCCAGCCTGAGGCCGTTCCCTCTTGTCCTGTCCCTGTTCCCTGGGAGCAGAGCCTGACCCCCCCGGCTGCCCCCTCCTGTCAGGGAGTTGTGCAGAGCCAGAATGTCCCCCCCGAGCCTCCTTTGCTCCAGGCTGAGCCCCTTTCCCAGCTCCCTCAGCCGCTCCTCATCAGACTTGTGCTCAAACCCAAAGCTCTACTCAAACCACAGCTCCACAGGCTCTGTGAGGGATCCAGGGATCTCCTCTGCTCTCCCAGGATTTGCAGCCCCCAGCCATGCGCATGGAGCGAGCATGGTGGAACATGGTGGCACACACAGACTGGTGGGGACAGCATAGGGACAATCCACGGGCACGCTCCACCTCACCTCCAGCCAGGACACAACAGTGGGGCCGTCCCAGTGGGCAAAGGGCAATCCTTTCCTCCGAGCCTCTTCCAGGAGTTCGTGCCTGGCAGGAACAGAAGCAGAAGAGTGATTTATGGGGGGCTTGTGCAGAAGGGAGAGTTCTTGGAAAGGAGCAGGCCCCGGGCAGTAGGAAGCAGCTGGAGACAAAGCAGTGAAGGAGGTAACAAGGCCCAAGAGAGGGTGAAGATAAGAAGATTTCCAGCAATTCCTAGTTCTGTGCCATGGCTTCCCAGCAGATCAGTTTCCTGCTGGGGTAGGGAAGGAAGTTCACTCACTTCTTCCGCAGGCGCCGATCCTTCTCGGCCTGAGCCCCCAGCTTGCCCAGTCCCAGGGGGTCCTGGATGCCCCCCTCCACGTCAGTCAGAAGCACTGTTGGGCAAGCAAGACACCCTCAGATCAGCGTGATGTCCCCAGGTCAGTGTGACCTCCCCCAGGGCCAGTGTGGGCATTGTCACCATTCCCACACCAGGGGGACACACAGTGACAGCACAGGAGGTGACAGCGTCCCTTTGCAACCCACCTCCATGGCCCCCCTGCATCCCTGGGAAGCCCAAGTGGACCCCCTCCTGCCATCCCTCCTACTTCCAAATCCCAGAATCCCAAAGTCACAGAATAGTCCCTTCTGGAAGTGACCCAGAAAGATCACTGAGTCCAACAATGCTCAACATGGAAGCAGTAAAGGATTTAGGAGTGGAGAAGCAGCTCCTACCAAAGGGCTCTGCAAAATCCAGAAGGTCCCATGGGGAGGGAAGTAGATTTGGGGACATTAAAGATGAGATACAGTGACAGGGGGTCACTACCCACATCCCAGCTCTGACAGAGCATTAAGGTGATACCATGCTCAGGCCAGAGAGGCCAAGGGGAGAAAACACCAAGCTCCAACTTCCCTGAAGCTGCCATGGCCCCAACGTCCCCAAACCAGCAGGGGTGTCCCTGCCCCTCCCTGTCACCCCAAGAGCACCCCAAGGGCAGACAGAGCCAGAGGGTGTGAAGAGCCTGGCACAGACAGGAACAGGGCTGCTCACGGACC
Source organism: Rhagologus leucostigma (assembly GCA_013397725.1). NCBI lineage: Eukaryota > Metazoa > Chordata > Aves > Passeriformes > Rhagologus > Rhagologus leucostigma. Next base: position 311,523 of record VZTD01003143.1, on the reverse strand, counting down.
CTGCCCCGTGGCCCCTTCTCTGCTCAGCTGGATCAAGCGACCCTTCTCTTTCTTCCCAAACAGGCGCCCGATGGAGGATTTGATCCCCTTCCTCTTGGAGCCCTTGTGCAAGGAGTCCTGGCTGCTGCTGGGATTGCTGGCCTGGTCCTCCAGTGAGCTGCGGATGGAGGAGGGAGAGGAAGAGCAAAGCCTTTAGGTTATTCCTGAGCAGGGAACAAGCCATGGCAAACCCCAGCCCACCCCACATCCCACGTGTGCCCCAGGTATATCCTCAAACCAACAGAAATCCCAAGGGTCTCCACATACCTCTTGCCATCCTCCTGGCTCAGGGCAGGGTGGCCCAGCTTCTCCAGCCGCAGTGTCCTGGGCGAGGACGGCGGGGACGTCTCACACTTGATGGTGGTTTTGTCCTCCCGGCTCTCATCCCGAGCTGCGGGCGACTGAACAAGCAGAGAGGTCGTGAGGGTGGGAGGCCAGAGCCCAGCTCCATCCTTGCCCTGCTGCCTGCCTCTCTCTTGCTCCGTGGAGGCATGGCCAAAAGAGCCACCAGAGCCCTGGGGCTTTGCCACGCTCCAGGAATGGCCTGAATGAGAGCTCTGGCAATGGTTCCAGATGCCCAAGCGGATGGGGAGGATGTGGCCGTATGGCTGAGATCCTGGGAATGGGGAGGTGAGAGGATGCAGCCCCATGGTCCAGGTCAGGGTGTGGGGACAGAAGCTGCTGGCCCTCATCAGAGGGCTCTGAGGAGCACAGATGGGAATGTCCCAAGGACACCCTGTCGCCAGAGGGGACACAATGTTTGAGGACCCAGTGGCTTTCTGAACCTCCCCATGTCCTGCCACACCCCCCAGGCTGCCGGTGGGAACATGTCCAAGCACCTTTTGGGATCCCCATGATCCTCCTGCTGAATCCCTGGGGTCCCCAGCTCCATCCCGCGCCTGCTGCACCCTGACCTGGTGTGGACAAAGCCAGGAGCAGGCTGGAAAAAGGGCTTGGACAAAAACCAACGGGATGGGAGCCACTCACTAGCAGTTTCCTCCGGTGCTTCCTCAAGTCGCTGGGCTGATTGCAAGGGGGAAAGCGAGAGAGACACAGAAAGGGGGGCAGTTAATGGAGCACCCCCCCAGAGCAGTCCCGGGGCCAGGCTGCCAGGCTGGAGACAGCAAACATGGGCACCCCGTTGTCCCACACCCCCCACAGGCCCGTGTGGACACCGGGCATCGCTCCCACCTCACAGCTGGACCCCCGCCAGCCCCGACCCCTCCCGGCTCCTCACCAACGTCATGATCCCCATGCGGTCCAGGTCCTGCGCGGCGCTGCGGGAGCTGAGCTTGGGCGTGGAGCGGCCGCTGAGCGGGGGGGACGAGCTGGCCAGGGACAGGGCCGTCAGCGAGGTGGGGATGGAGGCCCTCTTGCACAGCTGGGTGAGGTTCAGACCCTCCATGCTGCCGCTCGTGACCCGCGTCTCCAGCTCCTCTGCACGGAGCTCTGTGGACTCCTTCTCCTCCTGGATCATCCTGGGGGAGCAGTGGGGTTCAGGGCTCCTGGCTTCCCACCTCCCCAGGGACACAGGACCTCTATCCCGGGGAAATGCACCTTCGTGCTGTGCCTCAACCCCTGATCTCCAAGAGTGGCAGCAAGATCCATCAGGATCCATAAAAACCAGAGCTGAGACACATCCTGATTCCTTTTAATATTCATGGAGGACTTTTGATAAAATGATTGTTTGAAATAATGACACTGTGAGCCAGGACTGCTGCAGCTGAGGGACAGGGAGGCATGGCAGGAAGGATCACCAAGCCCTATGGCTGGATGTCCTTGAGCCATTTCCCTGGCTGAAGACACACCAAGGCCCCAGCTTTAGGCCAGCAGAGCCTCCTGGCTGTTTGTTGTCCCCCCAGAGCCATTTCAGCAAGAGGCAGCGGTGGGTTTTGGCCACGGTCATACCTGATCTCCTCGTTGATGGCATCCAGCTGCTCCTGAAGCATCATGGCCAATGTCTGGGCATCTGAGTGGCCACCAGGAGAGAGCACATCCATGGAGCTGAACAGTGTCTCGCGGTCATCCTCGTCCACGTCGGAGATGTCGGGGTCGCTGTCAAAGGAGTGAGGCCCCGTGGCCAGGACCCCACCTGCCTGGGCCTGCTCCCAGTCCTGGGGGAACAAGGGCCACTGTCCTACACAGCATTCCCATGTCTCCAAAAGCCAAACTGGTGATCTCCATGCAGGAATGCCATCTCAGTGTGACCCCAGTGGGAAACCCTTCCGATATTCCCCCATCAATGCACCAGTGGAAGGAAACTGCCCCGTGTCTCCAGATCTGACCCTAATCCCAGGATGCAGGGCAGGAGCAGACCCCAGCGCTGGGGTGCACAAGGGTTACCTTGGCTGGCTCCTCCCTCCGGGCACCGAATCGTCCCTTCTGTGCCCGGGGCAGCCCCGGGGCCGCTCCAAAGGGCTCGGCCGGGGCATGGACCACAGCTCCCAGCGGGAAGCGCAGGTCGGTGGCACTGCCCATGTGGGACCTGAGAAGAAAGAGCCCTGTGGGAGACATTGCTCTGTGCAGGACACACTCACCCTCAGGCTGCTCCCCTTGCAGCCCAGGCTGCTTGGGACAGAGGAGGAGGAGCAGGAGGAGGAGGAGACCACTGCAGGATGCCCATCCCAGTGATGTTTGCCTGCTCGGTGTGAAAGGATGAAAAACCAGGCTCTGGGAAAAGGTGCCCCATGCCCCCACACTGGACCTGGAAATGCACTCACAGAATCATTGAATCACACAATATCCTGAACTGGGAGGCACCCACAACAATCAAGTCCAGCCCCTGGCCCTACACAGACACCCCAACAATCCCGCCCTGGGCATCCCAGAGAGCCTTGTCCAAACGCTCCTGGAGCTCTGGCAGCCTCGGGGCCGTGCCCGTTCATTCCCTGGGGAGCCTGGGCAGTGCCCAGCACCCTCTGGGGGAAGAGCCTTTCCCTGATCTCCAGCCTGAGCCTCCCCTGACACAGCTCCAGCCCTTCCCTGGGTCCTGTCCCTGCTCACAGAGAGCAGAGATTGGAGCTGCCTCGTCTGAAGAATCTGCAGCTTCTCGTGAGCTCTGACCTCAGGAGACTCTGACTTTGCCAGACTGTCGGAAGTTCAGCCCTGGGCCCTCCCCTGCTGCTCCCTCCCCCTTCTCTGTGCACCCACCAGGGCATCCAGCCAGTTCTGCCCAAAGCCCCCTGCACTGCGGGCTGCTGTGGAGCCAGGGCTGAACAGGCCCCTCCTGCCCTTCCCTCTCCAGCATCTTGAATCTCTCAACACAACTTGTGTCTTCTCCACCCCAATGTACCCAGCAGGAACCAGCCAGGAGCTCCTCTCCTTTTTATGTTTATTCCAACATTTTCATGAGAAAATACCCTGACAGGGGTCAGGCTCTTCTCCCAGGCAGTGAGTGACAGGATGAGGGGAAATGGCCTCAAGGGGAGGTTCAGGTTGGATATTGGGAAAAATTTCTTAATGGAAAGGGTGGTCAGGCCCTGGCACAGGCTGCCCAGGGCAGTGGCGGAATTCCTATCCTTGGAAGTGTTCAAAAAATGGTAGATGTGGCACTTTGTGATGTGATTTAGTGGGAATGTTGGTATTTGGGTGAAGGTTGGACTTGATGACCTTGGAGGACTTTTCCAACCTTAATGATTCTGTGATTTCAGTGAATAAAATGCCACTTGAAACATCTTCCAGGTGTCAGGACGTGAGCATTGTTGGGATCTCCCAGTAGGAACCAGCTGGGACTTCTTCACCCTCCTCCTCCCTGCCAGGGCTGCTGCTTGGGACCAGGACCTGGTGAGTCCCATAGCAGGCAGAACAAGGCAGCAGCTGGACACGAGGACACTTTGAGCCACTCGTGGTGCTCATTCCATGTCTCCACTTTGCCTGGTTGTTCCTCTTGGCCCGGAAGACCCAACCACGGGGCTGAGCAAGGCACCGTCCCGGGGCACAGGGTGATTACTCCTCACACACAGTGCCGTTGGAGACACGAGGTTTGTTTAGTTAAGCTGAATTTAAGATGACAAAAGCAGCAGCCCAAGGCAGATCGTCGTTTTCTACCATGGTGGGCCTGGTTTGCAGTGCAGATATGGGTCTGGAGATAAAACCAGCACCACGAGAAGCATGGCTGGGCCAGCCTGGTGTGTCAGACAAAGGCACAGCCCAAGTTCCAGGAATTTCAGAGCTGCTGACAAGCTGCTCCCCAGCTAAAACCAGATAAAAACACTTTAGACAAAAGCTGATGTTTCAGCTGGGGGATCATTCTGCAACTCAAGATTTCTGCTGATTTTTCCTCTGAGAAATACAAAAAATCACAAAATTGTCCATCCTGCTCTTACGGACCCAGGCAAAGAGGGCCCACACACGCTCCAGACTCTGCTGCAGCACTCGGCTCTCCTTCATCCTCACAGGCTCTTCCTCATCCTCCCCATTTCTTCTCTCCATGACAGACACAGGGTCTCCAGGCCTTCTCCTCTCTGCTGACAGATCCAAAGCTGGTTACTCCAGCTCCTCCCCATCTTTTCCAGCCTTACTGAGAGAGGAATTTTCTTCACTGGTTGCTCCCATTGACCCCTTGCCGCCTTGAACCCACACTGGAAGTGCTCAGGGCAGAGCGTGGTGTCCCAGGTGGCTGCAGCAGCACAATGGGTTGTTGTGCCATCACCCTCCTTTTCCATCCCCGTTTTCCTGGAGCAGCTCTGGTTATCCTGATGGACTCACCTCTGCTCCTGGTGCCCTGGGCTGCAATGTCCCCATGTCCCAGATGACTTTAAATGAAAGGGTGTAGGGGGACCATTGCATTGGGGAAAGAGGGGCTTCATTCTCCTTTGCCTGCAACAGCTCCAAAGCAATTCCTCCTCCTGCACCAGCCCATCCCCTGCATTCCACAGGGGAAAAGTCCTTTGGTGAACATCCAGCTTTCAGAGCAAAATAAGTCCTAAGCCCCTTGTGCAGAAAAAGAGACAACGCCCAGTGGTTTCTCACCCTCAGAAGAGCAAATCTGGGGCCATTCAGTTGGGCTGGGCTAGGCTATTCTCAGAGTCTGTGTCCCACCCCAGGACAGATCCACGGTGGGACAGCATGGCTGGAGCTGACCCTGCTGTGAGGACCCTGAAGCCCAGCAATGAAGCTTGGGGGCACCGGAAACACCCAATGCCAACAGCATTCTGGGGTCCCCAAAGCAAACTGTCCCCAAAGCCGGGGCTGCAGGGGTTTGCCCAGGCTCTTACCTGGTGTGCACACTCTCCACAAACGTCCCGCTCCTGGTCTTGAGCTGATCCACCTCCAGCCTCAGCTTGTCGATCTCGTCGGACAAACGCCGCTGTTTGGGGGGATGAGACAGGCAGGGGTTGGGTTTGCTCTGGAGAGCTGCCAGGTTTGGGGTAATCCACATCCTTGGCTATTGCCACGTTTACATTCCCTTTACAGATCCCCATCCCAGGTTTAAAGCATCTTGGCCATATCAGTAAAGAAACAGCACATGCAGGCACAGGGAATGAGGGTGCTGGGGAGAGAGGGTCAGGACAGACAGACACGGGTGCTCAAGGAAAGCTGCTTTGGGAGACAAAGGAAAACAGGTCCCACTTGGATGCTCTGCTTCTGCTCCAGACTGCACGTGTGTGTTCCTTTGGCAAGGGACCGGCAGTGAGGGACCCCCAGCCAAACTTGCAGCTGGCCCTGACCCTCCTGCTCCCAGCCCCATCCCCATGGGGAAGCCGTGGCAGCACCTAGTGCTGGGAGATGCCGGGGGGAGGCTGCGGATGGACAGGGAGGGAGGGAGGGGAGAAGGGATCCCCTGGGCACAGCAGGATCCAGTCTGGGGGACAAACAGGCTGAGCCAGGCTGGGCAAAGTGCGAGCAGTGTCATCCGAGTCCCCGAGCTCTGCCCTGCCCAGACCCGAGCAGCCACGGCTGGGAAGCACAAGGAATAAGCACACATCCTCCCTGCAGGCAAGGGGAAAAGCAGCCCCCTTGATCCCCCAAACCATGCATGAAACATGGGGAACATCCCAAAAGCTCCCGCTGCTCCACAAAGCCGCGTCCCTCCAGCTTCCCAGCAAGGCCACCGGGGTTCATGCAGACCCTGCTGAGATGCTTTATCTGAGAGCAGGGTGTGAAGGCCTATGGGGCCTCTGCCAGCTGGGCAGATCTCCCCCCAGTCTGGGGAAGCCTCAGGGGCCAAGGGGACATGGCTGCCTGAGCCCTCCTCTACGCACGGGGAAAGCCACCCCGGCCTCGCCACTGTCCCCAGGGGGCTCAGGGATGGATGAGTGTGACAGAAACACGGAGACGGGACCCAACATGCCTGGTGGGGAACTGACCCGGGGCTCTCCGGGGAGGGGGGTGGCAGCTTCCATCCAGCTACTGTGTGAGTGAGTGTGTGGCCTCCTGCTGCCAGGTGCTCTGGGATTCCAGCTCCTCCCGAACTGGGGCATTTTAGGAGAAGCAAGTGCCCCTAGCCGGGGGTTGGCAGTGAGGCAGTGCCGTCACTGGGGCAGGTCCCTGCAGCCGCATTTACCTTGTCGTGCTGGTGTTCCTCTATCTGCTTTTGGGTATTTTCCAGCTCTTGTAACAATGTATTCTTTAAGAAAACCAAAGAAAATAAAAGGGAACAAAAACAGGAAAGAAAAAGAGAGACCATTTAGGAAACGGCCATGCGGCCTCCCAAGAAGGGCCAGTGTGGAATCCCTGTGTGGTGAACACCTGGAAAAAGCTCCCTGGGCTATTCCTCACCTGCCTCTGCACAGGTCTCCTCTGAAAAGCTCCTGCCTCTCAAGCAGGGTGGCCACAGCTCAACTCCTGCCCCGTTCCAGGGCCGGGCATGGCTGTGGAGGGCGATGAGGGATTTGATGGACAGGGCTTGAAGATTAGGAAATATGTCTGAGAGAAGAACAACTCCTCGAGCAGCTGGATCAAGGGGGAAAATGTCCCTTATATCTAAGCTAGGGAGTAGGCAGGAGGGAAAGAGGATGAGCTTATAGAATCACAGAATCACGGGATCGTTAAGATTGGAAAAGCCCTCTAAGACTGAGCCCAACCATTCCCCCCAGCACCGCTGTGTTCATAGCTAAACCATGACCCCAAGTGTCACATCCATGTTTTTGGAACACTTCCAGGGATGGTGACTCCACCACTATCCTGGCAGTCTATTCTAATGCTATAATTCTTTCCTTGAAAATTTTTTTCCTAATATCTAATCTAAACCTCCTCTGGAGAGTTTGTAACTGCCTGAACTAGTGCTCATTTTTGCAAAGTGCTGGCAGCCAAACAGGATCATTTTTGTGCATGAAAGACCTGGAGAAACTCTCAGGGTGGGCCAGTGCTGGCACCAGACTGGGGAGCAGGCAAGGCCCTTCACAAGGTGTCACCACTGATCCCTGTTGCTTGCTGGGGTGGGATTTGGACTCATCCCTGCAGGTTGGGTCCTGCTCTTTATCCAGACAAACCTGCTGAACGACTGGACACGCTGGCACAGCCACACTTGGTTGGGGACAGGAGGAGCAGAGCAGCAGGGGGACAGAGCCAGCCCTGGAGGCAGCAGCTGGGGGATGCACCTGTGTGCTCGGATGTGCTGAGGGCAGGAACCCCAAGAGAGCTGAATCACCAAGGCCTGACCTCCCACTGGCACTGCGGGTGGATCCTTGCTTGGAGCCAGCTGCTCCCAGTTAATTCCGTTCACACCGAGGCAGCCGCAGCTCCATCCGGCTCCTCCAAGGAAACCCAGCTCCCCAGGAGTTGGGTGGGAGCAGCTCATGGACACTGCCCTGGCTTGGAGAAGGGAAATCAGTCTGGACCTGGGAAATCAGTCCGGACCTGAGGGCAGGAAGGTTTTAAGGCAGCACGTGGAGGGATGGGCACTGGGACAGGATGAACACTGCATTTTTTCCTGCAAAATGCAGTTGGGATTTGCTCCGACAGCTGGGCACGGGTGGCACTGGGGCTGCGCCAGCAGAGACACAGGGAGGCGAGGGAATGGAGCAGGACAAATCCTGCTGCTGTGGGAGGTGGGAGGTGGTGGGGAGCGGGTCTCTCCGGGCGAGGTGACCAGAGCAGCTGCCTGTGCTCCACCAGCCCCAGCACAGCCATGTCCTGCATGTTACCGTTTCTCCAGCCCTGCACAGGCACTTCCAGCCCCGGGCCATGGCTGGACAAGGCACGGAGGGGCTGCAGACCCCTCAACCCCCAGAGGACCCCTGCCCCAGGCATTACCTTCTCCTCCAAGGCTGCCATCCTCTCCTTGAGGTGCAGCTGCAGCCGCTCGTTGGACTCGCTCAGCAGCCGATCCACGGTGTCTGAGAGCCGCTTGTTGTGCTCCTCATTCATCTTCTCCCGCTGGCGGGCCTGGGACAGACACAGTGACATCTGTGTCACACCCAGAGGGGCTCAGTGCCCTCCTGCCATCCTGTGCCTGTTGCGCTGTCAGAGCTGGCCTACCAGGCCCAGCTTTTGGGGACAAATCTACCTCTTACAGCACTGGTCGGACCCTCTGTGGTGGCTCTGCTGCTCTCTGCCACCTCTCAGCCAGGGACGAACAGGAGAGGACAGGATTTAGGGAGATCACACCTGCCTGCCCCTCAAGAAAGCCTGTTCTGTGTAGCTGCCAGGAATATCCACACTGGGGGCACTTTCCAGACCCCAATGGATACCGAACCTCTGGATTTTCAAATATCTGTCCTAGGGCAAAACCTCTGGGGGCTTCTGCAGGGGCACATCTGTAATGTCACCCGGGTGACCCGAGAAATGGGCATCACAACCTCCTGCATGGACAGCCCAGCCCCTGGCTGAAAAGCACAGAAGGGACGGTGCAGCCCAGGGCACAGCAGCTCAGCTTCCCTCCCCCTTTCATCCTGCTGAGCCAGGCCTGGGGGAAGAGCTGCTGGAGCCTCCCCTTCCACCCTGCATTTGGGGTCCCAGCTTGCCCCAGGGGGTGATGCTGGGAGAGGAGTGGGTGTGGAACATTAACAGCAAGCCTTGGATCCCTGGGAGAGCGGAAATCACAGCAGAGAGTGCCATGAGCTCCTGTGTGGCTCAGGTTTAAGTGAACCTGGATGGGAAAGGATTAGCCAGGCTGTTCTCCCATCCTGCTCCTGAACAGCAATCCAGGTGTGCCCAGGTACCCAGGCACCAAGGCAAGGATCAGGACTTACCCTGGCCAGCTCCTGGTTCTTCTCCTCCAGCTGAGTCTCCAGCTGCCGAAGGTGCTCCTCGATGCTCCCGTGCCTCTCCTCTGCCTGGGAAAAGCAGAGCAGCCTTCTCAGATGATGCCCCCAAAGCCATGAGGGCCCTGCTGCATCCCTGTGTCCATCTCTGCATCTGAGTCCTTCCTGGGATTCAGGGCTCTCTCCCACTGCCTGCATCCCTGCCAGGGCTCCCTGAGAGCCCAAACCAGCCCTGCCGGCACAGTGACAGGAGCTGGAGGTGCTCTGTGAGGGACTAAACACCATTCCAGAACCCAGGAAGGGCAGGGATGGCCGCATCCATCCCTCCCTCCAGGCTTGCACCCTCCTACATCCAGCCTGGTGCTTCCTCTTTCTCCTCATCCTGGAGCGGTCTCACACAAGCCAAAGGGCATTCACACCGACAGGGCCATCCCTGCCTTTGAGAAAGGGGCCGAGGGAAGGGAGCAAACCCCACATGTGCAGGACACAGCGAGAGCTTTAAAGGCGGTGCCTTGTCCCTGCAGCCATGGGGACAGCAGGGGACAGAGGCCACAGCTGGGAAGGAGAGTGGGATGCCTCGGGCTGCCAGGGGCTCCACCGCTGCAGGGGGCGGCCAGACCCAGCTCCTCCTCCGGCTCCCATCCCTGCCCTCCTTCTCCAATCCCTTCCCTCCCCTCCCCTCCGATCTCTGACATCCCCTCCAGCTCCCGTCCGGCCCCAGCGGCCCGGTCCCACCCCCGCCACTTGCCTTGGTGAGCGCAGCAATGCGCTGGGCCAGCTCCGCTTCCACCTCGGGCAGCGTCTCCGCCTTTCTCATTGTCTGCTGCAGCTTCTGCTCCGCCAGCTCCAGCAGCTCCTGCAGGTGCCGGGCCTTCTCCTCGCACTGCGGGACAGCAGGGTGGGTGCCCGGCGTGTCCCACCCCCAGCACCCCCTTCTGCCCCCAGCTCCCCGGGGCAGGGGGACACTTTGGGCCCAGTTTCGGTACCTGGCGGTGCAGGGACTCCTTGTTGGCCAACTCGTTCTCCAGTTTGTCATTGAGGTCATGGATGGAGGTGGCCTCTCGCTGGGCTGCCAGGTACCGTTTCTCCAGCGTGGTGATCCTCTCCTCCATGTCCTCCTTCTGTGCCAGGGCCTGGGGAGTGATGGGGCTGTCACACCCTGCTCTGTGACAGCACTTTGGGAACAGCAGGGCCACCCAGCTCCTTCAAGCCTGGCACACCCCGAGTGCAAGGGGTGTGAAAACCCCCCCTGATACGGGGATGAGGGACAGCAGAATGGGACAGTGATAAAGGGAGAGTCAAACAATCACAGGAAAACCTAGAGAGGACACAGGTCACTGCCCCAGGTGTGCAGCACACCTGAGAGCCAGTCTGTAACCTCAGGGAAGTTCTGCTGGTGGACTTGGGGACAATTTCCCAAAGGCAGTGGCCTCTTTTGGGGAACATCCTGCACACAACAGGAGTTCCAATCCCTTCCCAGCCCAGTGCAAGCTGCTGTGAAGTCCTGCCCCAGGATGGGCAGTGCGGGGGACAGGGACTCACCTCTCGGAGATCCCTCTGGTACTTGCTGCTCATCTCCTCAGATTTGATCAGATCCTTCCTGGCGGTGCCCAGATCCTCCTCCAGCTCGGCCACGCTGGCAGCCAAGGCAGAGATTCGCTCCTTGGCCTGGACCACTTCAAAATTCTGCTTCTCCAGGAGCTCCTGCAGCTCCACCACCCGCCCGGCCTCGTCATCTGGGTGCACGGAGCCGTTGGAGAGACGCTGCAAGGCACCAGAGAGGGAGGTGGATGTTGGGATGCTCCAAAGCTCCCGGGTTGTGGCATTGCCTGCAGCCACTCAAAGTGGGAATGTGGCCCTGCAGGGACCCAGTGAGGGGGTGGAAGTGGAGACAGGGGGCTCCATCAAGAGCCTCCATGAGCCAGGGATGGGGCTTCTTACAGGAATGATGGAATATGGATGAGGGCTTCCCAGAGCATCTGGTGGAAGGTGTCCCTGCCCATGGTGGGGCTTGGAACAAAATGGCCTTCAAGGTCTCTTCCCATACAAACCATTCTGTGATCTCTGGGAAGCAGAACCCTTTGGAGCACCCGAGCACGAATTCCCCCTGCTCAGAAATGGCCTGTATCCACCAGGAAGGGCATTTTCCATGGGGCTGGACCCAGGGGAGAGGGAAAAAGGTTTTCAGCACCCTGGAGCCAGCAACAGGGAGGTGGGAGAAACGACAGCCTCACTGAGTGTGGTCAGAGCAGGGGTTTGCAGGGCTCTCACCTTCCAGGGAAGCTTCGGTGCTGGTTCCTTGGGCTCCCTCTCATCGCGCTCGCCCACCGCGGGCTCGCGGGCGGAGCCTTGCTGCAGAGCTGCCACCTGCACGGGAACAGGGACTCCGCAGTGGGACACAGCGGGACACACCCGGGCCAGCCACAGGTGAGGCCAGTCCTGCTGCACCCAGGGCTGCACCGGCTTCCTGCCAGAGTCCTGCTTGTGGCTGGGGGACCGGAGGGAGCGGGTGAGGAACAGCCCCGAGCTGGCACTGCTGGGGTCACACCTGGAATCCTGGGGGCAGCTCTGGGCCCTTCAATTCAGGGAGGACATTGAGGGGCTGGAGCATGTCCAGGGAAGGGAACAGAGCTGGGGAAGGGGCTGGAGCACCAGGAGCAGCTGAGGGAGCTGGGGGGGCTCAGCCTGGAGAAAAGGAGGCTCAGGGGGGACCTTGTGGCTCTGCACAACTCCCTGAGAGGAGGGGGCAGCCGGGGGGGTTGGGCTCTGCTCCCAGGGAACAGGGCCAGGACAAGAGGAAACGGCATCAAGTTGTGCCAGGGGAGGTTCAGGTTGGACATCAGGAAAAACGTTTTCCCTGAAAGGGTGGTCAGGCCCTGGCACAGCTGCCCAGGGCAGTGATGGAGTCACCATCCCTGGAAGTGTTCAAAAAACAAGCAGACGTGGAACTTCACAATATTGTTCAGTGGGCATGAGGTGGTGAAAGGTTGGGGCCTTTTCCAGCCTTAATGATTCCATGATTCTAAGAGAGAGGAAGTCAGAGATGCTGGGAAGGATCAGCACTGAGGGAGGTTTTCCTGGTGAGCCCTGGATCCCAGGGCTCCCTCCCAGCTCATTTGACTGCTTTACAGCCAGACAGATTCCAGACTCGGTGCAGCAGAAGCAGGGGATAAACACTGACACCGTGTCCTGCTCTGATACGGGAGGATGGGGAATGGTCCCTGCAAGGAGAGGGGCCTGGGAGCCTGGGAAATGCCATGAGATTTATCCTGGGAACTGGAAAGAGGAGCAAAATTTGGCCAGCAGAGGCTGTAGGAATGGCTCTTTGCTTTTGGGAGTAGTGGCTGGGCACAAACTCCAGGAAGGAAAACAGAGTTCATGTCTCTTCAAGAACACTTTATCCCTGGAAGTGTCCAAGGCCAGGTTGGACAGAGCTTGGGGCAGCCTGGGATAGTGGAAGGTGTCCCTGCCCATTGCAGGGGGTGGAGTGAGATGAGCTTTAAGGTTCCTTCCCACCCAAATGACTCTGGGATTCTGGGATTCTGAGATGACCATGGCTGGAGGTTGGGGACAGCAAAGTCCCAACCCCAGGACTCCAGCAGGGAAGGTGATGGGGGAAGCAAGATGAGGTGCTTGAAGCAGTGTGGTTTGGGTCTCTGCCAAATCAGGGCAAATCCCAAGTCACCCTCAGCCCCCTGAAATGATTCAGATTCAGACTGGTTTTGCCAGTGACACGAATTCCAAACAGCAAACAACAGGGAAATGTCACCTGCGAGACAAAAGGTTTTCAGAATCTTTACAAGGTTTCCTTAAATACAGACAAACCTTCAAGTAAACAGCAATTTTAGAACAAAATCCTTATATCAAACCCAACCGAACGCAAACACCACTTGAATTCCCAAAGATAATGGGGAGCATTCCCAGCCCAGCGGGTTCCCTCACCTGCCGATGGGCATCCACAAGCTGCTCCTCCAAGGTGGCCACTCGCTCCAAGGCTGCTCGCAGGCGTTCCCTCACCTGCGGGTGAGTGAAACAACGAGACAGGCAGTTATTTATCCGGAGTGAGGGTGTCCAGGATTTAGGCACGCTCCCAGGCCTGTTTGTTGGGCTGATAGCCAGGCTCAGGTGGATTCACGGGTTCAGGATCATCCAGCCGAGCACAGCAGGGAGTGAAATTGTGTTGGAGACAACAGCCTGAGCCAGTTCTTGGAGACCTATTGCCAGGATAGCCTGGAGAGGTCTCCTAGCAGGGTAAGGGATGCTTACCTTACCAGCATCTTACCAGGCAAGATGCTTGGGGCGAATGAATGAGGAGGAACAGCAAAGACTGACCCAGGGTGCCAAATGCCACTACCCCGAGAGTGACCCGGGGGAGTTCCCTGTCCCGACAGCCTCAAACCCAGAGCACCCACTGGGCAGCCCCAGCAGCTCCTCAATGCAGCTTTGGGATATCCAAGACTTTCCTGCTGAGGGCCCCCATGTCACCTTAACAACACAAAGCGGCAGGCAGGGAATGGAGGGCTGGGAGAAGGAGTTCTTAGCAGGAGAGGTCCCAGCAGCTTTCCCACCTTTTCATCCAGCGCCTTGTGATGCTCAAAGAGTGACTTGAGTGCCTTGAGCACCTCGACCTCACTGGACACCCCGGAGGGAGACTGGGCCTGGCGTTTGACCACGGTCATCCTGAGGGAGCGCTCATGCCGTGACACCAGGCACTCCAGGTGCTCCAGCAGGAGCTGCAGGGGGATGAGAGAGGGGCTGTCACTGCCAGGATGGGCCAGCAGCCCCTGGTGTCCCACAGTCCCAGGACTGAGGCCCTGCCAGCAGGGTCTGCGGGCTTACCCGGGTGTTGTTGCGCTCGGCTTTCAGCTCCGAGATCTCCTCCTCTCTCTCCAGGAGCTGCTCCCGGCAGGCGCTGAGCTCCCGCGTCAGCGTCGCAAACTCCTGCGGAGAGCAGGGCGGGCAGTGAGCAGGGACAGCGGCTGGGATGGAGCCAGCATTCCAGCCCCACTGCCGGACCTCCAGCACAGCGTTTCCCATCCAAACCCAACCAGGGAGACACGGTAACACCGAGGGGAATGTGGAGAAACAGGTGGAGAAGTGCAGCCAGGCCAGGAGGGGATTTATTGCTGGCTTCCCTCATGCTTTGGCCAAGGAGAACACAGCATCTCAAGATTTATCCCACTTGGTTTGATGTCCAATGACACAAGAAACTGCTCTACAGCTGCAGAGGTGCTCGATGGCATTTAAAGCATCCCAGTCAAGGCCACCAGCACGTTCCCATTCCCACTGTCCCCGGAGGTAGCTCCCACCTTGGAGCATCCCATCAGGCTAAAACTCACCACAAAGCCACAGCTGGCCAGGATGACTCACCTGGCCCTCAGCCAGCTTCTGCCATGACCTCAGGACCTGGAATCATCCAAAACTTCTTTCCAAAAGAAAGAGGTTGCTGCCCCTGTCCAGCATGTGGAGCCCCAGCGAGCTGCCTCTGGGGCACCCCCAGGTCCCGAATCCCAGCTGAGAGGGATGGGGCACAGCAGGAGATGTGCCAGGTGCCACCAGCTCTTGCTGCTGCCACCACTCCCTCCAGGGATGTGACAGCCAGCAAGGAAGAGCCATGCCCAGAGCAATGCCAAAGGAATGCTGCACACCCAGCACATCCCTCGGGACAGGATGAAAATCACAATCACACTTGTGTCTGTGTCGGAGGGGAAGGGAAACTTGCTTTGAAGTCCCTCGGATGCAGGAAGGTTCACTTTCCCTTAGAAAATGAAACCCAGGCACCTGGATGAGCCCAGGGGCACCTCCCATTGCTCCCAGTTGCTCTTCAGCGGTGCCAGGCCCAAGCGAGGTTTTGCAGCTGGGATTTCTTAGGGTGAGAAATGCAAATGTGGGAACGTGCCATGAATTCACACCAGGTTCGGCGTTGTTGGGAAGAATTTTAAAAGGCAAAGGATTTCAGAAGAAGCTGAGAAGGATTTGATGGAGCATTAACAAACCAAATTTCAAGAGGGGGCTGAGAGCTGTTTTACAGCATGAAATTCTTTTTCACTTTAATTTTCAGGTTTAGCAAATAAAACCCCTTCAAACCGAAGCAAAGCATTGAGGCTTAGGCTGAACCAAATGCTCTGCTCAGCTCCAAGTGAAACCTCCTGCAACAGCTGAAGCTCCAAGAAATCTGTTTGCCCCAGCCAGGTTTTCCCTCTCCCTTCCCACATCAAACCTGTCTCACTGGTGGGGTTTGTAACCTGGGATTGGTGGGGATGGTGGTGGCGCTGGTGCAGTTGAGACCCCCGAGTGGGACAGGAGCCGAGCAGGTCACAGCGAGGGGGAAGGGAAAGAGTCACTGTCCCCATAAACAGCTGCTTTCCTGCCTGTCACCTGCCTCGGGCCGCTACCACCCCACACCCCTGTTCCACATCCCTGCTTCGACATCCCTGCTCCAAAATCCCTGCTGTGGCATTGCCCCAGGGCCTGAGGTTCCCAGTTCCTTCCCAGACCCACTCCTGCCCCACCCATTCCCCAGACACTGCTCCAGCCCTGCAGTTATCCCTCTTCCCATCCCTTCTTAGGGACCACTCCAATCTGGGATCCCTCCACCCCTGGGACCACCCTTCTCCCCACCAGTTTTTCCCCAAATCTGTCACAACATCCCAAACCTCATCACCAACCTCCGCCATGCCCCATCCCACACTTGCTCTGGGACCATCCCACAGCCCCCAGAGCACAGGGAACCCTCGGCAGTCCCAGCTCCACCGGGGCCCCGCCGCGCCGGCCCAGCCCTTCCCGGAGCCGGGCTCTCCCCGCGTTCAGCGGGTTATGCAAGCGCTGCCAGCAGCTCCCGAGCTCCTGCGGATTAGAGCCGGGCTGGGAATGCCTGGCGAGCAGAGAGCGGCGGGGAGATGTGCCAGAGAGGCGCCTGTGCATCGCCTCAGATTTAGGGATCTGTCACTCCCCCAGTCCCTCAATACGCGAAGAGACAGGCGGCAGGGCTCCAGGAGCTCGGGAAAAGCATCCTGGCAGCCGGGATGGCCCCGGGAATGTCTTCCAGCAGCCCGAGCTGTAAATGTGGGGGACACATCGGCTCTGGGCTCTTCCAGCACCAGGGCAGGACCCTGCGGATCCAAAGCCTCTGGCTCTGCCCCGTGGCTGGCAGGGGACATGGATGTGGACGTGGATGTTCTTCCCACTGGAGTGAACAGGGCACGGCAGCGTGGGATGGGTGGGACAAGGCATTGGAGGCAGTGAGAGGACAGCGATGGCCAGCGTTGGGGACAGAGACTGCCAGGGCTGGGGACAGGGATGGTCAGTGGTGGGGACAGGGATCGCCAGGGCTGGGGACAGGGATCGCCAGTGCTGGGGACAGGGATGGTCAGTGCTGGGGACAGGGATGGTCAGTGCTGGGGACAGGGATAACCAGCGCTGGGGACAGAGATCGCCAGTGCTGGGGACAGGGATGGTCAGTGCTGGGGACAGGGATCGCCAGTGCTGGGGACAGGGATGGTCAGTGCTGGGGACAGGGATGACCAGCGCTGGGGACAGGGATGGCCAGTGCTGGGGACAGGGATGGCCAGTGCTGGGGACAGGGATGGCCAGTGCTGGGGACAAGGATGACCAGCGCTGGGGACAGGGATCGCCAGTGCTGGGGACAGGGATGGTCAGTGCTGGGGACAGGGATGACCAGCGCTGGGGACAGGGATGACCAGCGCTGGGGACAGGGATGGTCAGCGCTGGGGACAGGGATGACCAGCACTGGGGACAGTGACCACCAGCACTCAGCCTCCTCTCCCCACATTCCCTTGCTGTGGTGGCCAGGCTGTACAGATGCTCCTGCAATCAGGATTTCATCCTGAAAGAGGGGATTAAAAGGGAGAAAATCCTCTGGAGAGAGAGGCAGCCCCTGCTGTGGCCAGCCCAGCGCACACACGCGGTCAGCGGGTCACAGCCAGGGGTGGGCACGGCACAGAGCTCCTGCCAGCCCTTCCTCAGGAGTGCTCCTCTCCGAGCCCTCCATCCCGACAGGAATGCTGGCTGCATCCTGTGCTCCGTGCCCCACATCCTGTGCCAGGCCTGCAGCATCCCATGGCAAATCAAAGAGCCCTCGATAACTGTCCCCCCTCGGGGAAAGGCTGCAAAAATGAACATTTACATCAAAAATAGCAACAGCCCTGCGGCGAGCCAGGCCAGCAGCGAGGTCAGCCGAGTACACAGGGCCTGAGTTTGATGCCTTGGGAATAAAATATAGGAATAAAACACTCCAGCACCCGCCTGTAGCCACCTCCCTCAGCCCCGGCTGGGCCAGATGCCAGTGCTGCCACCCTGCTCTGGGTCACTGGCGGGCACCAGGCGAGTTGGGGACCATGACAAGTTGTCCCCAGCTCCTGGCTGCAGTGTCACACTGTGGAGTGCAGCCTCCACCCCCATCCACACATGTGCCATGGCCCTCCATCCTAGCAAAGTGGAGATAAAGAGGATCCAGATGATTTTCCTCTGCCCTGGCCATGGCCGGGAGTCTCCCAGGCGAGGCAGAGGCGCCTGCCCAGCTCTGATAAGCTGTGGGACTAAGCAGGGACACCTATAAACAGATTAGAAAGTGAAGGAGAGGTGCCTGATCTCCAATCAAAGGGAGTCAAAAGACAAGGAGACACAGCCTGGGAGTCCCTGGGAGCCCTGAAGGAAGCCCAGCAGTCCGGGAAGGGGCCAGTTTGGATTAAAACCAAACCTCCATTGTGCGACTGACTGGGCTCGGCCCCAAGTCCTGGGGTGAGAGGGAGCAGGATGGAGGGAAGGAGCGGGATGGAGAGATGGAGCAGGATGGAGGGATGGAGCAGGATAAGAGAGAAGGAGCAGGCTGGAGGGATGGAGCAGGCTGGAGGGATTCTGTTTACACTGTCAGAGCAGGGAGGGAGATCTGGAGCACCACACAAGGTATTGAAGTGGGATGTTGTGGACTGGGACTCAGATCTTCAGTCAGCACCAGGCTGACTCGGATCTTCAGTCAGCACCAGGGGGTTTGGGGTTTTCCTCCTTGCCTGCATCAGTGGGGAAGGCACAGGAAAGAGCTGGAGGGAGGCCACGAACCAGCAGCATGGAGATGGCCGGAAAAGCAAGGAGAGGTTTAGGAAGCTCAGGGGGGGAAGGCTCCAAGGCCTGTAGCATGGAAAAGCTGAAATGCCAAAGTCCTCAGCCCAGGGCCCCCTTGTGTCTCTCCCGGTGCCATCCGCAGCACAGCCAGGAATGCAGCGGGATCATAGCACAGCCAGCAAAATTCCCTGTTTGTGGCAGGAGCGTGGCTGCTGCTCCAACGCACCCGAGCCTGGGGACAAACCGGCTCCAGCTGTAGGATTAATGGCATTTTAAAGCCCCTAATTGGAGTGATTGCTCCTGACGGGAGAGGGGGGGAGATGTGTGGGAAGGATGCCCGTGCTGGGAAATCAGCGCTGCTGACTCGGCACGCGAGGGACAGAGCCCCATCCATCGTCTGCCCATGCTGGCAGCCCCGTCACCCCACTTCTCCTTGTGTCCCAGGAGTGGAGCAGAACAAAGAGAAAGCCCCAAATCAGAAACGAGGGGATAAACACAACCCCAGCAGTTGTAGCATGGGATTACACAGATTAAATCCTGCCCGGTAAACCCAGGGCTTCAACCATCACCCACCCCCAGCACTGGGCACCGGCACCTCCCAGACCTCCTGGATACAACACGGGGGCTCTGCGAGACCATCCATGGGGAATTGGTGTCCTCCCTTCATCAGGATGTGTATTTCCACTCTGGATTGCTCAGGGAGGAGCACTGTGCAGCCAGGTGAGCAGGAATCCAACACCTCAGCATCCCAGTCTTGTGGGAGCACAGCCAGCTCCAGCGGTTCCACACAGCTGCCAGATCCCTCCATCCTGCCCCGAAATCTGGAGAGGCTTTAAGGCTCATCTTACCCAGTGGGTGTTTTCCCCCATCTGGGGCTGCTGAGGTTCCCATTTAGCTGCTGGTCTTTGCAAGTTAACTCGAGATATACTTTGAAGTTAAATAGCATTGTTTGATGTCAGGACCTTCCCCAGCTCCTGGGGGACTTCCAGGGAGTTTGGGGAATCTTAGGGGGTCTGCTCACCCCAAAAAGGTCAGATCTCAGCTCTCCAAGCAGCCCCAAGAGGCAGCAAAGGTGCAGCAGAGCTTCATGGAAGGAGGAACTGCGGGAGGTTTCCGTGGCCATTGGCAGCCTGCAGCCCTCACCCTCAGCCCTGTGAAATCTGGGAGCCTGCTCTCCCCCTGACACAGCTGGGGACAGGGACTCCTGCCAAACCCCCAAGCCATGGCAGGACAGGGAGGAGCTCCATTCCCACACAGGACCCTGCACTGGGAACACGTCTGGATACACCCGGAGCATTGAGTGTCACATCCCCTGGTGCCACCTGCACCCAGGAGAAACTGAGCCGGGGGGCTGGGCAGGAGGGAGCTGGGAGCAAAGCCAGGGCCTTGGGGGGCTGCTGAGAGCACCCAGAGCACGCTCAGGGCTCGGTCCTCGGCCACGAATTCCCTGCCGAACAGGGAGGGCAGGGGGCTGGAGCTGGAGCTTTCAGCCTGATTAATTCGCATTCAGTGCTCCCACATGAATAAATAAATCATGTGAGAAGCATTAAGGCAGCTTAGTCTCCCCAGGAAATCGCCCTGGAGTTCGGCCTTTTGGGGGCTGAGGGATGCCCCCATGGGCTGGGGGTGGGGATGGCTCAGCCATGCAGCACGGGCAAGGGGAGTGGGAGCTACGGGCAGGAGCATCCCCGGAGCATCCCCGCCAAGGGATTTGCCCTGGACAGGCACATCCCCTGCCTGCCCCACGCCTGGATCCGCACCAGACGCACATTCCCAGCCTGTCCCTTTGGATCCCATGCCGACACGGCAGCATCCAGCTGCCGCTGTGCCCTGAGAGGGTGTGGAGTGCCACGTCCCCAGCTCACCAGGCAGTGCATCCCCCAGCCTGGCTGCACCCAGGGGACACTACTGATGAGCCTAGGTGCCCAATCCTGCCCTCAAAGAAGGGGTTCTCCCAGAAATCCAGCTTGCATCCCGTCCCAGTGGGGTCTGAGACATTGCAGGAAGCTCCTGGGCAAAAGAGCTCACAGAGAAGGAGGAAGAGGATGGGACAGACCCATGGGATGCCCCCACACAGTGCCCTGGGGAGAGGCCTGCGCGTCCCGGTCCCACTTACCTGGTACATGCACATGCTGGGATTAATCCCATTGGGCAGGTGAGCGCCTTTGGATTTGCTTCCCGTGTTCATGCCGAGCCCTCATGTTCGGAGGCGAGCAGGGGGGGCACCGGGGGCCACCGTGCCCGGGCACAGAGCCCCCTGCCCGTGCAGAGACCGCGGGAGGCAGCGGGAGCTCCGAGGAATTCCCCATGGGATCCCCCCGGTCACATCCCAGGGTCGGAGGCGGCCCCGGCCGGGCACCCGGGGGGTCGCGGGCACAGCGCTGCCAGCGGGTCCCTTTGTGCTGACCCAGATTGCTCCGAGCACACCCCGAGGCTCCGAGGGTCCGTCTCTGGAGCGGGAGCGGAGGCTAAATCCGCGCATCCCTTAATCCGGGAGGCTGTGGCGGGGCGGGCAGAGCGTCAGGGTGACCTGGCTTGCTCTCTCCAGAGTGGGGAGCAGAGGCACCGAGCCCCCAGCGCAGGGGGTGGTGGTGGCACTGGATGCACCCAACACCTGGGTACGTCTCAGCACCTCTCTCAGGAAGGGAGAAACTCATCCATAGGGACCCCAGGAGCTCCTGGGAAGCACTGTTGGGTGTTTTGCTCTCAGCAGCTTGGGCAGAGGCAGGACCAGCCCTGCTCTGTGTGTGGAGCAGCCCTTCCCAAGCTGCTTTCCTCCATCCAGAGAAGGCAGGGATGCAGAGAGCTGGCCAGCCAACAGCCCAAGCTCTGTCCTAGCTTGTGCCACCAGTTTTGACCCATTTCCCATCTCTCCAAGGTGCTCCAAACCCCAACACCCAGGCAAGGAGGATCTCAGGTCTCAGCACTGCACAGTCAGAACAGACACAAACATTCAAAGCCTCCTGCTTCCCTTGGCTGTTGGGCTCCTTCCACATCACACCCACAGTGGAGCGGAGCAACAGTCCCCCAAAATCCCTGTTCCTCCAAGTCTGAGCCATGGGACACTGTGCTGTCCCACAAGACTCCACAGGGATGGTGGGCAGCTCAGACTCATCCTGCACAGCCCTGTGACACTGGGCTCATCCACCTCATCCTCTTCTGGCATGAACGTCTTTGTGGAGATCAAGTCCAGGCCTCTGGAGTACCTGGAAGAGGTCCTGCAGGTGGAGGAATCAGGAGGCCCCGAGGCCCAAGGCAAGCCCTGATTCCCCAAGCCCTGGGCTGCTCACTGAGCACAGACCTCTGGCAGCCTCGCTGTCCTCTGCCCCTCGGCTCCCTGAGTGTCCCAGTCCCCCCCTGCACCAGCTCTGCCTCCAGTGTCCCCTCTCAGGACCAAGACTGAGACACAGAAGTCCCATTGTCCCACTGGGGAATGCGGCTGATGGAAAGGAGCCCTCCTGGTGAGGGAAGGGGCAGGAGCGGGGCTGCTCTGCACAGCGGGGAGGAGAGTGATGGATGGTGAATGGTGAATGGTGAATGGTTACTGTCCCTATCTGAAGTGCCAACGTGGGCTCAGCACTTCCTGACATCCCAAGAAATTGACCGCAGGCAGCAAGCCAGATCTGCTGCCCAAAATGTGTTATCTGCTCCCCAAGTGCTGTCCCCCAATGGACTGACTGTCCCCAGGGGAAGTGAAGGCTCTGCATCTGCTTTGCTGTCACCCTGGGGTGTCCTTGGGGAGGTGTTACCCCTTCCCCAGATCCATTCCCCTGTGCACAAGGGGGATTGCACTCCCACCCCTCCTCACAGACCAGCGAGGGTACAGAGGAGAAGGGGAGCTGTCCGAGCTGGTTGTGGCTTGGCCTGAGAGAGCCGACAGGATTTACTGTTGACATGAGGAGCAATCAGCGTGGCAGCGTCACGGCTGTCACACGGAGCCAACCCTCCCAGAGCCGAGAGCTAAACCCCACATCCAATGCCCCTCGTGTGCCTCAGGGCAGGCTCTGCTCATGCCAGGGGCAGGTCCTCACCTGTGGGAGTGCCGAGTTCAGCTGCCTCTGGAGCTGGTCCCGCTCCCGGAGCGTTTCCTGCAGGCGGCTCTGGGTGACAGCGAGCGTCTCGCGCGTCTCCCGCAGCGTGTCCAGCAGCTTGTCCCTCTCGTCCAGCATGTTCACCATCAGCTGCTCAAAGTCAGCGTCCGCCTCTGAGCCCTGGGGGGGGCCCAGCGGGTCCCCCTCGCTGATGGTGGGCATCACCTCGCACATCATGGCTGGGCTGGCTGGGGGAGGGTCCCGACAGGGCTGGGGGTGTGCTGAGCACAGGTCACATCACTGTGGGCTCCCGGGGGCCAGGGGAGCCAGCACGGGACGGGACAGTGGGGTGCTCAAGGAGGGGGACTCTCCATCCCTTCCTCCTGCGTGCTAAGCAGCAGCTGGCATCACTCCAGCAGGGTGCAGGGTCGTCCTGGGCACCAACAAGGTCCTCGCAGTCACCAGTGCCCCACTCGCTGCTCGTCACTGCCGGCTCCCGGGTGTCACCTCTCCGTGGTCCTGGCTGTCACCTCTCTGGGATCCCGAGTGTCACCTCTCCAGGGTCCTGTGTGTCACCTCTCTGGGGTCCCGGGTGTCACCTCTCCGTGGTGCCGGGTGTCACTTCTTTGGGATCCTGTGTGTCACTTCTCTGGGATCCTGTGTGTCACCTCTTTGGGGTCCTGTGTGTCACCTCTCCGTGGTCCCGGGTCACTTCTCTGGGATCCCAGGTGTCACCTCTCCAGGGTCCTGTGTGTCACCTCTCTGGGGTCCCGGGTGTCACCTCTCCGTGGTCCCAGGTGTCACTTCTTTGGGATCCCGGGTGTCACCTCTCTGGGGTCCCAGGTGTCACTTCTTTGGGATCCCGGGTGTCACCTCTCTGGGGTCCCAGGTGTCACTTCCTTGGGAGCCCGGGTGTCACCTCTCTGGGGTCCCGGGTCACCTCCCTGATGCCTTTTGGAGGGGCTGCAGCATCCGTGACCCACGGGGTGTTCAGAGGGGGACAAAACGACCCTTGAGGATTTGTCCCAATGGAGAGCCCGAGCCGAGAGCAGCACAGGGAGGGTCCAGGGAATGTTTGAGCTGCCTGGGCATGCTGAGGGGGGCTCTGGTGAGGATGGGCTGTTGTCCCTAAAGCTGGATGAGGTGTCACTGCCGATGTGGACACATGTCTCTGTTGGGCATCGCAGTTCTTCAAACACCCAGCACTGTCCTATGGGAGAGGGGACAGAGATCAGATCCCTCCTGCTGTCCCCAAAATGCCCAGGGACCTGCCCAGCCCCCTCTGCCCCCCATCAAAGCCTCAAGAGCTGCACCAGGTGGGCTCAGCACCCACAGGAATGGGCTGTGCCAGGTTGTACCTCCTGTTCCCACTACACCGAATCCAGGATGGTACCAAGCCGCAGGAAACAGCAACCCTGGCACCCAAAATCCTGCAGCTGTTCGGCATTCACATTATCATAGGCCAGGATCCCATGCCCTCTGTGGAACTCCTGGCTGCCCAGGGCCCCTGTGGCCCCAGCATTCTCCAGCCTCAGGGATTTTGCAGAAAATCAGGCTCTAACCTGAGTTTGGCCCAAACCCGGCAGGAAATCACAGCAACAAATGAGTTGAATGATTGGATTAATGCTCCCCCCTCTTCTAGACAGATGTGCTGGGCCCAGCTGTTCAGTGACAACTGAACTCCAGCGCATCCTCCCTTGGTCAAACCTCTCCCAGAGGATGGAGGCAGCAGCATCCCCGAATTCCTGCCCAAGCACAAGCACCAGGGATGGGAGGCTGGAGGGGAGAGGCAGAGCTGACATTTGGGCAGTATTTAGGCTGGATTAAAGCATGGCTGGACCTGAGGACCCAGCCCTGGGGTGCTGCTGGAACTCACAGCCCCACTGCCCCTTCTGCAGCCCCAAACCATCTCAGACAAGGTGCCAGGTGGGGATTTCTACCGTCACAGTCCTGGGGGGGAACTTCAGCCCTCAGCAGCCGGGTGAGGGTCCCCAGCAGCGAGGGTGAGTGTGACACTGCCACCCCAGCCACCCTGGGGACCTGCCCACCCTGGTCACCATCTGTGCCAGGGGACAAACCATGGGCACGGCTCGAGCTGAGCAGCAAAACACAACGTGGCAGGCCCAGGGTGAGGAGAGCTGGTCTAGTGCTGCTTCTGGGGCAGGCTTCAGTTTTAAACTTCCCAGGTGAAACGCTCAAGGATAGGTCTGAATACTCTGAGTCTGAGGATGCATCTGAGGCTGTGGCTGCCCCATCCCTGGAAGTGTCCAAGGCCAGGTTGGGTGGGGCTTGGAGCACTCTGGGATAGTGGAAGGTGTCCCTGCCCATGGCAGGGGTGGGACTGGATGATCTTTAAGGTCCCTTCCATCCCAAGCCAGCTGTGATTCTGTGTCTCTTCCCTTTCAAACCCCCCCACGCACATGGATGAAAAAGACCTGCACACAGGCCTGGGCCAGAGCAGCCCGTTCTGGCCCTTTGGGCTGGGATGAAAGCTTGTGTGTCCAACAGCTCGATGGCACAGCAGGGACCTGCCCCGATCAAAGGTGACGTTTGTGAGGAGGTGCCTTTGTCACACCCAGACACTGCCAGGGCAGGGCAATCAGAACTCTGCTCTTGGGATGACATTGGATCATCAGCTGAGGGGAAGTTTGACACAAAAAACTCCAAAAATAGAGAAGCTCTGGCAAAAGCAGCAGCCCCTCACTGTGCATCCCGTGTGTGATGCTGAAAGCCGGCTCCAGCACACAGGGACATAGGACAGAGCTGTCCCACAGGTGGTGTCCTCCCCTCCCTTCACAGATTGGATCCTCAAGTGGGATAAAACCTGTTGTGGACATGTAACACTGTCCTGAAGCTTTGAGGGTTGTTCACACTCCATCCTGGCTGTTGGGACATGGATGTCCGGGATAACTGTGGATTCATGGGATAACTGCACTGAGGACACCCCATCCCTGCAGCATCCCACAAAAACGAGGCTGGTGGAGGAAAAGGCATGGAGTGAGGGACCATTCCAGCCCCTGCTCTCCATGGGTTGAGTTGGACATGAGCCTCATCCCTGTAATTAAGCAGGAAAAATGCTTTTCAGTTCTCCTGCCCCTGGTGAGCAGCCCCAGCAGTTCTCACAGGCATGTGCCTCCCTGCCAGCTTTCCTGGGGGTAAGATGTCCCAGACTCCAGGGAGATCCAGGGCCAAGAAGAGCAGAAACCAGTCCGACCCCAGGGCTAAGCCCTGTTAATCTGCGTGCAAACCCTAAATGAGGTGACTTTCATGCCCCCTCCTCTGCTGTGCCTCTGCTCGGGGCATGAGCACAGAGAAGGAACATCCAGGCTGGGGAAAGTCTGGCAGCTCCTGAGCACGACTTGAATGGCAAAATGAGCCACATGGGCACGGCCCCACCCAGCTGCTGCTGGGGAGCTGGAAGAAATTAGCAGATGAATAAAGAGATATTAATCAAGGCACGGAGGGAAGAGCCCTGCAAGCCCTCAGGGAAGGGAAATGCTGCAGGGAATGACCAAGACATAAATCTGAGCAGAGCAATGATGGCACGGAAATTTATCCCAGATGCAAAGGAGAGACCTCCTTACCATGAGGAGACTCTGCAGATGCCAGTTCCAGCAGGGCCGTGGTGGCTTCCCGCACTCCATGGAGTTCATCCAAGGGGCTGGACCCACACGGTGCAGGAGGAGGCACAGATTTACAGCCAAGAGCTGATTTTCCTTCTGCTTCCCCCATGGCTGAGCTCGTGCACGGGTGGCTCTGGGGGGTGGTTTGCTTCACTGCAAACCTGCTCCTGCCCACAGTCACATCCTGTTATTCCTGTGTGCTTGTGCAGGGAGATGGGGAGATGAGCACAGCCGGCCCCTCAGCCTGGGGAGGGTGATCACAGAACCGCAGCGATCTTACACAGCACTGATGCTGGTCCAGGATGGACTCATCCCATTCCATCCCATCCCAAAAGCCTCTCTGCCCTGTCCCTGAGGATGCTCAGTGAAGCATAAAACTGTCCTGGACAAGGCAACGTTGGTGACCCAAAGCTCCTCTGTGCCCAGGGTTTGGGGGTGTCTCCACTGAGGGAGGTCACATCCCCCCCTGGTCCTGGGCCACCGAGGACACACGCTGAGGTGTAAGGCCCCCTGTAGCTGCAGCAGCCCCGTGAGCAGAGTGAGACCTCCCACCACCACACAGAGCAGCCAAAGCCCCCCTGGCCTGGCCTGAAACCCCCAGGCAGGTGGGCACAGCCAGCCCAGGGTCTTGGGCTCTCTGTGCCTCCCAGGACGCCGCTGCACCGTGAGAATCCATCTGCCAGAGGGTCCCTGGCAGGGACATCCAGGGGGATGCTCTGCCACCTCTGAGCGTGGCTCTGGACACAACCCAGCCCCGTGTGCCCGTCCGGGCTGGAACCACGGCAGAGCCCAAGGGTGGAAAATTCCCTGCGCTGCAGTGGGAGCGTCCACGTCCATGGACAGACACTGGGCTGCCTCCAGCATCCCCACCATGGGTCTGTTCCTCCAACAACCATGGGAACTCTCCTACCCCATGGATTTGTGAGTGATCATGTCTGGATTCAACCACTGCAGCTTTCACTGCAACACCACGAGCCCCAGGAGCAGCCCAGGCACTGAGAAGGGCCAAAACCCAGAGTCAGGGCAGCTGCAAACGGTTTATTTGGAATGGCACAAGAGGGAGCCAGGACCAGGCTGGGTTTGATCCCTGCTGTCTTGAAGGCCTGTGGAGCAGGAAGTGAGTTCAGTAAGCAACAGGCACAGGCGAGCGTGCAGGGATGTGCACAGGGGGACAGGGATAAAGCAACATCCGCGGAGCCAGGGATGTGCACACGAGCAGGAATGTGGAGGAAGTTCCTTTCCAGGGTCAGCTCCCCTCATTCCTGTCCCACCTCAAACCTTGGGATTTTCTCCATTCTCCAAAAGCAAGAGAATCTCACCCATTCCCAGGCGCCTGTCCCAGGAAGCCCAGCTGGAGGGGGCACGCACAGGGTCTGTCCCCACCCAGCAAAGCTCAGCAGTTCCCAGGCAAACCCACACATGCCAGCGGTCACTTTGAAGGACCTTGGGGACGTCAGTGTGGGTGACAGCCCAGACACCCCCCACACTCTGCTGTGACTGCAGCAGCAGTGAGAGCACACCCAGAGCAGCTCTTTGCTGCTGGAGGTCAGAGGAGCCTGAGCGCACTCCCAATTAGTGCCTGTAAATCTCAACCTTTCACCGGTCTCTGGGAGAACTCCCTAAATGCTCCTGCCCGGCTTTACAGGGCCTTAAGTGCTGGGATAATCATCGGGTAGAGCCGTGAGGCTGCGAGGAGACAGCTGGGAGCTGAGCAAACAGACACTGCACAGCTCCAGTCCTTGCTGGGTATTTTTAGTCCCGCGGGGCTGCCAGGCACAGGCTTGCTGGGAGCAGGTTTCTTGCCAGGGGAAACATGCTTGCTTTACTATCCCTCCCCCCTCCACCCCAAAATGATGCTTTCCCCCCTTTTTGGGATAGAAAACAGCACAGTCACACGTTGCCTGCTCAGAGAGGCCACTTCCCCACGACGGTGCCCAGACGTGGAGCAGCTGATGGGGAGCAGAAGGGGTTTTTGCCCTGGAGCTGATGGTTTGCTCAGCACAGCTCAGCTGTGAGTCAGGCTGCCCGTGGGATGCTGGGTCCCAGGGAGCACCCTGGCTTTCCCTTCCCATCGAGGGCGAGGAGCACCCACAGCTTTACCCACACACGGAGGATAGAGACAGCCTTGTGTTTCCTCTCTGAACAGCTCCACTCCCATCCCAGCCCTGACAAGAGGAAGAGGAAAGCCTCGGTGGCTCTGTCAGCAGGACCATCACCCAGCAGGCAGCTGGCAAAGAGGCTTTAACGCACTCCTTGGAGGCAACAAGCTCACAGAGATTGATCATCCCATAAAAACGTCACTCTGATCTTTTCCGCTCCTGGAAAATCCTCCTCAGCTGCCCGGCCTGGCCTCGGAAGCGCAGGGTTGGGGTGGCAGAGCCCACAGCAGCACCCCTCACTCCCAGCTCCCTGGCACAAGAACAGCCTCCCTTCCGCCCAACCGGCCAAACTTGGGTTCCAGCACCCACACTGACCTCCCACACTGACCCCTCCCTGCCAGATCCAGGAGGGACAAGAGTCTGATGCCCTTTTGCTGTTAGTTTTACCTTTCAGGACCTCTTTTTTCACCCCTTCCTTGTTATACTGCATTAAACGTGCTCCCAGGACAGGCTGCAAGTGCCGTATCCTGGCATTCCCAGCAAGCTCATCCCAAACACCGGCCCTGCAGACAGAGCCACATCCCAGCACAAGTCCTGCCCACCCTCACTGAAGTCAGACACCACTCGGGAGCAGCCAGGACATGCTGGGCCACCAATCCCCCCTTGCCTACCCCAGGGAAGGACAGTAGTGACCCGCTGAGCACTGGGATGGCAGAGTGGGAACATCCTCACCATCTCTACCAAGCCACAGAGCCCATTTCCCATCTACCCTCAGTGAGAGATGTGGTAATTAGAGGTTGGGAAAAGGGAGATTATTCTGCACACGACACAAAGGAGATGCTGAAGAGCCCTGGCTGGACAGCAGAAATCACTGATTCAAGTGTAGGACCTGGAAATGTTTGCCTGCAGAAAGTCTTGGAGCAGCCTTTGCCTCCTGTGGGTCATGGGCTGAGATTTCCCCTCCCAGGTGCCCTGAGACCTCAGGAGAGGTGCTGTTCATGTCACAGTGTCCAAAAAAGACACCAGCTGAGTTCCACGTGTGCCAGGAGCTACTTGGATCCCTCTGGACAGCCCCACAGCCCCTGAGGGCCCCTCTCCATCCTTCCTCCCCTCCCTCTATCCCTGTGCCCAGGCACAGACCCCTTTCCACACACTCCACAGGTCTCTTAGAGTTTTACAAGCCTGGACTGGAGCAGTCCTGCTGTGAGACGAAACATCCTGACTTCTCCATCCTGGGTGATCCCTGGGGAAAAAGCTGCTTTCCACGAAGAAAACCAATCAGCAGATACAGCCTCATCCCAGCTTTTCTCCCAAGCCCCCTCATTTACTCCCAGGATACGCTGTGGCCTCTTGGGACCTCCAGTCCCCTGAGAAGGACAAGGAAGATCCAGTCTTCCGTGGGGCCCATATGGTGACGGTGCTCCCACATCCCCTCACGCAGCCCCGCGGCCGGCAGGGAGCCGCACAGATGGTCCCTGGCTGGTGCCAGGGGCAGCCCGTGGCCAGGACACCCAGGGATAACAAGGGAAATGAGGCATTCTGGCTGGAAATAAGGTGCCAGTTTTTAGCAGCAGAGGATTGGATTCCGGTTCCAAAGGGTGAGATGGATTTGCCGAGATCGGGGCTGGGAATGTGGTGGAGACCTGAGAACAGACGCAGCGGTGTCTCCTCTCCCATCCAGGTCTGGGAGGTCTCCTGGGGTCCCCACATCTGCAGCAGTGTGTTCTTTGCCCCCAAGGAGACAATGCCCAACTTGTCCCTTGCTGGAGAGGCAGCAGTGGCAGAACAGGACATTTGGGCAGCGCCTCCAGGGTTTGGCGCTGTCTCAGGTGTTGGGTGCCCCTAAAGGGTGGGGACACGGAACACTGCAAGTAATAAAAGGCAGCTACTCCCAATATCTTACCTTACAGGACACACTTCTGCCCCAAAGACTTGCTCCAAACCCATAAAGCAGTTCCCACCTCAACCCTTGCTCACTCCAAGTTGCTAAACCAGAGGAGAAACGGTGAGGAAAAATGTCCAGCTCTGACAGTTTCTTTGCAGGGAGCAGTAAACGTTAGCACTGCGCTAGTATTTATACTTCCCGGTGGGAGGGGAGGCATTACACACCACTTCCAGAGGGTATTTTCAGACAGCCACCTGCTCCTCATTGTGCAGAGACACAATCGTTCCTCAGCAGAACCTCACCAGACGAGGAGCCGAAATCTGTGCGGGGCCCTGGGGCGGAGGAGGGGGCTGAGGCCCCCAGGGCTGGCACCCAAACGCGGTCACACACACATCTACAGGACTCTGTCACCCGGGGAGGTGTTGTGGGGGTCGTGTTGGGGGTCCTGACTCAGTTTCTCTGTTTCCAAAGTGGGCCACGTGTCCCGCCCTGACCCCGGAGAAAGGCGGGATCTCAGCGTATTCCCAGGAGGAATCTGGCAGGCGCAGAAGTGCCAGGGTTAAGCCACACCAACCTCCTGCCCTTGCACTCTGGGGTGATCTGACAGACAGAAATGGGCCTTGGAGGGGCTCCAGCCTGGATGATCCCTCTGACAAGTGGGATCCCCAAGCCTGGCCAAGAGACTCAGCAAGCCCAGGCTCACCTTGAGACTTCATCCCTGTGTTTGCAACAGCCAAAGACACGGCTGGGAGGAGAGAGGACCACAGGTCTGAGGATGCTGCTGAAGCCCTGAGGATCCCAGGAGCCCGTGTGGAAACACACAAAGCGTTCTGGAGGAGCACGGGAATGTGGTTGCTGGAACACGAGCTGGATTTCACCCTGTGGCACAGGTGCCCTAGTTGGCACGAGAGGTTCCCCCAAACCAGCAAAAACACAAGCCAAATCCCCCCAAATCCTGTAACCACACCCCACTCCAGTCACCTGCACCCAGCAGCATCACTGAAAGACAGGACTGTGGAAATCCTGGAGAAATCCCGATTCCTTTGGTGGGCGAGAGGTTGGGAAACCACCATGTGCCCTGGAAGGGAGAAGGATGCACCTGATCCGTGAGACCAAGCTCACATCCCTCTTCCAGGGTGTGGTCTGCACTCAGATCCATCCACAGGGACAAGGAGGGGTTTCAGCAGCCACCAACCTGACACAAAAAAGCCACAATTCCAGTTAAAACCATTTCCTTTCCCAGTTGTTGCTCTGCTGTGTGTACACATGGCTCATCCATCCTTTTGTTCCATGACTTTGCAACCAAACCCCCTGTCCTTTGCTCTCTTAGGCCAAAGTCACAGAATCCCAGAAGCCCAGAATAGTTGGGGTTGGAAGGGACCTCTGAAGATAATCTAGTCCAACCCCCTCTCAAGGCAGGGTCAAACCCCAAGCAGGTGATACAGGGACACATCCAGGTGAGTTTGGAATGTCTCCAGGGAGGGAGACTCCACGCCCTCCGCAGGCAGCTGTTTCAGTGCTCTGCCCTCCTCCATGGAAAGACGTTCTTCCTCATGTTGAAGTGTTGAGTCTTTGATTTCTCCCTCACTGAAGGTTACTTTGAACAGCAGCACAAGGAAATGCAATCCCTACAGCTCTTCTAGAACCAGCACATCGAGGTGATCCAGCCTCTAGCTGACTCTGCCAGGGAAGGCAGCACTGGGATCCATCGCAGAAACCAGGGTGGTTTCCAGCCCAAGGTGGATGCAGACTCCTCTGACAGGGAACAAGGCACAGGGAAGTGATCCACAACCACGGGGAGAAAATCCTGTGCTTGTCACAGAGGTGGCATCACTGCAAAGTCCTCTGACCTTTGGGAAAGTGAGGCTTTGTGCCTCAGTTTCCCCACGAGCAGGGCACAGCTTCAATCCTTGCTGAGACACAGACGGATGGCTGGTGATTTTCCATGATTTCACTAGAGGTTTTGCCACGAGTACGTCCCTCCCGCCCCCGTGACACTTCTGCTGAGGAGTTATCTCATCTGGGAGCCTGCCGGGCTAGAGCCGGGGGCCTCCCCCTCGCTGCCAAACCAGCCCCTGCCCTGCTTTAGTCACACCCCGTGAGCACTTGTGGTGCTAATTTATTCAGCGACGGGAACGAGTCACCAGCTCCGAGGGGGGCTGAGGAAATCTGTGCCACGGGTGCACAGATGCAACGCTGCAGAGGTGCCTCTGCACTCACCCTGCCCCGGCACCCACACCCAGCCCATGCCCAGCCCAGGGCACAGGGGAGGCTGCTGCTTGGAGAGAAACCCCGGGGCAAACCCCACGTGCACCCTGAGGAGCTTCCATGCCCAAGATACCCCATACCACCCATCCCGCCGGAATCTCTTCCACACCCTCAGCAGGCCCTCCCTGCCACGAGCCTCAGCAGTGACAACCACTCCCACACATCAGCTGCACATCTGCCCAGCTCCCAGTGTAAAATCCGGCCACCAGCTCCGTGACTGGTGGAAAGGGAAAGTGGCTCAGTGACCTCCCCGGGGCTCAGAGCGAAATCCTGCTCCCTGCCCCGCTCAGGAGGTCTCCAGCATTTTGCCACCACAGAATCATGGAATGGTTTGCTTTGGAAGCTTGAAAGCTCAACCAGTTCCACCCCCTGCCATGGGCAGGGACACCTTCCACAAGACCAGGATGCTCCAAGCCCCGTCCAACCTGGTCAACCATCCTTCACCAGACTCTAAATTATGAGTGGGGTTGAGGAAGAGCCCAGGGAGGGAGTTTGGAGTCAGAGAAGAGGCAGATGGGGCTTTCAGTGAAATTTGGGAAGTGTTGGAGGGTGTTCAGAGCCACAGTGGACAGAGCAGGGATGTGTCCAGTGCTGCTGGCTCCAGGCTGGACCACGGCAGGCTCAGGAACACGTCCCTGCATCACACTTTGGGGTTCTGCAGGCACCACAACCTGCAAGGGAACACCAATGGTCCTGGAGCACGACCCCGGCCCTGGGGAGGCCTCCAGAGCTCAGCAATTCACCACTAACAACCCCAGCACACAAACAGAGACAACAGCTGCGAGACTGTGCCCCAAGCCCCCCTTGAGCTCCCCATCCCACCTGCAGACAATCCAGGCAGGGCTCCCCTTTCCTCCATCCTCCCAAAGCACGGAAGCTTTTAGTCCTTCCTGTTCCAGAAGAGTGGTGACATCATGGCTTGGGCGCTGGATGACCCCAATCAGAGGTGACTGGGATGGTTTCGGTAGCTCAAGTGATGGAGGGTGGGGAACATTCTCCCTTGTTTTCATACCTTCTGTTGTCCCTTCCCTGTGCTAAGAGACTTTAGCAATTACTTAATCCCTCTGCTGATGGCACAGCTAATTCCTAAAGAGCTTTTGCCCAGCTGCAGTGGTGGGCAATGGGATATCAGTGGGATTCAGCTCTGGACACTCAGGCTTTGAGGATGAGCAGATCCAGCACCAGGACAGCTCTGCAATGTCTGACAGGGAAACCTCACAGGATTGACCACAACCATCTCCACCCCTACCAGGATATGTGGGTGGATGGGATCTCAGAGCTGTGGTTGCTCAGCTCCACGTAGGACAAGGCAGGACCGTGGGGTTAAACCCCTGCCTGATTGAAACCTGCTCTTCCTCCCAAGCACCCTCATGCCACGGATAACCACAGCCCTCCCTTGCCAAGCTGGGCTCCTTTGGCACCTTGGCTGGTTTGGAAGGGGTGGATGAATCCCAGCAAGGAGCAGGCAAAGATGGAAACAAACGGCCCCGTCCACCCCCAGTCCAGGCTGGAATGACCCTGGTGCCGACCCCACGGTGCCCGTGCCAGCGAGGGCTCAGGGCGGTTTCAGCTCCCGACGTCTCATCCCTGCCATCCCCGCCAGCGACAGGACGTGGCAGGAGCAGCCGGGCGGGGACATCTGAGGACAGTGACAGTGACATTACAGGGTGGCTGGGGGCAAGGCTCAGGCACTGGAGCTCTGTCTGCTCTGTCTAAATCCACATCGAGCAGGGTCACGTCTTCAACCCACACCCTTCAGGTACAAAGTGAGCCCCCAAAATGAGCCCCAGCCAAAGCCCACCTGGCACACCTGGCACACCCAAAGCCATGCTGCTGCAGGAAGGACTCACTCTACTCCTGTCTGGCATTTTAAGCCTTGTTTCACACAAGAAGGACTTTCTGGTGGAGTCTCTGCCCTGCACATCCCAGCTCCTGACGCAGGGGAGGATGTGCCCACTCACCGCACCAGCGAGGCGGAGGGCCTGGAGACGCTGTGCATTAGAAGGAAAATCCAAGTTGTTCCTCTTTAGGAGAATGGTGGGATTAGCTCAGCCCTTATTAAGCATCAGAGGAATCACAGAAAGCACCTCAAAAATAGCCTGCCATGGAAAAACTCCATCTGGAGCTCATTCATCCTGGATATAGGCCACAAGGAAGATACAAGGGATATAAAAGTCCAGCTCCCTCCACAAATCCCAAGTACTGGAAAAGATCAGGAGGAATAAATCAAGGTTTGCATGAATGTGACAAGCTGTGTTGGATCCAGCAGGGAGCTCTAAGCAGAGCCCCTGAGGGCTTCACCCAGCAAGGGATGCGCAGAGAGAGGGACCAGAGGAAACACCATGTCCCACCACTGCTCCCCTTGTTTGGGGATTGGAGAAAACAGAGAAAGCTTCAAATCGAGGGAACCAACACCAAATTGCTCCGGAAAGTGTGAGGAGTGTGGTGGTTTGCAGAGGGGTGGCAGCTCTCCCCCATGGCAGCAGAGCTCTCATGTGGGCACGTATCATCTCAAAATCCAGCACTGCGCGTTAGTTCAACTCAGTTTCTAACTTGTTCCTTCTCAAAACGTCAGCTCCGTGGGGCCCAGCTGATGCAGTGTCCTCAGTGTCCCCAGGCACCGCCCTGCCTGGCACGGGAGCCCCAGGAGCTCTGTCCTTGTCCTCATTGTGCTTCCCCCGGGCTCCCATGGCCATCCCAGCTCACCCAAGGGGGAGCCCAACCACGGTGTCATCGAGCCTGCCCCCTGCTTCCGTCCATCAAACCACAGGGCACCCAAAAAGCACTGAACCCATTACACCCTTTGGCCCAAAGCCCCGGGGCACAGCACTTTGCCACCCCCAGTACTTTGGGGGCTCCTGCACATGCCAAGTTCACAAGATCCCAGACTGGTCTGGGTTGGAAGACACCTTCAAGCCCATCCTGTTCCACACCCTGCCAAGGGACACCTTCCACTATCCCAGCTCCAAGCCCCGTCCAACCCAGCACCAGGAACAATCCCCTGAACCACCCCAGGAGGCGAGAGCAGGATTTGGCCAATCCATGAGACATCACCAGGAGAGGAGGGACGCATTTGCAGCTCAGGAGGCTTTTAAAGGAATGAAATGTGGGTAATTACACTGGTGCACCCGTGGTGGGAAGAGTTGCAGGTGGGGTGGTTTCCAACCTGGTCCCACTGTTTGCTCCTGTGGGCACTCCAAAATGTGGTGGCCAGGACACCTTAAACTCCTGTGGGGGGGAATGAAAGAAAGGGATGTCCCAATGCCTTGGAAAACATCTGCTGCCTGAGCTGAGGATGTTGTGTGCTCTCTATTAAAAGCCAAGAGCACATCAAAGCTCACAAGGCAAAAGGACACACGTGGGGCCGAGAGTCTCTCTCCATACACAACTCAAGCACAGCAGCTGAGCCAACGCTCTCAGAGGGTTTAGTGACCATTTCTGCAGACAGCTTTAAATTTCTGGCTCTTTCACAACACAGTTTTGGACCCTGGGCACCCCCCACTGCCTGTTCCTGCAGATGTTGGAGCAGGCAGAGCCCAGCTCCAGCAGCACTGGCCGGTGGGGGGTTCAGGCCATCCCTGAGCCCCAGCACTCAGCAGTGCCAGGCTGCGCTGCTGCAGAGCTGCAGCCCCTCCAGGGCAGCACAGGCAGAAAACCCAGCATGTGTCAGGACTGGTGGGATGCTCACCCGAGCAGAAGGTGCTCCCTGCCCAGCCTCCTGTGCCCTCCTCCCACCTCCCCAAGTTCAGAGCTGCCTGCAGGCACCAGCCCACCTGAGGTGACCTTCACTTGTCGTGCCAATACGGGGACATTCGCTGAGTGATGCTCACGTGTGAACACCTGATAGACAGAGCTCCCTGACCTTGTCTCCTCTGGGTAAATGCACCGATTTATCTTCACCAGCTCTGGAAGGAGCCTGGTTTGGACAGCTACAATCCCTTCCCTGCTGAAATACAGCAATTCCAGGCCAGCTCACCTGAGTGATGATTGCTTTGGGTTCCACCTCGCCACTACCACGAGAGGACCCTCAGCCCATGCAGACACAGCAGCAACACCTCCCTGGTGCAGGAATGCACCCAGTGAGGCGCTCAGAAGGATGGAATTATCCTGCATCCAACTGGGATATAACTGGAGGTGGGATTTTTGTGCCTTGCCCTTTGCAAAGTGCTTGGCCCTGCTGAAGAACATGGCAGACTCTGAAAACGTGGTGGACGCTGGGCTTGACAAGCAAAGCGTTCCCAGAAGCTCTGGGAATGCACAGTAACACCCACCCTGCAGATCTCCCACCCTCATGGCACAGCATGAGGTGCTGTCCAAAGGCCTTTTCTCCCCTCTAACATCACAAACACAGTTGTTGGTCACCATCTTTCAGCTCAGCAGAGCCACCTCCACCTGCCTGGACCTGCTCAGAGCTGACAGGGAGCTCCAGGGTTGGGCTCACATCCAGCAGTGCTCTGCACCCTTACAGGCCATGCAGCCTCTCCCAGGGTGCTCCCACCCTGGATGGGGAGTGAACCTGAACAGGATTCATCTCTCCCTACAGCCAAAGCCACCTTCCTCCCAGGCACTCGGTCCCTTTGGCACCTTGGCACGTCCAAATCCTTCCTGCACGGAGCAGGGATGGAAGCGAGCCCACCTTGCTCCTCTCTCTCAGGGATTTCCAAAGAGCATCAGCCAATTCTGAGGGCTGAAATGAGATAACGGCCTAAATGTTCCAGAGATAAGGTGGAATCTAGTTCCTGAGGCTCAAGAACCAAACCAGGTCTCACCATCTCCTCTGCCCTTTGCAAAGTATGAGGCCTCCTCCAGCTGTGTCTGGTCTGGGGAACAGGGGACAGGGCAAGGCAAGAGGGTTTCTGGGTCAATCCCAGTCTCCTGAGGGGGAACAGATGAGTTTTCTGGTGGGGACTGATGTTCTGAAAAGCAATTACACATGAAGACATCCCCAACAGACTCTGCTCTGCTCTGGCCCAGAGCCCAAGTCATCCTGGGTTTGGATTTTAATTAGCCCCATTTTGGTATCTGCTCTCTCTTCCCTCCAGATAATGATTTAATTATTACAGACATGTCTTCGAATTAGCAGCTTCCTCTGTGGATTATTCAGATCTCCTCAATTACAGAGCCCAACTCACCACCATCACAAGAGAGGCTGGAGAGAACAAAGGGAGCCCGAAATCCTTCCTGGAAGGAGGAACCATGCAAGCACCCATACAAGCAGGGGCCACTGCCAAGCCGTCCTCCTCCGCTGGTCCAGGTCTCTCTCACAGCTGGACAGGAAACCTCGCTCCAAAGCACACCCAAAGAGCTGCCTCATGTGTTACCAGGGCCCTGTCTTCCCACCAGCCTTTCGTGCTCAGCAGAGCACAAGCAAGGTGAAAAGGATGCGGGATGAGCTGGGACACCGAGCCACCTCTCTGCATCCCTCTCTAATGGGATCACAAGTTTGGGGATCCCCCAGCAGAAGGGACCCTGTGGGGACCTGGTGAGGACCCACTGCAAGACTACAAGTGCCCTTGCGCTGGGTGTCACCCAGTAAGCCCCTAACCTTGGGAGGGACCACAAGGGAGGTGGGATCAGGCAGGGAACAGGGACCAGGAGGTGGGAATGGCAAGTGCAATCTCCTCCAGCAGCGGGACTGGGCAAGGGCCTGGGGCTCAGCCAGGCCAAGGGCCTGAGGGATGATGGTTGAAGAGAAATCAGCAAAACAGGCTGCCAAGATAAACACCAGAGGTAAATGCAAAGTGAAGGGAGGAAGCCTTCAGAGTGCTGCTCTACAGCAGATTTGGTGCCAAGGAGCAGGAGCTCGCCTGCACAGGAGAGAAGTCCCAGGCTGAACTGCCAGGCAGACACATCGCTCCCTCACTGCGAGGTGTGGGCAGAGCATCTCCAGGCTGCACAAATTCCCAGCAAACCCTCTGTGGCACAGACTCACAGAACATTCTGAGCTGGAAGGGGCGATCCCTGTCCCCAGGCTGGGCTGAGACAGGAGAGGACACACTCAAGAGGTGCCCCATCCCTTGCTACAAAGGGCAACAAGCTCCAAGGACACTCTAAGAAGCACCTTGGTCGTTTTCCACTGACACACTTGAGTTCCTGACTCCACATCGTTCTTTTCCCGGGACACCCAAGATTTCCCTTGCCAGCACTGCTACAATCCCCACATTCCTACCAAAGGAACCAGATTTTTCAGCAGCCACTGGGAAATCTCTACTGCCTCTCCCTGCTGTAGCATGGGCAGGAGCAGAAAATCTCCTCTGGCTCCCCTGTCACTGCAGTTCACACTCCAGGAGATCAGCTTAAAGCAGCTGCAGCTCCTGCTGCTGCAGGAAAAGCCCTCGAGCTCAGCCACGTGTGAGTCTGCACCTGCAAACATAGCCCAGGCCTCCCGAATCCCAGGCTAACCCCGCATTTATGAGGCTGGATCCTCCTCTGGATCCCTTCCTAAGCTCAGGAAAAGCAGCTGCACAGCACAAATAGTCCGGTGATGTGGCCTGTTATCCCAGCTCACGGGCTGGGGGATACAGCCCTGCTGTCCCTCATATTCCTGATGGGATTCACAGCCCTGTTCTCTGGGCAGTGAGCCCCAGCCCTGCACCACAGGCCCCATGCCCCACGTCCCTCTGGGGTCTCCCCTGGCTCGGTCCTCTCCAACAGCCATCACAAACCTTCGAGCGTTCCAAGCTCTCCACCCCATCAGAGACCAACACATTCAAGAGCAAGCAGGGGGAGAGAAAAGGCCACGATGCATCAAGGCCTTTGGTTTAATTTCCTTAAGAAACCAGGGTAAAGAAGATGGGAGTGGAAGCGACACACAAGAAAAAACAGAAGGATTTTCATTAACCCGATCAAACCTCCTGGAATATGATAACAGAGGCAATAACAGACACCTCCCCTCTGGCCAAGGACAAAGAAAGGCTTCCTAGTTATGAAGAAGATGAAGCAAATTGGAGTAGAAGAAAGGAAATTACTCAAAAATGGCTGAAATGTCAGCTGTTATTAAAAAGCCTTCACCTGGAGAGAAATAATGAGTGATGAGAACAGGGATATGATGGGGAAAACTGAACAGACAGAGAACAAGTGGGGGAGCAACCACCCGAGAATGGCTCTGAAAGCCTTCTGGTGATCACAGGAGTG
Organism: Rhagologus leucostigma; assembly: GCA_013397725.1. Lineage (NCBI taxonomy): Eukaryota > Metazoa > Chordata > Aves > Passeriformes > Rhagologus > Rhagologus leucostigma. Next base: position 272,217 of record VZTD01003143.1, on the reverse strand, counting down.
GGCTGACCTCCAGAGCTGTGCCTGGGGTGACCTGTGAAGAATTTGGGGTCCTGAGAGGCCGTGCCTGTCAGGAGGGTGATGGCATGCAGGCGACAGCAGCCCCGGGATATCCCCCACCCCAGACGAGCAGTCCCTAAGAGACACAGTTAAATCCCTCTGGATTTGGAAACATCCTTCCCGAGGCGCTGATCCTGCTCTCCTGTCACCCCCTCCATGCCGTCCCTGCTGTGCCCGCTCGAGGACAGGGACAGGGACTCTCCTGCTTCCCCGGGGCACCTGCAGCGCCAGCAGCACGGCCGGGAGTGCAGCCGCCAGAATCCCGCGGGGAAAAGCAGCTGGCATCACCCAGGAGGAGACACCCACCCCTGTGAGCCCCCAGGGACCACCCGCCCGCAGAGGGGCCGAGCCGGGGCGGCTGCGGCCTCGCACGGCCCCGCCGCTGCCGGGAGGGAGGGGAGCGTCGGGGCTGTGTCCCTGTCCCTGCCACCGCCACTGTCACGCAGCACTGCGGGACCGCCCGCTCCCAGCCGAGGCAGCTCCAGCCCCGCCGGAGGTCGGGCCGGAGCCGCGCTGCCCCCGCCCTCCCAGCGCGGACACAAAGCCCGTCCCTGCTCCCTTCCCGCTGATGCCTCCGGCATCGCCCCCGCCGCCGCGACAGCAGTTCTGCAGCAGGAGCCGCTCGCATTCCCGCAGCGTCCTCCTCTCTTGGCATCTCCCTCCAGCGCCTCCCGAGAGCTGCGTTTGTGGACGCGCGGCTCCACCCTCCCGCCCGGCAGAACCCCGGGCACGGCCCCGGCTCCCCCAGCCCAGCCTCGCTCTGCCCCACACTCACACCCACGGTGTGGCCACAGTCCTTCGAATCTGACAAGATTCACTTTTTGGGAAGCAAGAAGAAGTGAGAGTCAAACCTCACACATTTCCTGCCGGAGTAAGGTGGAGGGCAGCAGGGAGCTGGGAGCTGTGCCTGCACAGAGCTTGGACCTTTCCAAACCCAGACCGTCACCTTCAGAGGAAAATACAGAGGCAGTAAAGCCATCCCAGTGGCCACCAACACCTTCAGCGTCCTCCTCCCACCACCAGTCTGGACCAGCTCTCCCCTGCCAGCCTGCTCTGGTTACTGGTGTCATCAGCACCTGTCCTGGGCCCAGGAGTCCTCTCATGTTTACAGAAGTTTTGGGTACCACCAAGTGCACTCAGCAGTTGCCTCGGAGGGATCAGCCTCAATTCAAGCCAGGCAGGATGGACAGGGGCAAAGGAAACCACGAAGGTCCCAGCTGCCCCAGGGACTGGTGAAACTGGGTGCTCACAAGCAGGTCCTGATCACGGTTTAGTGGCCATGGTGTTACTAAGTCAAAAGTTGGACTTGATGATCTTGGAAGTCTTTTCCAACCTTAATGACTCTATGAATCTTTGATCCTATGATTTGGGGATAAATCCTGCAAATTCTCACACTTTTGGGAGAACATACTCAAAAAACACGTCCAGCTCACGAGTGACCACACAGGAGCTGACCAATGTCACTCTCCTGGTGTGCACTCCCCACCTGCACCGAGGGAAAAGGGAGAAAGCTCCAGGTGCAGGCAGCAGCATGGGAAGATCTTTCTGCTTCCTTCCCCACACCAGGGCTTTGGCAATTTGAGGCACCTCAGGGCAGGCCACGAGGAGTCAAGAGTCCTTGGAAGGAGAAAGTCCAGGCGCGGAGTGATGGAGGACCTGACACACCTTGGTCTGACAGACCAGGGGTGGCTCTTCCTGATGGGTCACATTTGCCCCCACAGCCCCTCCCTGGCATCTCCAGTGGTTGGATTTCCTGCGAGTTGCAGTGGAGAAGGGAGGAAATCAAGCAGCCAGTGTCTGCCAGCTGGTGGGGCTGGTGACTGGTTTCCTCACCTTTCCAGCCTCGAAAACAAACACTGTTTTCTTTGCAAGACCGGGGAAACTATCAATGCTTGTGTCCACAGCCTGACCACGCTGCACCAAGGTGTAGGGCTCCCAGGGATCAGCCAGCCCTGTGAGTGTGTTCCTCGAGCTCCTGCTCCTCCACTGCTGCATTCCAGGCCCCTAATGAGCTTCCCAGCAGCATACGGGGCAATCACATGGAAATGGAGACAGGAAAATCCAAATACCTTCCATCCAAGGTCTCCTAAAGAAACATGTGCCTTTAGAGCATCACTCCTGTTTTGCAGCTGTGCCGAACTTCAGTTTGCACATCCATCACACCCAGCTCTGCTCCCGAATCCCTGTTGGGGCCACAAAGCCAGTTTGTCACTTCCCCCCAAGATCACAGCACGTGACATCAGCCCTCGGCTTCATTCATAGTTCAAGTGATGAGCTCTCCCTGCTCTACCACAAGCCAGCAGGGTCAAGAGGCTGAAGGCTGCCGGAGACAAGAGCCTGCTGCCTGCACACCAGTCTGCCCAGTGCCCTGTGTGAACTGGAAACACTAGCAAGCCCTCTGCATTCACCCACTGAACAGAGACTTGGCTCTCAAAGCAGAGCAGCTGGCCACTTTTTCTGTATCCCACGTCTCAAAGCCAGATGTGGAAAGGTAAACTGTGTATTTACAAAGGATGGAACAGACTCCCAGGACACACACAGAGAGTTAACGGAGGGTTTTGAGGGTATTTTGCTTGATGCTACATGAAGTCCCCAAAACTCATCCTTTCTTCAATGAGATGGGCCCTCAGCGGCCACCAGAGAAGGTGCCATCGCTTCCCTCCCGGACCCCGCACCCCTGGTTATGAACACATAACCATATAAGAAAGTAAAGGTAATAAATGTTCATTCACCCCCAAATCGATGCAGCTGCTGCGTTACCTAAAGGCCAGATCTGGAGGGCAGAGCGTGACCCTTGGGAGCGCAGAAGATGTCCTGCACCGAGCCATGAGCAGTATCTCCGGAAGGAATGCAGGCTGTGCAATAGCCAAGTCACTGGAGAATTCAGGCACTGGTATTTTTAGGCAGCGGGAGGACGTGTGGGAGAGCTCTCCCCGTGCAGGCTGATGCCATTTGCTGCAGGGCACTCGCAATGAGATTTATTGACAACGTGTGATTTGAAAGTGATACTGGTGCTCCCGGAGAGCCAGGCACTGATCAGCAGCGCTGGGGCTCACGGCAGCCTCAGTTTAGGAGACAAAATTTCTCCATAAACCTGAAAACACGAAGGACACACGTAACAAAAGCCATTTCTGCTTGCAGGGATGCTCTGGCTGCCAACTCCAAAAATGGCCACTGTGAAAGTCTGCTAACTAAACTAACTAGAAGCAGATGATCAGAAGCAGGAAAAAATGCTCTTTTTTTAATATGGCAGCCCAAAGTGTTGGCTATAATCGAGTGATTATCATCCAGGTTTTGATGCTGGGGAGAAGGAGAGAGAATCTTCTCTCTCCATCAAACACAAGCTGCTCTCTGGGTGGCACACCTGGATGTCAGACAGGTAACAGCAGCAAAGCAAATCCTTTCTGGATCTGGGATCAAAGGAAAGACAGCTCAGGTCAGGAGAGATGAGCCTTCTGGCTCTATCTAAAACCTGATGGGTTAAAACGAGTAAAGCCATGTTACTGAGCACACGCTGCACGAAGAGCCCAGGCCCCCGGAAGGGTTCTGGGAGGAGGCTCTCCAAGGGATGCTGGCAGTGACCCGAGACTCCATCCCAAGTCCCAGTAAAGGCACATCTGCTTCCAGGTGCTGCAGTGCTGGGGAGTGCTGGGGAGGAGCACTGACAGCAGCTCTCCACAGGCACATGGGAATCTCCTGAACTTCCACCCATCCACTCTCTAGCACAGCCAGGTTTTCCAAGCAGCAAAGCTTGAAAATTTGGGTTGGTCAACACCCCCATGGATCCTTCAGAGGCTTCAGTTTGCTGCTCCTCTACCCCGACATGGCCTCCTCAACCCTCCCCAGCCTGCCTTAGCCCAAATTGCTGACAGATACAGCCCTGGCTGCAGGAGATGTGAGGATCGGGTCCCCTTTGCCCATCCAGCGGTGCATCCAGGCTGGACATTGCCTCCACTGATGCTCCAGTCCCACAGCAACCAAGAAGGACGGGATCTCTGCTGCTGCCAGGATCTCTGCTGCTGCCAGCATCTCTGCACATCGACACAGCCAACAGTGATTCCATCCTCAGCCGGGAGGGAAACACATCACCAGCACAGTGGGATGGCAAAGGCACCGGCAGTGCTATGTCCCAGTGATTCCCACCTGGGCAGATCCCATCCATGGCCAGAAACCAGCTGTGGCCACACTGGAATGCCCCAAGGAAACATTCCCTTGTGCAGATACAGGAGAAAAGCAGGATTTGGCTGTGCCACCCTCACACTTCACTCCCACCACCCCTTCCCAAGAGTAGGAGCTCAGCTTCACAGCATGCCAGGGAAAGCAAACACAGGGAGGAAAAATCCTGGAGCACCAGAGCCACTACATCCTGCAGAGAAACCGTCCCAGACACCGCAGCCCTTCCCGAGCCTCGAAACGACGCCATGCCCAAACGAGCCCTGAAACAGCTCCCTGCACTCCCCAAATCCAGGTGTCACCCAGGGAGACCCCAATCGAGCTGGGTACTCCTCGGGATGGAGCAGGAATTGCAAGGCACAGAGCCTTCCACCACCCCAGGGCACAGGGCTCAGGTCTATCCCCAGGGACAGAGGACGGGAGGGCACAGAGCCCATCTCCCCTGGCTCTGGCCTCATTTGAGGACCCCGAGTGGGCTCACAGGACACGGAGCCTCCAAGGTGGTTCCTGAGAGCTCCATCCGCAAACGGGAGCGTCATCTCTGAATGTCTCCCAGGGAAATCACACCCGCACACGGCACTTGGTGTTATGTGGGGCAGTGTGGGACCAGAATAACTCCTCTCCTGGCTGATCAGCGTGTGAATAAATCAGCCACAGCCAAAAATAACCTCTGGACATTTTTTGACTTCTTCCTGCAAAACAGTTTGGGGGAGATGCTTGAAAGAAGCCCAGATCTACTTAGTTACAGCTGCCAGACACTGAATTACAGGGCAGATTAAGTGGATTATGGATTTTGTACAAGCCCATCTTTCCCCTCTGTGCCCACAGCCCCTGGCACTGGGAATGTCTGCATGGGGAGCAGTTCTAGGCACCACCATCAAGCCTATTTAACTCATGATCAAGGGCCTGAGATCAAGTTTATGACACCTGTGTTAATGCCACAGCGAGGCTATGAACACCTTCCCAACTCTGGAACCAGAAAGGCCAGGCTTTGGCAGGAGAAAATCCATGTGAGGATGCTCTGCACTAGTGAGACTCCGGAAAGGTGGAAGTTGGGCTGGGGCCAGCCATCACCTTCTCCCAGGCTCCAACCATCCCACGCTCAGCCCAGCTCTTTCCTCTGGGCTATGGACCCCCGGGGCACCCCGCGGCCGCAGAGCGTTTGTCCTGTCCCAGCACATCACATCGTGATGTGGCCAGGAGGGAATCTGGAATTGCGGAGAAAATTAATTTCCGCCAGGAAAGGGTGGAAATGAGAAGTTTAAATGCATGCACCTGGCGCACGGGCAGCAGTTCCGGGAGGGGGACCCCTTCCCTGCCGCGCCATCCCGCCCTGGCGAGGGATGCTGCCCTCTCTGGAAGGCGGGACGTGGAGCCCAGGCAGGAAGAGGCTCCTTCCTTCCCTCCCTGCCGCACATGGCCGCGGCCCCGCGGCCGCTACTGAAAGCGCTCGGCCACACTGAGAACGCCTCCGGTCCGCACGGCGGGGCTGCGCCCGGGCCCCGGCACGGGGGGCTCGGCACGGCTGCAGCTGCAGGGATGAGGCACCATGCAGCAAAAATCCCAGGGAACTGCCCTCTCCTGGAAACCGCTCGCCACGGACAGGAGGATGGGGAAACGAGCTCTCATCTGCCACTTGTTTTCTTCTTTTTTTAATTTTTTGGATGCAATTAAAGGCAGCCACCCAGCCGGCACCTCCTCGCGCTTGCTAAGAGAAGCGTGGCAGGAACTGAAAACCAGGAGCAGAAAAAAAATAATCTGCATTTCAGATAAATTCCAGCCTTGTCAGTCCTGCAGGATTACAGAGCTGGAGACAGCGACCCACGAGCTGCTTAAAACACCAGGGTGAAGATTCAGCAAAGGAAGGGCAACGCGGAGGACACAGGGTCAGTCCCCTCCTGGCCAGTGGCTTTTGGAGAAGGTTTGACACCCAGCTCCCAGATGCTCCTGTGGGATGGGAATCACTGCCCTGCCAGTGCTGCCCAGGGCTGAGGGGCAGCAGGGCTGCTCCAGGCACAGCTTTGCACAAAAATGAGAGAGAGATGAGCACCCACTTCATTCATAAAACCACAGAATCGCGGCATGGTTTGGGCTGGAAGGGACCTTAAAGCTCAGGTCATTCCAACCCCCTGCCATGGGCAGGGACCCCTTCCACTACCCCAGGGTGCTCCAAGCCCCATCCAACCTGGCCCTGGACACTTCCAGGGCTGGCACAGCCACAGCTTCTCTGGGCAACCTGTGCCAGGGCCTCAGCATCCTTACAGGGAAGAATTCCTTCCCAATATCTAATCTAAATCTCTCCTCTTTCAGTGTGAACCCTCTTGTCCTGTCACTCCAGTTCCTTATGCAGAGTCCCTCTCCAGCTTCCTTGTAGCCCCTTCACACCCTGGAAGGTGCTGTGGGGTCTCCACACAACCTCCTCTTCTCCAGGCTGAACTGCCCCAGCTTTCTCAGCCTGATTCCTCTGGACATCCTCACCCTACAAATGAACTCAAGGCTTTTACCCTGTCCCCACAAGGGTTTTAACCTGCTTGACCACAGCACAAACAGAAATAAAATCCAATTATATCAGCACAACTTTTTTTAGCAAAGAGCCTTGAATCATTTTCCACAACTTCTGCTCCAGATGGGCCCAAGCGCAGACCTGTCCCCCAACACTGCAGTTGTTTCATGTGATATTTTCCCTCCTCCCTCCCAAATGCCAGCCCGTGTGAGCACACCCACACGGGCACCCACCTCCCAGCCTTTCGTCTGCTCACAGAGGACTTTAAGCACTGAAAATTCCCAACCACATCCCTCAGGAGCCTGGCCAAGGCTTGGACCCGCCTGCAGAGCCCACGGCAGAGCCCTCAGCCTGGTCTGTCACCCCACACCTGGTGCTTGGCACATCCCAGAAATCATCCGTAAGAAGGGGGCTGTCATTCACACCTCTCTGGGAGGGAAGCTGGGCAATGGATCCAACAGCCTTCTCCTCCAGTTAGTATTCCAGAGACCTCACAGCTCACTTTTGGGAGCCAGCTGGGAAACCTCTGGCTCACCAAAGCATTCTTTAGGAGGAAATTAATTGTAAATTAAGGTTTCAAGGTTAGATAAAGAATACAGTGTCTTTCTGCTTTGCTGGAAACCCTGAAATGGCACTCCCCAGGCACAGGATGGACACTCATGTCAACATTCCTCCATGTGCACAGAGTGGAGCCCTCCAGAGGCATTTGCAGTTGGGCCCCAGTTTGGGTTCAGCTCCCTCTGAGGCTTCAAGGATGCCTCTCCCAGCTCCAGTGTGAACTTCCAGCTCCAGCACAGTGTCAGGCTCTTTCCCAGCACTGACTCAGGGCCTCCACAGCCTCACCCAGCACAGCGCGACCCACCAACTCACACCCATGCAGCCTCCTCCTCATCCCTGTCCTCACTCCCAGCCCCCGGCGGGAGCTGCCCCGAAGGACACGGATTGCAAAAAGGTCCCTCCAAAGATGCAGATGAGAAGGGTTTCAGCGAGGCTTTTACCCCTGGTATCTTCTGAGACAGCTGAGACAGGCAGGAACCCAAACCTCCAGCAGGTCCAGTCCCTCAGCATTTGCACTGGAGCTGCTGGCAAGCGCAGCTGGACCAAGCCACCGGTGCGGATCAAGACCCACTCACCGTGAAGCCAAAAAGCTGCACAGGGATGAGACGCTGAATCCCACATCTGCCAAGCCACAGCTGAGCTGGCCACTCCAGAAAGCTGGATCTGCCCATCAGTCCCACCACGCTGTCTCAGGAACCTGCCAGTTCAGAGGCTCCCCCACCCTCCCGCTGGTGACACTGGTCCCAGACAACCTCCGGTCTGACTCCTGGGAAAGAGCTGCAGGAGGAGCAAGCACTGAAGCTGGGAAGGCACCTGTGCACCTGAGCACCACGGGGTGCCAGGGAGACGACAGCAGGGACCTGTGCTGATGGCTCCCTGACAAATCTCCAGGGAAATCCCTAGAGATCAGTCGTGTTCCCCAGCCAGCACACACAGGGAGCAGCACACCATGATGTCCCCAAGAGCACAGGTACCTGAGACTCCCAGACCATCAGAGACACAAAGACACCAACTCTCCATCTCCTGCTGCCTGGGCAGCACCACAGCCAAGAAACTCCCAAACCACACAGGCACATTCATCCGCATCCCAAACTCTAGTTCACACTCGCTTCTGGACCAGCTCCTGCTCACACAGTGGTTTGGTGGCATCAAACCCACCAAGAGATCCTCATTCCAGCATCCAGCAGATGGTGGCAAACGAGCTAAAATGAACACTTTGCCAACCCTGACTTGGCCAAAACCAGGGCGTCCCCAGAAGGGTTTGCACAGCTTTAACAAAACCCAGCTCCCTAAGCCAATTGCTGCTCTAATGATGCAATTTAGGGGATAAACAAGCCCTTCAAGGCTGGTTATTCAGGAGCAAATCGTGCTGTCTGGAGGCAGCTTGCAGCGACCGTGATGACACCAGCTAACAGAGGCTGGGAACCAGTGTGGGCACAGCTGGAGCTGGCCAGGCTGGCCGGATGCTCTGCTGGTTCAGCCCCAAGCACACAGGCCAATGTTCAGGCTGGACCAGTTCCGTGAGCATCTTCCCAGTTCCAAGCTGGCCCAGCTTGGCAGGCATTTACCTGGTGCTGAGCTCCAGGAGCATCTGTGCGGCAGCATCCCCACGAGCCGGTCCAGCCCAGCGCTCGGAGCCAGGCAGATGCTCAGTGGGGCTGACACAGAGCTCGGCACCGGGTGGATGCTCCAGGGCTGGAGGCAGCACTGAGGAAGGCGGGAGGAGAGCACTGGGAAATCAGAGGAGCGGGAGAAGGCCACGGTAGGACCAGGCTCACTAGCATTCCTGCCCTCCCCTCAGCGTAAGGTGGAAGCTGGGGGGAGGGGATGCAAAGGGACAGCTTGGGAGCATATGGGGGGCTGCCAGGGCAGAGAGCAGCTGAAAATCAAGGCCCCCTCTCCCCGCTCCTGGGTTAAGAATCACTGCCCCCTCGCTGCCCCCCATGCCATGCAGCCTCGGGGGGATGTGCCCACCCTTCACCCCGCTGTGTGCACACCCAGCGGGGATGGGGCAGCACATCTCCCCGGCTCTGCCCCCAGTCTGGGGCCAGTGGACTGGAAGGAGCAACCCTGGCTCAAACGCTCGGTCTGGGGGTAAAGCCGGGGCACAGCAAGTCCCCCCCTCCAACCTAGCTCGGGGTGAGGATGACACCCCCCAGCTCAGACTCAACCCAAGGGAAATGGGGGAGCTCAGCACACCCTGACTCAGACACCCCCTCCAAGGGGCAATGGGGTGGGAGACGAAGCCCCCCCGGGGTGAGTCAGCCCCTTCCGGGGGGGAGCAGAGCATCCCCCGGGGCACGGCAGGGCTGAACATCCCCAGTGCGGCCCCGCCCGGGGGGCAATGGGGGGCATCCCCTGTGAGGGGGGGCAGAGCATCCCCGGGGGGAGGCAAAAAGGGCAGAGCCCCCCGAGTCCAGCCCCACCGCGGGGACTGAGCATCCCCACGGGAGGGCCGAGCATCCTCTCGGGGGGCAGCAGCGCATCCCCGGGGGAGGCAACACGGATAGAGCCCTCCGGGTCCGGCCCCACCGGGGGGGCTGAGCACCCCCCGGGCAGCCCCACGGGGGTCACGGGGGCAGAGCTCCCCCGGGCGGCCCCGCGCGCGGCCGAGCATCCCCCGTGGGCAGCGCNCCCCAGGGGAGGGGGCGGCCGGGGGGCCGGGGGTCAGCGCGGGACCTGGGGCCGGGGGTCCTCCCGGGGACAGGAACCTCCCTGGGGGCAAGATCCCCCTGGGAAGGGGAGGAACCCCTCTTTGGGGGTTAAAAGACTCTCAGGAGCGACAGGAATCCCCCCAGGGGAACTCTCCTTGAGGGCAGAAACCTCCTTGGGGGCCAGGAATACCCCCGGGAGGACAGAAAACTCTGAGGTGGGGCAGAAATGCCCCTGTGGAAGCAGGAAACTCTCCTGGGGGGAAGTTTCCCCTCTGGGGGGGGAGGGCACAGGAATCCTCCTGGAATGGGCAGAGAACTCTCCTGGGGGACAGGAACCTCTTCAGGGTTTGAAAGCCCCCATAGGGGCAGGACTCCCCAGGGATCTTGCCCAGCCCCAGAGGGAGGAGCAGACCTGGGCTGTGGGGTGTCCCAAGCCCTGGGTGCCCCATCCCCCCCCACCATGTGTAGAGCAGCGGTGGGGCCAGGCAGTGACTCCCAGACTCTGCCACAGCCCCTCCTCACCCTGCAAGGCTCAGTTCTGAACCCTGGGGGGACAAGATGTGTCACCCCTCCTAATTTCAGGATGCGCGAGGCTGGACCATCACCCTGGGCTCCCCTCAAGGACAGTCTTCAGCATCATAAATGGGATTTGGGACAGAGGGCGCCCATGAACTGCAGCGGGAGCAGCCAAAAGCCCAACCTGCTCCATCACCCTGCCCTGCACAGGGGCATCCTTAACAAACAATTAATTTGGGGGCCTTGGAAGCACAGCCCCTGGCACAGCCATTGGGATCCCTCAGCAACCCTCACCCAGCCTACCAACAAGGAGCTCCTTTCTGTCACCCCACTGGGAACAACTGGGATCAGTAGCATCATCACAGAGCAGCACCTTCCTCTGTCCAGGAAGGACATCGAGCTCATCCTCAGGATTTTTGCTGGAGGACCTTGGGGAGGTCCTCACATAAATGCCTCCAACCCAGCGGAGGAGGGAGTGTGCTGGATCCACCCGCCAGCCAGACTCAGGAACAACTGCCTTCAATCCCAAGAACATTTCATCTGTTTTCCACATGCCAGGGTTTTCTAAGCCAAGACAAGCTTTAGTTTTTAAAAATAATACTGTGATACAGTTCTCAAATAACAAGGATGAATAGGATAATCCAAGGAAAACTTTTCAAGTTAAGAGGTGGGTACAGCCAGCAAGCACCAGGATCTGGTTTATTGACTGCCATCCACATTAATTCATATCCATTGCCTTAAAAACAGATGGATTAGGAATAGTGTTTCTGTCAAGGAATGGCCTTTCCTGCCTGGGATGATCAGAATTTTTCTCAATCAAATGTGTTCCGTGCTGATAAAATGCTCTTTGTGTATTTAGGAAACGCTGAGAGAAATAGGGTCAGGAAGGGAGGTTATGGACGTATCAGCTCCTGGCCATGCTAGGGAAGCAGAAGGAATGTGGATTTCTTGGATTTCTCCATATTCCATGCTTTATCCTGCTCTGGAGAGGCCCAAGAGCTGATACCACAGCTGTGAAAGCATCTCACTGTCGTTCCAATCCTCTCCTGAAGTTTTGTAGGAAAGAGGCACAAGTGAGAATGCAGTGCTCTGGGGTGTTCAGAGCCACTGAGGGAGAAAGGGACAAGGCTGGGCTCTTCGGTCACTGTGTAAATCCCAAAGGAGGGGAGCAGGATTCCACCAGCCTCCCAGTTTAGCAACCCCAGGATTGGGCAGGACTCCCACCCAGCTCCTGGCAGTGCCCAAATTCCCATGTGAGCAGGGCACAAGCGCTCAGGGGGACACAGGCCCCAAAATCGCCATCAGACCCTGGGCTGCCAGTCATGATTTCCCTTTGCAGATCCCCTGGAACCAATTCCTCCCTCATAGGGTGGCACCGCTCCTTCAGCAAGCTCCGAGCACTTTCAGCCCTAAAAAATAGCAAATACAATTTACAGGTGGTGGCCACCCATCGCTGCTCCCACCACAGAGGTGTTAGTGGCACTGGGAGCCCGTGAGGTGGGCTGTGCTTGGGCACTGCTCAGTGGTGTCTCCTGGGAGTGTTCCAAATCCTCTGAAATCATCAGGATAAACCTCTCCAACACTCTTTTTTAGTGTTAGTGGCATTACTTTATCCTTGGCCAGGGTGTGTGTGGCCAACAGAGCTCCAGCCTCCACACAGACACACACCCCCCAAAAAAGAAGTTCATTTGTTCTAAATTACATAATTCTCTTTCATTTATTACTATTCTATCCTCTATTGGTTATTGATTTCTCACTTCTTATGCTAATTAGTCCATCTTTTTAGTCTTTTTAGTATCTTTGGAAAGTAGGAACTTTCAACACACAGATGGAGTCTTTGTTCACCTCTTCTTTATCTTCAGGTTTCTGCAAAATGTCCTTGTGATTCATAAATTCTACATTCCAGATGTCCAAACTCACCAATACATCCTTCTCTCCCAGGCTTTGTTCATTGAAGCGTATCAGACTTAGTTTATCAAAACTTCAAGTTTCAGTACTTTTCCCAATCTGTGTTCCTATGGAAGTGGCTCATGACAACTTTGCTAAATGCTGGCAAAGGGTAATTTAAGAATAACACACTATTTATAATTTATATATATAGGTTATGATTAATTAAAACAATTAATTTAAAAGTTAACGAAAACCATTAACTATAATTATTATTTAAAAATTCTATTGTTTCCAACAGGGGGGTGCGTCAGTCAGGGAAATTATCTCAGAGTTCCTCCTTACTGGGAGCACTGGGGGGGCCTGCAATCACCCCAGAACCCTTTTTTCTGGGGGGCCTCAGAGACCCTCCCTACTGGGAGGATGGGGGGAATCCCCTCAGAGCCCCTTGTTACTGGGATGTCTGGGAGGGGCAATTATCTCAGAGCCCCTGATTTCTGGCAGGACTGGAGGGTGAAGGGGGGGCACAGTTACCTCCGGGGCCCTCGTTACAGGGAGGACTGGGGGGCAATTCCCTCAGAGATCCATGTTCCTGGGAGAACTGGGGACCCACTTACTCAGAGGCCCTTGCTACTGGGAGCACCAGGGAGCCAGCATCCCTAGAGGCCTTTGTGACTGGAAGGACCTGGGGGGACATTACCTCAGGGACCCTCAGTACTGGGGAGAGTCCTCTCAAGCCCCCCCCCATTACTGGGAGTACTGGGGGAGGGAATCCCCTCAGGGACCCCCATTACTAGGGATCCTCTCAGGGGCCCTCATTACTGGGAGCACTGGGGAGTCAGTATCCTTAAAGGCCCTTGTGACTGGGAGGACAGGGGTGCCGTTTACCTCAGGGACCCTCAGTACTGGGAGGACTGGTGTGTGTGGGGGACCCCCTGAAGTGCCCTGGTTACTGGGAGGGGATTGCTGCCTCACAGACCTTCAGTACTGGAGAGGATCCCCTTAGGACGCCCCATTACTGGGAGGACTGGGGCAGGGGGGAAGCCCCTCAGGGCCCCTGTTAATGGGAGAACTGGGAGAGGGCAATCCCTCAAACACCCCCCATTACTGGGAGGGGGCAATTACTTCACAGATCTTCATTACTAGAGGGGATGTCCTCAGGGATCCCCGTTACTGGGAGGACTGGAGCGGGGGGAATCTCCTGAAGTGCTCTTGTTACTGAGAAGACTGTGGGGGGAGGGAGAAACCCCTCAAGGACCCTCAATACTGGAAGAACTGGGAGGGGGGATCACCTCACGGATCCCCGTTGCTGGGAGCACTGCGGAGGAAACCCCCTCAGTACTGGGAGGACTGGGGGATTATGTCACAGCCCCCCCTCCCGCCGCCCTGGTGACGTCAGAGCGGCGCGCGGTGTCGCGGGAGTGACGCGGCGCGGGGCGGGCGCTGTGGCGCTGTCCCCGCTGTCCCCGCGGGGCCCGGCCGGACATGGCCC
>VZTD01003143.1:226763-258334 GCA_013397725.1 Rhagologus leucostigma | reverse complement strand
GAGCGGGGCCCATGAGGGGAGCGGGGCCTGAGGGAAGGCGGGCCTGAGGGGAGCCGGGCCGAGCTCGGCCCTGCTGGCGTAGGCCGGAGAGGAGGCCTGGGCCTGTATTGGCCCCTGAGGGAGGAGGTAGTTGAAGAGCCTGGCCTTGGCCTGGGTGGGGGGAGGGAGGATGGTCCAGTCTCACCTAGGAGTGAGCTGGGCCCTCTCGGGTTTGTGCAGGCAGAGAGCTGCGTCCAGGGGGGATCCCTCAGCAGGGATCTGGACGGATGTGTGGGAATGAGACCTCTTTGCCTGTAGAGGAGGAGCCTGGGACCAGAGGATCAGCCAGTCTCGAGTTGGGCTGTGTGAGGGGGAATGGGATTATCGTTGGCTGAGGTGATGGGAGAAGGAGAATTGCACTGGGCTGGGCAGGGTGTGGGTCCCCTGAGCCTGGTAGACCGATGGTCTGGAGTGGAGACTTGCTGGGGACTCCTGGCCTCCAGCTCTCTGCTGAGGCTCATTTTCCTGCTTGTGCATCTCCTCCTCGAGCCTCTGCTTCTCTGGGACTTCCCTTTAGGCATCGTGACTCTTAGCCCTTCTGTCCCCTCCCCATAATCCGTAATCCCTCTGACCCCTGTTTCCCCCTCTCTGCAGTGACCGTGGCAGATTATGCCAACTCAGACCCAGCTGTCGTGAAGTCTGGACGGGTGAAGAAAGCTGTGGCCAATGCAGTGCAGCAGGAAGGTGAGTCTGCCCTGGGGCCCCTGCCTTCCCCACGCTGCCTTCACATTTTGCTGGCCTCTGCATGACATGTGAAACTCATCTTCCTTAAACTGGGCAAATGTGTGTCCTTTAGTGCTGAAAATGAGCCCGTGCTGCTCTGTAGAATCAGGTGTTAAGGACTTAGACAGGAGGTTTTGCAGAAAGCCTGCTGCAAGTCCAGTAAGAATTGCTTAGTCTTTGTTAGTGCCTGAAATGGAAAGGCCTGCATGTCATCTCCTGCTTGAAACAGAAAATAACATGATAAAAGTCTTTATTACCACGTATAAAACCGTAGATAAGCTTATTAGCAGGTAAAGTTCTTTGCAGTGGGAATAAGGTTGTGACAGTTCTGTCAAACGTGTTGCAAGGAGGTCTTGAGAGGGTGTTGCTATTTCTTTGGTGAAGTCTGTAAACAAGGAGTTTTCCTGGAAAGAGAGTGCAGTATTTTGTTATCTGCTTCCTCATCGTCTGGGAGCTTTCTGAACTAACACACCCCACTTGCTTGAGAAATGGTGATGTTTAGGCCTTTTAAATGTAGTTTGTCACGGGTGTTGGAGGTGGATGTTGTTGTGCTGACAGTGATGACTGAACTTTTCATAAAGGGAAACTCTTGGTTTGCTGCTGAAATCTCGCATTTTTGGAGACAGTATGCTCTTGGCATGAGTGCCTGTCAGGGGCAGTGGTGCTCCTGAACATACTCTTCAGCTGCTACTTCTTAAGCTTTTAAGATCAGAGCACCTCCCTCTTTTGTGGCCTCCTTTGTTTGGGGCTTCCCTCCTCCCATTCCCGCTCCTGCTCACGTGTGTTCTGTCTCCTTGAGGCAAAGTCCTGCACTTCAGCATCATGCTGGCAAACTGCTGGTGTTCCGTGCTGCCTGCCCCCAGCATCACCCGCTTTATCCAGTTTATCTCCTTTCCTGCTGTGTTTATGGCTCACTCCCACCTCATCCTGGTGACTCCGGGTCACAGCAGTTCCCTGCCCACCCCCTTCCCAGGTCCTTGCAGTGCAGTCTCAGGGGGTTTCCCCTCCGGAATCGGGGATCCTCAGGATCTCTCCTCCCCAGCCCCAGGGCTGTGCTCCAGCCTTATCTGTTGCAGCCATGACCATGCTGCAGGCTTATCTGGCCCAGCCTTATCTGTGCAGCGTGTGGTGCCACGGGGACAGGAGCCTCTACCCCAGCTCCGGTCTTTGGCCTTGCTGCCCTCCTGGAGCTTGGCTCAGAGTAAACCCCGTGCTGGGTGTGACTGCAGCGGGTCCCCCAGGGAGCATCCCATGGGAGCTTCACCGGCAGGGGAGCCAGGGCCAGGATGAATTTTTCTAAGCTTTTTACCTTCCCGTTCTAATGCCCAGGATGGGAGGATTACAACAGTGAGGTGAAGAGAGGGTGCCTCTGCAGGATTTCAGTGCAGCCATTCACTGTTCAGTGGACTTGTGCTGTTGACTCAGAGGTTGATTTTTCCTTTGCAGAGTGGGGTGGGCTCTTCTTCTAAACCCCTCTCTGAGTCCCTGTCAGTTTTGTCCTCTCTTGCTTGGCTGTATTTGATGTCATAACTCACTGTCATTTGTGTTGCCACCTATTTCACTCTCTTTTTGCCTATAAAAGGTCGTGTGGAGAGGGCAGTACGATTTGGCAGTGGGGGAAACAACTGCCATGAATGCATCCAGGTTCCTTGAATGCATCCAGGTGCCAGGAAAGCATCCGGTTTACAGAACAAACTGTGCAAAGCGAGGTAGAACTGGTTTAGCAAAGCACTGAGGTGTGCCTATTCAGTGGGTACAGTCAAGCTCTGTCTGAAGACTGTCTTTCCATCTGCTGTCTTTTCATTTTAAAACCTTGTTTGGTGGTTAGAAATTAGAATATTTTTCACCTGAGTTTATTTACGTTCAGTTTCTTGTTGTTGTTGTTGTTTGTTTTTGTGCTACTCCGTCCCTGTGATTCAAACAGCACATTTTGCTCTTCAGTAGCTCTGGTGACTGCAGTGATTGGAACTGGGGTGTATGAAACCTTCCCGGGCTTCAGTTTGTGCTGAGTAGAAAAGCTTGAACACTATAAGCCTCCTCTGACCTCACAGTCATGTTCTATTCTTCACCCAGCCTGTTGGGTTGAAATTCATCTCTTGAATGAATTTCACAGCCTGTTTGCAAAGCTTTTGTGCTGCTGTGGCAGTGCTGGTCTCTGTGACAGTGCCTCACACAGCTGTAACGTAGGACCACACCTTTCTTTTCCAAGCCTGTCATTACTGACTCATGTGGATTTTTCTGCCCTAATGAGCCCTCAGTTTACAGATCAAGTTTTAAAAATAATATTTCTGAACTGGGATATGTCTAAACATGTCCCCAGACGCAGAAAAATCCAAGCCCAGACTCCAGCTGACTCAACTTGCTGTCTTCCTTGCTAGGCCGGAGTCTTTCCCTTCACTAAATTCCAGGGTAAGTGGAGCTCCTGAGTGCTTGACACTGAGTTCCATCCCCGGTGGATTGTGTCATCGGCCACAGGATGTTTGTCCTGCTTTGAAGGGAGTGAGTCTTCTCCGTGCTCATAAAACAACTCCTGAGCAGATGCTGGCTCCAGGCTGAACGTGGCCATGCAAGGTAGCTCTGCTGTTCAGGGAAACCTATTACCCCTTAGAAAGAGCCTGTTGTTTTATTTGGAGTTGTAAATAGCTTCAGCTAAACCAGTGGGATCTGCATACTGTGCTGGTAATCATCCTCGTTGTTCATTCTTTAAAACAAGCAGCTGAATAATTGTGTTTCCAATTCACTCACCCCTGCTAATCTTTCCCTGACAAGGTAATCCTTGAGCTCAGGATTTACTTGCTTGTGTCACTCACCAGAAAGCTTTAAGGCAGTGGTTCCACTGAAGCATCTCTTGAACCTGGATAGCCTTTTCCTCTCTACTGTTGTACTTACTGTTGTTTGTCATTCCAGTAAAATCCCTGTGTGGTTTGGAAGCTTCCTGTGTCCCTACTGAGGAAGTTCTCTCTGTGTCAGGAGAGTCCTGTGACAGCAGCGATGAGATGGATACCAAGGAGGGCATCAACGGGAGGGCTGCCTCGAGGAAAAAGAAGAGCAAAAGGCACAAAGGTGTGGTCACCTGCCCTCCTGGGGCTCCTGCTGCATGTCCTGCATGGGGGATGCTCATGCTGGAGATTTACAGGATGGTCACGGGGCTCTTGGGGCATTCTGGAATTTGTGTGTGCCAAGGGTTTAGTCACTTGTAAATCTGCTGGCACTTGGTCACAGGAGCTGTATTTGCACAAAGGCAGAGCCTGGGGCATGAAATCAAAGCCTGAGAGCTCCTTGCTTTTAGCAAATATCCCTCAACCTTGGAAAACAAACTCTGCTATTCTAGGTTGTGAAACTTTGCCACTGGCCGTGTTGCTTCACTGAACGTGGGGTGGTGGCAGCAGGTTTGCTTTGGGGTTGAAGTGCTGCTGTCCGTGATGCAGTTGTTGGCAAAACACAAGCTCTGTTTTCAGAGTGTTTCCAAGGCTGTGGTTTGTTACAAATGGGTTTAAAGGGCTCTTTTCCCAGCAAGGAAGGGCATTTGATCCTACATTAATTCAAGGCAGATGTATTCTTCAGCATTTACACTTTGTGCAACTCCGTAGAAATCCATTGGCGATGCAGTGTAAGCAGCAAACAGCTCTGCTGCACTGGGGAACCCTGCAGAAGTTTCTAGTAACAGGTTACTTTCAGGCTGAGAAGCAAATTTTAACCAGTTTTCTTGAGCTTAATACCAATTTATGTAGCAGGTCCACCACAGACTGAAAGTGGTCAGCACTTCCTCTGGGAAGGGAGTTAAAAGAGTTTAACTTCTTTTATTGAGGCATCCTTCAGAATCCTGGCAAAATAATATCTGAATGGCTGGAACTATGAGTCTGGGAAGACAATATTCTTTTCTACCACAGCCTTCTCTTGTTTCTGCTACATGTTTAGGGAGGAAAAATTTGTGATAGAACAGTGATGCTTCTGACTGCCCTCTGAGTTCAGCAGTGTGGAGTCTGATGGCTTCTTGAGCCAGAGCTGACCCAGCAGAGTGGGTGTAGCAGCCCGTTGTGGGTGTGCCTACCATAAATCTGAAGTGCTGTGGGGAAGTGATCCCATCCAGAGCTTTCTTTGGCAATTATCACATGAGGATAAAGAACTGCCCTTTGTATTAACCTGCTGTGTCAGGGTTAGATCTGGCACCCTCAAGTTCCCAAACACCTCGTCTAGGCCACAGACCTCACAGCAGCTTTTCCCATTAGCACTGTGCACAAGTTGTGTTTTCCTTCTCTGTTCTTAACCTTCCTAATGCTCACTATTGTTCACGTACTTATATTCTTTAAAAGTATTTTTTACTCCTAAAATTGGAGCAGTGTCTGTGGAAGAACCTGTGGTGCAAACTACAAAACACTGCAGGAATGAAAGGAGAGTGAGCCCTCAGTTCTGACACCTCTGAGAGGAAGAACAGGCATTCTCTCCATCTGAATTGCGTTAAAAGTTCCCATCCAAAAAGCTTTAATGAAATTAAGAGATTTAAGAAAAGCAGCTGATTGCCACTTGCAGAACAGAATTTCCCTCCCTGACAGAGCTCCTACAAAAATATTGTGACCACTGGAACAAAGAATTGACAAGCCCGGCAGTATCAATGCTCAGACTCACCAGCAATTTTGGTGACCTGTTAAATGTGCACTTTTGATTAAAAATGCAGGAGCTTGGCCCTCCTTTACATAAAGTTGCCTCTTTATTTGCCATCCAATTTTTATTTCTCAACTTCAGCATGGCATTTCAGATGTGAAAGGGTCAGGCATCGAAACAGGTCCAGAAAGGCTTTGTGGTTTCCATCCTTGCACACAGAACTCACTTGGACAAGATGCTGAACAAAATGACCTAATTCTGTGTGCTTTGAGCTGGGCTGCTGGATTAGAAATCTCCCGAGAACCCTTTCAGCCTGAATTCCTTTATGAATCTGCCACTTTGCCCACTTGTGCAGCAGGGATAACAGTGTCAGGTGTCCAGCACAGGGGAGGTGTCGTGCCTGTGTGGACACTGATGGGAACGGGGAGCAGGGCCACGGAGGTTGTGCAGACTGGGGCTTGGGCTGACTCTGTGTGTGCAATTCAGCTGCCCAGCTGCGCTGCCAGGTGTGCAGCACGTGTCTCTAGGTAGGAATTGGTGCAGATGTGATGTCCTGCACTGACATACCCTCATTGCCTTTAGAAGACGCCGAAGGGGGAGGAGGAGAGGAATATCCCATTGACATCTGGCTGCTCCTGGCTTCCTACATCCGCCCCGAGGACATCGTCCGGTTCTCTCTGATCTGCAAGAAAGCCTGGACTGTCACTTGTACTGCTGCCTTTTGGACCAGGCTCTACAGAAGGTGAGACTCTAGAGGGTTTTTAAAGTGGTTGTGGGAGGTTTCAGTAGTGAGCAGTTCTCTGCAGAGCTGGAAATAAGAGAATAATTCCGTGAAGGCCTGGGCCCTGTGTTTTGCACATTGATGTGGTGATGTGGGCCTCACTTGGCAAGGGGTTGTGGAATATTCTTCTCCCACAAAGACAAGCTGGGAGAGTTGGGGTTGTTCAGCCTGGAGAAGAGAAGGCTTGGGGAGGACCTCCCTGTGGCCTTCCAGTACCTTAAGGGGGGCTTATAAAAGGGAGGCAGAGGGACTTTTTATATGGGTGGGTGGTGACAGGACAAGGGGCAGTGGTTTTAAACTGAGGGCAGGGTTAGATTGAATGTTAGGAAGAATTTCTTGGCTGTGAAGGCAGTGAGGTCCTGGCACAGGGTGCCCAGAGAAGCTGTGGCTGCCCCATCCCTAGAAGTGTCCAAGGCCAGGTTGGGGCACCCTGGGATAGTGGAAGGTGTCCCTGCCCCTGGTAGGGGGTGGAATGAGCTGAGTTTTAAGGTCCCTTCCAACCCAAACCATTGTAGGATTCTAATATCACATCTGCTTTGGGTCTGGAAATGGGTCTTTGTGGTGTATTCCTGTATGTTCCCTATAAAATCTCAGAGTGTTGTGTCCTTTTCTGCTTGCCGCGGCCCAACACTCGTGTATGTCAGCCTCTCCAAGTGCGTATGGCACGGTCAGTGCTGAAAGGCAAGCATCACTGATGGACAACTTGCCCTGCCTCAAGCTCCCTCCCTGTAATTGGGGCATTTTGGAGCTGTACAGTGGCAGGAGTAAGTGAAAGCAAGAACGGCAAAGGGGCAGTCGACACCTGATACAAATCCTTCTGTCCCAGTGCATGCCTCTGGGATATTCCTTCAGGACAGAACATTTTCTTTACACAGCTCTACCTATTGCCCAGGAGGCACAAGCAGCAGAGGCACAGAATAGAGAGCAGCTGTGGTCATCCTCACCCCTGGTTTTTAGTGTGACATTCCCTAGCAAAGGCTCCTTTGGGATGTGACCACGGAATGGCCCTTGAGCGCAGGCATTCAGGCTGCTCAGGCAGTGCTGAGAGCTGCAGCCAGTTCAGCTGGGAGTCCCTGGGAACCTGCAGCAACCTGCAGCCCTTTGTGCAGCCTGCAGCTACATCCCCAGCTGGTCTCTGGGCAAGCTATGAATTACTGGGAATTGTAGCAGGATGTGTGGGCTGGAAGCTTGCCTGGTGCAGGTCAGGATTTTGAGGCTGCTATGTGATGTCCTGTCAGCAGCACAACCCCCTCGCAGCCCTCAGGGTTGACCAGAGTCCTGTGGTCAGTCAGATGTGGAGTTTTCTCCTGACACGGATCTGTCCCTGGGGGTCCCTGCCGTGTGTGGCTGTGCCCTGGAGCTGACACCGTTCCTGGTTGTGCAGGCACTACAGCCTGGACGCATACCTGCCCCTGCGCCTGCGCCCGGAGTCCATGGAGAAGCTGCACTGCCTGCGCGCCTGCGTCATCCGCTCCCTGTTCCACATGTACGAGCCCTTCGCCGCCCGCCTCTCCAGGAACCCCGCCATCCCAGACAGTACTCCCAGCACTTTAAAAAATTCCAGAGTAAGTGGCATCACTCAGGAACTGGGATTTGTCTGAGGTGTTGCTGTTTCTGTTTGGTTTGTTTTTGTCTTTCTAGAAGAAAAAGAGATGATGTGGAGATGGTCACCAGTGAAGCTGGGGTGTAGGATTGTCACTAACTGGGTATTCTCAGTGGGATTTGTGAAAGTGTGCTGGTTACTTGTATCTGTAGAGTTACACTTTGGAGTAACTTCTGCCTAAGTCCTACACAACACCCTTGTAACCAGCAAAAGGGTGGTCCTGGTTTCACTGGGCGTCAGAACTGCCAGGGATGTTTGCAGCTCTCCCCTCCTCTGAAGGAGGCTCCATAGGATCAGCTTTTATATGTTTTGCTTTAGTCTGACACTGTCTGCCAGAGTACACCTTCTCTCTGTAACAGGCCTCTGGAGAGCTCAGGAGTGACACTGATGCCAGGAGTTGTGTCACCCTGCTTTCCTTCAGGTTGTCCATGGTCTGGTGTCTGGGTGAGGCGGGGTGGTGATGCTGGGGTGAGCATGGCAAATGTGCAGAGCAGTGTCTGCTTTGGGACTGGGCTGCACTTGTGTTGGGCTGTGAAGGGTTTGTCTGTGGTGTGGGCAGGTGATTCCCTGTGCTATCCCAGCTTGGACCACTTACATATCATTCCTCTTTAATTGCTGTTGACCATTAACTCTGAAATGCCTTTGTGTCTCTTGTTTGGTTTTAACTTGCAACTGGGCTGATACTCTGTGAGCAGCTTAAGCAACAGTGTGAATTCTCCATCCTCCAAATCCAAGGTCAGAAACCTGTGGAATGAGGTTTTTGGAGCCAAACTGAAATGGGTTTCGTTGAGGAGCTATTCTTTCTTTTCTGTTCAAAATAGAAGAACCTCATCTATCCATATGTGACATCCCCCCTTTCTTCCTTCCTTCCTCTCCCTGTCACAGGCTGTCATAGGCTTGGGGAGCATCCAGCAGCACACGGGAGGTGGTGCTGCAGCACAGGGAAAAGCACATGGCTCTGTGTGCGGTCTTATCTCTGCATCCAGAGCTCCTTGTTCTCTTCCTGAGTCCCCAGGCTGGGGATCTTTGTTCTTACCAACTGAAAAAGCAAGACATTTTGAGGAAATTCCAGCTTAACTGTAGTCCTGAGCCCAAGCTCCCACTGCTCGTGGCTGTAGGAGCCGGAACCCTGAGGCGGTGCTGGCAGGGTCGGCATTTCGGGAGGATTCCTGCTGACATCATAACGGCTTTGGTGCCCACTGCTAGTGCTTCTCCTGTACTGACAGTTGGAGGAGGATCCTTTAAGTGCAGTCTTTCATTGTTCAGCTTTTAAAAAAGGAAATTAAATGGGGACAAGACTTTGTCAGAGCAGTAGAGGTTTGACCTAACCCCTTGCAGCATGAAAGAGCCACCCTGAGTCTGGTCTTGCTGTACTGCTGCACTGCAGGACTCTGAGCTCCACTTGTGTGACTATGCACAGAAATTCCTCAGTACAGAGGGTTTGGAGGAGGACCTGGCACTGCCTCTCCATGTTCTGGCTTTCCTGGGCTTTGGTTGTACCTTTGTGGGTTGCTGACACTAACGGCAACGCCTACCTAAACTGCATGTGGCTAGAGGAGAGCCCAGCCCTGAGTGTGATCCAACCTAGCTTTTCCTCTTTAATTTCCTTTTTTCTTTCCCTAGCCTAGCTTGTGTGGGACACTGGAGCCGTTATGGTGTCAGCAGAGGTGTTTGCCCTTTAAAGACACCCCATTATTTTGGGCGGAGCGGCAGCCGCACGGCGCGTCTGAAGGGCAGGACGGCTGACCCGAGGACGACATCCTCTGCCCCTTAGGAGGTACTGACCTTTTGTGCTTCACTACTTGCCATGACCAAACAGGTTGCTAGACCAGGCTGTCTCTGCAGGTGAACTACAAATACCACTGATGGTGGAGTTAAACTCAGCAGCATCTGCTGCTCATCTGAGTTAAAAAAGATCTGGAGAATGTTTTTATTGGAAAAAACCTGAGGGCTGCTTCCTCCCAGGTGGAGGTTATTCCATGCATGTTTCTGAGCTTTACTCCACAGAGCTTTGTTGTTCACCTCATAAAGATTGTGGAGATAAAGGTCCTTTAAGGACTCTTGTTTATGGATATGACTCAGAGTTGGAGTAGAGGGTCTTGTATCCCCTGTGGTTTCTTCAGAGCCCCTGTGGCGGAGGCTGGCTCTGGCTTTGTTTTGTTAGGATCACTCCATCCTGGAGTGAAGTTAAATGTGTGCTTTGCCCTGCAACCCAGTCAGGCCTTCTCTCTTCAGGAGAGACTGTGTATGGATCACAGGGAGTTCTCTTTACCCACATTATTCCTCCTTTTCCTGCTGACACTGATGAAAGATAAGACCAGCTGTGGTGGGCTGGCATCTGTGGTGTGGAAAAGCTTCGAGGGATGGCTGGACTGACTTGCCAGGTTCTTTCCTTGGCCGTTGAAGGCTGGTTGCTTGTACTGACTGGTAGGCAGGGATTTCCCTCCTGCAGGAGTTCTGCTGAGCCTCCTGCTCTAGAACGAGCTCCTGGGCTGGAGCCTGTGGCCACACAGTGATAACCAGATGAAATTGGAGCAGTCCTGGTATATGTCTGCATGGGAGGGCAGTGCTGGTGACCTCTGAGGCTGTTTGAGGCTGGTTTCCCATTTTCTTTTGAAAAGAGACAGGAGGTTGGTCAGACTCTGCTGTCCTGGCAGTGGTTTTGGACTCTAAACGATGACAGTGCTGGTGATGGCAAGGTCGAGGTCTCCATTTGGCACCACAGTGGCTTAGGAACTTCTTCATCCATCACCTCATAGCTCATGTACTGGTCTTTGCATTTCCCTCTGGATCCTTTCCTTCTCAATCTTTATTCTGTTCTCTGTTGTTCCTCGCTTTAGCCTTGTTTGGAACCCAGTTTAATGGGATTTGCTGGTGGGTGGAGGGAATGGGTGAATCTGCACCACTCATCCCTGCCCTAGGAAAGGGACAAATGGCACAACAGGATTTTGCTGTTTGGCACATCAGTGGCTACATGTTGCGTGAGGAGTTGGCCAGCTTGAAACTGGCTGAGAGGGTTCTTTGAACATAATTAATTTGAATAAACTGCTCCTAATTGCTCCTATGTAATTGTGTTTGCAATTGGAAGCCTTTATGATCTGCTGAAACTTATTTAAAGCAGTGCTTCTAAGGGTTTCATAATTTTGTGTTTCTTTTTTCCACCTCAGTGTCTGCTTTTCTGGTGCAAAAAGATTGTAGGGAACAGACAAGAAGCAATGTGGGAATTCAACTTCAAGTTCAAAAAGCAGGTATGAAAGAAGAACCAGATCAGCTGTGACTTTCGTTTGAAGCAGAAATTATTTTTCTGGGGGGTAAAAGGGAAGTTGGAAACTTTTTGTGCATCCAGACAATAAACGCAAACTGATTCCCATGGTAAACTAAAAGCACGTTGTGGAACTACACTCAGTTTTCAGTCTGTGTTACCAAGACATTTAGAATCCCACATTTTTATTTCCTCCTTTGGTATCCTTTCCCTGCTCTAAGATGTGGATCATTTTTTACACCAATTAATCTCACCTTTGGGTCATCACTACTGATTGTTACCAAAACCCAGACTGTCTGACTGCAGTGGTCAAAATGTTCACCAAAATCTGAAACTTCCTGTTTTGCCATTGCCAAGATTTCTCAGAGAAGTGAAGACAGCCAGCACTGCCAGGGAAAGCCTCCAGTAGTGGGTCTTGGGAGAAGCCAGTAATTTCAGGGAATTGTGCAGCTTTCCCCTCTAAAGAAATGGTCCTGAAAATTGCTCATCCTGAGTGGTGGCATTTTGTTGTTAATGTGACACTTTGCCCAAACACCTGGGGAGGAGGAGAGACCCTGCCAGGCCACGCTGGGGAGGAGCAGCCAAACCCAGCAGAGGTTCCTGCTTTGCTAAATCAGCCTCTCTTTCTTTCAAGTCTCCCAGATTTAAAAGCAAGTGTTGCAAAGGTCTCCAGCCCCCAATCCAGTATGAGGAAGTGCACACAAACCCAGATCAGGACTGCTGCCTGCTGCAGATCACCACCTTCAACTTCATCTTTGTGCCAATCGTCATGGGCATGACCTTCACCTTGGTGAGTGGGGGGAGAGCTGCCAGGCTTTGCAGATGAGGTTCCTGTAAGGACATGAAGAAGGCACCTGGAATCTCCTGTGTTGGAAGGGACCCACAGGGATCATTGAGCCCAACTCCTGGCCCTGCACAGGACAACCCTGAGAATCCCGCCCAGTGCCTCTTTTGGGCTGTGTAAATCCTACTGCTCTATCAGCAAACCAGTTCTGGGAATCATATGGTTAATGAAGAGAGGAAATGCTCAGGATCTCAGTTTAACTTCTCCATTTCCGTTGGCTCTTCCCTGTTTGCAGCAAATAGAGAAGATGTAGAGAATCTGCCAGGAGCTGTGGTTGTGCAGTGTCTGGAGGCAGGTCAGTTACCAGAACTGCAGCAGGTACAGGAGACAGGGAGCAGCACAAGTGGAAGTCTGCCCCTCACAGGAAAATATCTCTTTATGGCAATAAATTCTGAGAAGAAAATCCCACATGAACAAACTTTGAATGTGCGTTTGGTCCCTGATTGGGAGTCAGGGTTTCCGAAGTGGCCAGTGCTCAGGAGAGGTTCAGTCTGGCCTCACTTAGGAGTTGGGCAGTGAGTTTCAGACTTCTCCTGACAGCCACTTGCTTCCAGGTTCACTTAGAATCAGACTCATAAAATTACTTAGATTGGGAAGATCTAAGTAATCTTTGTGATTGAATCTTAATGATCTTTGAGATCATCAAGTCCCAGCACTAAGTTCACCCCTAACCCATGTCCCAAGTGCCACATTTGCAGGCCTTTTGAACACTGCCCCAGGCAGTTCCAGTGTTTTACAACCCTTTTACAACCCTCACGGCTTCCAGCATAATTATTTGGGGCTGGCAGCCCGAGAGAGACGGTTTGGATCCAGTGCTGTAGCCTTGAGAGAGTGACTGTGTGAAACACCTTAGCCTTGTACAATTCAGAGGGATTTATGAAGTCTAGAAGTGTTGTGTTGAGAGCTCTCTTGGTCACTGTGACTTTCTGGTCTCCTCTCTTGCAGTTCTCCATCTCGGTGAGCACGGACATGCGGCACCACCGCGTGCGCCTGGTGTTCCAGGACACGCCCGTGCGCAACGGGAAGAAGCCGCGTGTGGAGCAGGGGGTGCAGGTGGTGCTGGACCCTGTGCACAGTGTCAGGCTCCTGGATTGGTGGCACCCACAGTACCCCTTCTCCCCAAAGGCTTAGTGCTCTCCTGAGGCTGCAGGAGCCCACAGGGGACTGAATCTGGCAGGCTGAAGAGAATTTCTAGGAACCAGGAAATCCTATTTTTATTTCTGAAATAAATTCTGCAGTCTCCTTGCAAGTGGTTGAAGCTGCTGAGCTAGTTTGTATGTATATAACTTCTGGTCAGTAATGAGCAGAGCTGAGTGTAAAGCAGAAACTGTTTGTAAACACACTTTTATGTAAAATTGACATTTTATGATTTGAAAGGAGCTCCCTGGAACTGTTCATTTAAAATCCTTTTGGTGCTAATCAAAGTGGTCCTGTGTTCTCTTGTTGGGGAAGAAGCAGGAGGTTTTGCTTTCCAAGAACTTTCCCTTTTGCTTTCCAGGAACAATTTACAAACAAAATCCACGTTTGTTTCACTGCAGCAGGATTGTGTTCATGCACAGTGTGATATTTCAGTGTCTGAGAAGCAGTGAGCAAGACAGCAGTGATCAACAATAATCTTAATTCCCAGCCCAGCAGATCCGAGTTTAAGGAAAGAAAAAGGCATAAATGATCAAACAAAGCAATTACTTCAAAGAGGAGTTGTAAGGCAAAAGTCTCACTTGAATGTAAAGGTACTCAAGTTCTCACACGGGTGTTTTTCTTTGAAAAGGAGATCTAAACTTAAAACCAGAAGGTGCTTTTCAGAGAACATAAACAGGGAGGGAGAGGAGCTGGAGGGGATAAACTACACTAACTGAAGCGGCGATGAAGGACTCGACTCTTGTCTTTCTAAGAGCGGTGTGGAAGTCTTTTCTGTTGAAAGCCCCCAAGCAACCACTGATCTGGCTTTTGACTAAACAAATTGATTTCTGTGAGGAAGAAGCAACCCTGAAACTTCCTGTGGCTCTGGGCTGACTGAGAAGTGAGGGGTGCAGGGGTTGGGCCTGTCAGGAGTGTGGTCTGACCGGAATGAACCTGGCTGGAGGTTTAATTGAACACCCTGGGGAGGTGCAGAGGAGGTGCTGCATGGCAGGGGAGCAGCTGTGCAGATACAGACCCTGGACTGAGCTTTGCTGCCTATCAGATATCAGCTCCTCAGTCCTACTGCACATCACATCTGGTCCCAAGCAGGAGGAACAGCACTTGCCTGTGTAGAATGTTCAGTGAAGCTCCTGAAGGAGAGGGAGTTCTGCCATCTCGGTTTGGACTTGGTGGTCTCTGTGGGTCCCTTCCAGCTCAGAATATCCAGTGATTCTGTGACCCCACATGACCTTGCTGTAGCTGCCCAGGAGGAGTTTCTTGCATGTGCCTCTGCCACTCTGTAACCACCACTAAGGACATCTGCCCCAGCCTTGGATCTGTGTTGGAGGCTCTTCATGTTCACTTCAAACACATTTGGGACAGCTCCTGCCTCACAGTTCCCCTTCCCACCGCTGCTGAACTTCTGTTGATGCCAGCAGGTAAGTTTTGAAGTTAAACTGGTTTAATAGAGATACAGGGCAAGAAAAATGTGCTGTCCCTGTGATCCTGGGGCTGCCATGACAGCAGAGCCTGGGCTGTGTTGTGGTGCAGGAGAGGCAGGGTTGGGGCTGGAGCTGTGTGTGAGGGCTGCAGGGGCTCCATCCCCAAGGAAGCTGCTCCAGGGCAGTGGGGGACAACAATCTTCCTTTTGCTGTGGGGTTAAACACCACTGAACTCGGGGACAGGTGGTGAAGGTCAGGCAGTGAAATGTGGTCAGGCTGCAGTTTCCTGTTGTCTTGGAGGGAGGTGGCTGCTTACTCAGAGCCTGGTTCTGACTGTGCTTCAGGCCGTTTCCTGCTACATTCCCTGAAAACTCCCTCTTGCAGGATGATGCCAGGGCTGTATGCCTGGCGATTGCTGCTTATGCAGGGTCTGGAGGGTGGGAGCGGAGGGGTTTGGTTCCTGTCCCAGGCTGACGGCAGGGGCATGGAGCAGGCTGGTGTCTCTGTGAGGCTGTGCCCTCACCTGTGGGGAGCTGCTCCGGCTGAGCGGGGCCGGGAGCGGCAGCCTGGGCCCTGCTCTGGCTCCTGTGCAGAGCTACAGGACAGCTCCTAGGGCTGTGTGTTCCTGCCATCTGGCAAAGCAGGAATACCTTCTGATCAGGCATATGGTGGTTCCAGGGGGCAGAGGTGCTTGGCAGCTCCCAGAATTCCCTGGCTGATCCTGGGCGGTGCAGCCGGAGCGGGCGGCACAGGCTGTGGCAGCAGGAAGCAGGTGGATGGGATGTTTCCTGCTGCCAACAGACTTGCTGGATTCAATATGGATATTTAGATACAGACAGATGCCCCTAAGCCAGAAGTGCCCTTCCCAGGCCAGGCTTTTTCTAGGCTGAAATGTATAAAATGTACAAGAACAATTCTCAGTCTTTTCCTTTACAAAGCTCCCACTGATCCCAGTGCTGGAGCTGGGCTGATCAGCAGTGCTGACAGGGATTGGGGACCTGTTCTGATCCATGTGGGGAAGCTGGGGAGTGGCAGGGATGCTGTGGAGGGGGGACTCTGCCTCCGTGTAGAGCTGCAGCTGCAGGTGTTCCCCTTGGTCCTTACCCAGAGCACCAGACCCTGAACCCCATGCTGAGGTTTGCTCAGTGAGAGTGACACCAGAGCTCAGCCGCAAGCAGGGGATTTCCACCTTGGCCCCAAGTCCAGCCTCTCTTGAAGCCTGATTGCCAAAAAAGTCCTCTTCAGTGTCCTCCAGGGTGGGATACAGTGAGTGCACCAGCAGGAGTCGCCGTGGTTTCTGTAGGACATGGCTCAGAGGGGTCCTTGGTGGTGTGGAAATGGAGCCCCAGATCAGCATCATGGTGACTCTCCCTGTGCTCGTCCTGCTGTGTGAGGCCCCGTTCTACCTCTGCTTTGTCCCGTTCCTGAATAATGGAAGGGCTGTAAACAGATCCTGCCTGGCTCTCTGGTTTCCTAGGGGAGACAGGAAGGCTTGGCCACCACCCTCACCCTGTCCTTGTCAGGGATCTGGTGTCCAACAGGAGCTGAGCTGGGTAAGGCGAGGTCTGGGGGCTTGGGGAAGGGGGCTGGGCCCTGCCGTGGGTCCCCTTGTGCCTGTCCCACTCCAGTCCTCTGCTCTGGCCCCAACTGGGGGAACTGGTCCTCCCCGGCCCCCTGAGCTGGGTGCGCCTGTGCAGTCACAGGCCCCTCTCAGAGCAGCCTTTGCACCTGGGGCTTCTCTTCTTCAGCTTATTCCAAAAGCAAGCAAAAATGTGCCTTTTAGCCTCGTTTCAGCCACCACCTGTTTCCCCTGGTCAAATATTTCAGTGAGCAGAGCGTGTTTGGGTTTGGGGCCAGAGGGAGGTTTGAGAGCAGCTTCGGGTGCCAGGCCCTGGTTGGTTCCTGGGCACTGGGGCTATGCTGTGGCCCTCACAGGGAGGCAGGTGGAAGGACTCTTTTCCAGCACCCCAAACAGGATTTGGAACTTGCTCCGTAGCACAATGGGGTGGCTGGATGAACTGGCTCAGGCTGGGCTTGTGGCACCTGCTTTGAGAGCAAGAGGACCCAGGATGTTTGTTTGGGCACCAGGAGCTGTGTCCTAGCTGTGGATTCCTTTCCTGCTCCAGGCAGGCTCATGGATGTGCCTGGAGGGGATCAAATCCTGCCCTAGCACTGCACCCTGAAGCAGCCTGTGGGGACCAACGGGGGATTTGGTGGCTCTGCTGCTCCCCTTGGCAGTGCGGGCTGTTGCTGTGGCTGGGCTGTTGCATCCTGAGCGCTGGGGACCCAGGGCTGTGCTGGGAACCCCAGGGCTGTGCTGGGTGTCACAACCCTCCTCCTCTTCCTTTCTATGGGGGCAGGAAGGACCAGGTTTCCTTCCTGTGCAGGGCGGGGGTCAGGGGCAGCTGTGGTGAGAAAAGCCCTCCCCCTCCTGCAGCTGCCTCTGAGCCCCATGGTCCTTCCCACCCCGGGCCACTGAGCAGCAAAGCTCTGCTGGGCTGCACCATCCCGGCTCCCTCTGCTCTCCTGGCATCCTCCAGCCCAGGTGGGAATCCTGGACTGCCTCTGCTCCAGTGCAGGTGGGGTGTCTCCACTGAGCCCCTGGGACCGAGCCACTGCCATCCCACCATAGGAATGTAAGGATTTGAAACCAAACGGTGTAGGAAAAGCGAAAGCCAGCAGATCCGGGAGCCTGGAGACGTCTCTTCCTCCTTCCCAGCACCATCACCTGCTTCCTGCCCTGCCTTACCTCTCTCTTGCAGAGCTGTCCCAGGCTCGACGTGCTCCCACGGGGAGCAGCCGGGGCTGGAGGTTGTCACAGGGGATTTGTAGAAGACGGAGCCTGGCAAGTGATGTGAGGCCTTCCTAAAGGTAGGAAGGTCCAGGCCAGCAAGGAGAGAAGGGAAGTGGGATCCACGCTTCTGTGTGAATAAATAGGGTGGGTGGAATGGAGGGGAAGGGAAGGGGCTTCCTCTCCATTGGGATGCTGTGGGTGAGTTGCCGTGTGGGAAGGAGCTGGTCTGGTTGGGAGCTGGGGACAAGCGATGCCGTTGGTGACTCGTAGGTGCTCCAGAGCCAAGCTCCTGCTCTGAGTCTGGAGGGGGGAAGCAGTGGGAGAAAAGGCTTGGAGAATGGAGGAGCTGGGAACAAACCGGGCCATGGAAGGGCCCCATGTGGCCCACACGGGTTCACTGGGATTAGAAGGGGCTTCATTCCCAGCCCAGCTGCAGTGCCCAGTGCTCCAGTGAGGAGCTGGAGTGTGTGGGGCAGCTGTGGTGTCCTGGGGGTACATCCTGGGTAGGATCCAGGTTCTGCCCTGGCCCGGGGTGCCAGGGGTGCTGTTCTGGCTCTGCAGCCCCAGAGGTTTTTGCCACCTCAGCACAAGAGCTGGAAAATGAATGGGCAAAAAGCTGTGCCAGCTCCATGTCAGCAGCTCCGTGTTACCAGCCCCTGGGTCGGTGAAGTGGCGGGTTCGTGCCAGAGTTTGGGATGCTGGGGCTCGGCAAAAGCCCCCAGCCGGGGTTGGTGCTGCCCGGGGGACTGGAGCTGCCAGCGGGGATGGGGTGGGTGGGACACAGCCGGTGCCGTTCTGGGATGCCCGTCCGTGAGGCTGCCGCAGTTCCCACGGTGGGCTGGGGGCCCTTGGCCCTTCCCACGCGGGTCCCCGCCGGCCTGGCCGGTTCTCCGAGGCTCCTGGGGCAGAGGCCGCCGGCGGACGCTCCTCCTCTGCGGGAGGCAGGCAAGGACTCGGGGTGGGGCTTTGCCGAGCGAGAATCCAGAGTCCGGCCAGCCCGGGGAAGTTGCCGGGGCCGAGCACTCCGGAGAGGCGAGGCTGCCGCCCACCCGTGAGTCTCTGCCCTCGGCGGGCGCGTCCAGAGCGGGCCTGGCCAGGAGCCCTCTCCTGCTGCCATGGGAAGGGGTGCCTGGGGACCCGGGAGTGAGGGCAGGGGGCTGGGCTGGGGGTCCCCCGGCTGTCAGCGGTGGGGACAGGATCGATGTAAGTGTCCCCTTGCCAAGCTCCCTGCAGGGACCCCCCTGTGCTGTGGGACACCTGGGCTGACCGAAAGCTTTGGCTCCCGGAGCCGTGTGCTACTGGAACAGGGCATTTCCCCTCTGTCTCCGCGGTACAACCCCTGGAGAAGAGACACCCATGGGCAGTGGGGCCAGACCCAGGCTGGCTCCCAGGGGGCCCGGGAGCCCCCATCCCACACAGCCCCGACTGGCCACAATTTGCCCATGGGGGACGTTGTGATGCCACAATTTGCAGTGTCCCCCACCCATTTCTGGTGCTGGGTTCCATCCCACCCCTTTCCATCCCGGGGACCCCCAAGGCGGGGCACTGAGCTGTGCCGCAGGAGAGCTGGTGTTTGCCCCGCTGGGTGACACAGCCTTTGTGCCTCAGTTTCCCACAGCATGGAAAAGCACTCCTGGCAGTGCGAAGGGAGCCCTGGCTGTTCCCTCCTCCTTGTGCAACCAGCCCTGCTCTCCCCAGTGCTGGCGGAAGCAGCTGGAGCTGCCTGCGCACCGGGAGCTTCCTCGGAGCCTCGTGGGACTAAGGCCGGGAATGGACTGTTCCTTCCTTCTGCCCTGGACTGAGGCTGCAGAGGAGTTTGGCTCCAAGCAAGTGGCTCTCAGCTACTCCTGGCCAATGTCCCCACAGTGGGGTGGCTTTTGGGGACATCTGCAGTGGGGTGCTGAGCTGTGGGGAAGGTACATGAGGTGCTGGAGCAGAGTGTGGGGACAGGGATACTCTGTGGAGGCACCTTGAGCTGGAGCAGGAGGATGCTGCAGCCCTGGTTGTGCCCACTTACCTGGGGCTGCTTTGTTTCTCCATAGAGGCTGAAATCCAAAGCCCAGTTAGGGGGCTAATTATGGGGCTGCGCTCGTTACCTTCTGTTCTGTTCTGTGCCTGTGACTCCTGTTCCCCATGGGCTCCCTGCTCCTTGG
The DNA here is from genome assembly GCA_013397725.1 of Rhagologus leucostigma. Lineage (NCBI taxonomy): Eukaryota > Metazoa > Chordata > Aves > Passeriformes > Rhagologus > Rhagologus leucostigma. The sequence goes on along the minus strand of VZTD01003143.1, from coordinate 238,972 downwards.
GTGAAGCTGCTGCCTGTGAGAGCTGGGGGTGCTGAGCAGCATCTCGTTTTCCATGCAGGATGGGCCGTTGGCAGCCAGACATTCCTCAGCAGCCAGAAAACCCTTTGGCCACCCAGAGTGGCCAAACGCCCAGCCTGGTGCGTGGCCAAGCCTCGCCCTTCCCAGCTAACCCTGTGGCCCTGGCTGCAGATCCCGGAGGTCCAGGCTCGGAAATCCACCTCCAGGGTGGCGTCAGGGTGTGATGTCCCCGTGGCTCGGACGGATCCCTAATGCTGCTCCCCCCTGAGGTGGTGAGGTCCCCATGTCTCCACAGCTGTAAGGGGTGGAGAGGCCCCACTCCCTGCTGGGACCTGGACAGAGATTTTGAGCAGCTCCAGGAGCTTGTTGTCCCTGCCAGGGGTCAGTCCTGCCCCGCCTGGGAGCGTGGCTCTCTGGCTCCAAGTGTTTACCTCCAAGGAATGAGCCGTGTCCCTGGGTGGGGTCAGCGCTCCAAGGACAGAGTGGCTGTGGATCGGGGGCACCTGCTGGGCACCAGCCTCTTGAGGAGCTGACAACCCCTCCAAAGGACTCCTGGGCACAAAAACTGGAGGGTTCTCCTTAAAATAAGCCCAGCACACGCTCCAGGGCAGCGGCCCCAGAGGTGCTGTGCTCCCATCTGTGTCTGGGGCCTGCGCGTGGGCTCGGAGCATCCCCTGCACAGCAGTGGTTGGGGCAGGAAAGTGTTTAGGGGGCAGTCCTGGGAAGCCCAGCCTTGGTTTGGGAAGACTTAGGAGGGCTTTTCCTCCACGTTTGCATTCAAAGCTGCTTTGACCAAGCCAAGTCAAGGCACTGTGAGCAGTTTGGATGGGGCTGAGGGTGTTTGCCCTGTTGGGCTGGACACTCGCCCGGGCTCAGCTGCTCCTCTTCCAGGGAAGCACTGTCATATTTGTAATGGAAAAAACCCAGGCAAACACAGGAGCCTTTTATCGTCCTGCCACACCTCTGCTACAAGGTAAAATATCTCAAGAGCACTGCAACTTCCTTGAAGGTGACACTGTCCCCTCAGGGACGCCTTTCTTGTCCTACCAGGCAGGGGACGGGGCTGGGACAGGGCGAGCTGGTGCCTGCCTGGAGGAAGGCAGGGACCTGCTTCCTCCTCACAGTGCTGGAAGAGCAGTCTGAGGCCATTTGAGACCTGAGTGTTTCCCAGGGCTTGGTGCCAAGTCCTGGGGTGTTGGTGACTGGTCCTGGGGTGTCCCCACAACCCAAAAGCCTTTCCTTAGACACTGTCACCTGCATTTCTTCTGCCTCCAGCTCCAGGGTGCTGCTTGGGGTGTCCCAGGGCAGCCGAGGTGTCCTGGGACTGGTTTGGGGGGATTTTGTACCTGGCTGATTTTGTCCTGGTCAGATTGAGGTGTCCCTGCCCCTGCCTGCCCAAAGAGGACAGTGCACAGGTGTCCCCTGGTGCCCCATGGCTGCCCCTGGGTGTGCACGCCTGGGTGCTCCAGGCAGGGGGGCAGTCCCAGGGGTGTATCCAGGTGCTGTCTCATTGTTCCATCCAGGGGGTGGTGGCTTTCCCCAGGCTGTGCCCTGACATGTCCCCTCTCCCCAGGCTTCAGCCAGCGGCGGCCATGCGATGCTCCCTGAAACGCTCTCTCACGGCTCTGCTCACTGCCTCCTTCCTCCTCCTCCTCCTCCTCCTCCTTCATCGGGGCAGCTGGCAGGAACAGGATCCCCTGGAGGTGAGTCCCCAACCAGTGATGTCCCACTGGAGATGCCACTGGAGCATCCTCTATCCCTTCCTGCCCCACATGGACCCCGACCTCAGCTCTGGTCTCTTCCCTGCCCCATGCCACCCCCAACCCCCAGCTCTGCCTTCTCTCCCTGGGGTTGCCCTGGGCAGCTGGACCCCCCTGAATCTAGGAGTTGGGAGGGCAGGACAGGGGCTCCCCTTCGCTTCTGGGTGCCCCTATTGTCATCCCCCCTTGCTGCATGGTGCTCCGGGGTGTGACCTGGCTGCCTGTGGCTCCCATGCAGGTGGAGCTTAGGGGCCTGGCCCCCGACATGATCCTGCAGCTGCTGCAGCCAGAGGGAGCCCAGCGCATCCTCAGGGACACAACCGAGCTCTCTGCACTCCACAACGTCTCCTACCAGCTCCTCGCTGGCTCCCCGGCTCCCCGAAAAAGTGAGTGGTCCTGGACCCTCTGGGTGTGCACATCCCAGCACGGACATGCCCCCTTACTGCTGCTGGGGCAGGGAGGGGCTGTGTCCAGCCTTTTTGGGTGGGGCCTGCCCACAACCTCCTCCAAAACCTCTAGAGCCTTCACTGCTTGCTCTGGGGATGGAGGAGCTGGAAAAGCTCCACGTGCTCCAAGCAGGGTCCAAGTTTCTGCACCTTGGGACTGGGCTGACTGCAGGTATTTTGGGCTTCCCAGACCTCTGTGAGGAGGGTTGCTGGGATCCCATCTCCCTGGGGTTGAGGTTCCAGTGGAGATGGTGAGCTGGACCACTGAGACAACCCCACAGTGTGGGAGAAGTGGGCCAAGCTCTTGGACAGGTGCACAAGAAGCAATTCCCATGCAAACCCCATGGGAAGGAGCTCAGGGCAACCCCCGTGAGGCCATGCTGGAACCAGCACATGGATGGTGCTGTCCAGACCAGCAGCAAGAGAAGCTGAACCAAGGCAGCCGCTGCTGGGCCATGGGGAGGCAGAAGGTGCCTGATCCCAGTGTGGGTTCATCTGCATGAGGTGTGGAGTGGGGAACGCTTCCAGGTTGTGCAGCCATGCCAATAAGCCATTCCTGCCCTATAGACTCTCTCTGCACTCTTACTTGCCTGGGTTTGGCTTTTTTAAGGTGTTTTTCAGGAATATTTCTTCAGAGGAGCCCCTGCTTCCTCAGCCTGCCTCTTGCTGCCGTTTGGGCCAATTTTGGGCTCCTCCTGAGACACTGGAGGCTTCAGCTTTGGGAAGGACTCACCGGCCTTAGACATGGGGTTACAAACAGCACTGACCCTGCGGGCTGGCCATGGGAAGAGGTTTTTGGAGCCCTCTCATTACATCTTGCAGGGAAGAACATCACCACAGTGATCCCAGGTCACCCCTCTGCCTGTTCATGCCTTTCCCTTGCCTTTGCAGAATTCCTGGCAGTGGGACTGGCATCCGTGCAGAGGCCGCGTGGTTTCTACCTCCTGGCCACGCTCCAGTCCCTCTTCAGCCAGTCCACGGAGGAGGAGCTGCAGGAGATGGTGGTGGTGGTGCACCTGGCCGACACCGATCCTGGCTGGAACGTGCACGTTGCCACCACCATTGCCCAGAAGTTCACTCGCCACATCCTCCTGGGACGGCTTCTGCTCATCCACGCTCCCCCTGAATTCTACCCCACTCTGGAAGGTCTCAAGAGGAACTTCAATGATGCGGAGGAACGGGTGAGGTTCCGCTCCAAGCAGAACGTGGACTACGCCTTCCTGCTTGCCTTCGCCGCCAACCTCTCCTCCTACTACCTGATGATCGAGGATGACGTGTGGAGTGCCAGGTCCTTCCTGACAGCCATCCGCAGGGCACTGGCTTCCCAGGAGGGCTCCAACTGGGCCACCCTTGAGTTCTCCAAGCTGGGCTACATCGGAAAGCTCTACCACTCCAGTGACCTTCCTCGCCTGGCTCACTTCCTCCTCCTCTTCTACCAGGAAATGCCCTGTGACTGGCTGCTGGTCCACTTCCGCCAACTGCTCGCCCAGAAGGATGTGATCCGCTTCAAGCCATCCCTCTTCCAGCACATGGGCCTCTACTCCTCCTTCCAGGGCACCGTCAACCGGCTGGAGGATGAAGATTTCCAGGCCGATGCCTTGGACCTTCCAGACAACCCGCCAGCATCCCTGTACACCAGCATGTCCATCTTCGAGAACTACGAGCCCGTCAAGGCCTACAGCTCGGCACAGGGGTACTTTTGGGGCAAAGACCCAGCAGCTGGCAGTACCTTTTCCATCGTGTTCCAGCAGCCGGCCCGAGTCAGCCGTGTCCGGGTGCGCACGGGCTCCAAGGAGCGCCCGGGCGATTTCCTGCGCGCAGGGCTGCTGGAGCTGGGCCAGCGCCGGGACCGCGGCTGGGACTGCTCCTCCTACATCTCCGTGGGCTCCTTTGAGAAGGGGGCCCTGGAGCAGCGGGACCTGGAGAGCGTCCTGCCCGGGCCCGTGGAGTGCGTGAGGATCCGGGTGACCAAGGACCAGAGCGAGTGGCTCATCATCCAGAGCATCGACATCTGGACCACAGCAGGCACTTGAGCATGGGTGTGGCAGGATGTCAAAGCAGCAGGATTTGGTTCTAAGAGATTCTTTTTCTCATTCCCTTTTTGGATAAGAAATTAAGTTATTGACTCCCACTGCCCCATGTCTGGAGGGATGGGAACCACTGCTGAGGGCTGTGGATGGGTCTAGGAGCAGGACCCATCAGGATGGGCCTGCTGGGGGATGCCCCAGTGAGCCAGGGAGGGGGCACAGGAAGGGGAAGGGGCTTGGGAATTCCAGGCTGGGCAGTAGAAAACCTTTCTTCCCAGGGAGGATGATGTACAGGATCAGCTGATCAGCTAATTAACAAATCAAGTAATTAATCAGGCAGTGGCGTTTTTTGCAGCCTCTCCACACCTTACCTTCTCTTAAGTTTTTTAACTTTTTCCAAAACTCTTGATTCCAAACTGCATTTTTCCCCTCCTCTCTGATCCCATTTCTTAGCTGTTCCTGGAGGGGTCAGGGGAAGGTCTGGAGGTGCTGCTCACCAAACCCCTCACCCTGCAGGCTCAGCAGGTTCGTGGCAGCAGGAAGCCCCCGCCGCTGCCCGCCCATGTCCCGGTGCCGATCGGGGCGACGGCCACCAGATGGACCCGTCGGCCCGGCCCCGGCAGCGCCTCCCACCAGCGCTGCTTGTTCCCGCCCTCGAAGGAAAAAAATCAGTTCCCAGGGACCACACCTCGTGTCCATGCGGGATTCACACGGAGAGGGAAGGACAGGCAAGATGGGACTTCCACAAAGGGGAGAAAAGCCCAGAACTGAGCACCAGGGAATAAAGATGGGCCAAGGAAAATGTGACCTCGGTATAATGTGAAGCTCTGGGTCCTTTTTAGCCCAGTGAGGTGCTGAAGGGTAACTGGGGTACACACAGGCGCCCAAAAGCTGCTGTTTGGGTTTGTCTGGCAGAGTCAGCTTGGAAGTCTGGGTGCTCCACTAGCAGCTTCTGGCTCCAGCATGCAGGGCAGTGACTGGCACCTCTCCCATTCAGGCTTTTAGCAACAATTTCTCAGCTTCCTGCAAAGGAAGAATTCCAATCTGCTCGGCTTTCCCATGGGATAGCCCAGAGAAGTTAAGTCACTAACCTGTGCCGAGCAGGACTCTGCTCTGCCCATGTTCCTAGCCTGGCTCTCCTGGAGCTGGACAGTCGCTGTCAGCGGGGAGCAGTGCCAGGGACACTCCTGCAGTGCCATAACCACAGCTCTGGCTTGAGGTGGCATCAGCTCACCTGCTGGGCACTGGGAGGCAGATGGAGAGCCCCAGACCTGGCATTATGGGATTTTTCTCCTGGAAAAAGCCACCCAGGTAGTAGATCTTTGTCTGCATTTTATACGGAGGTGCTACACCATAAACTCCAGTGCCTTCCCAACATTCCAAATGTTCTCAGTGGGATCAATGTACACACGGCAGAACCACTCCAGCTTCCTCCACGCAGCCCAAGTCCGGTCAGAGCTCTTGGGAGTGTTCTGAGTGGTACAAGTGTCCACTTCCCAGGGCCCTGACAAGTGTTTCCAGTGCTCCAGAAGAGCCTTTGCCCCAGTTCTCTTGGACACAAATGCTGCTGCCCACCCTGGGAGAGCACCAAGGGTAACCAGTGTGGGTACAAATGAAAAGGTTTCACCCCAGCATGTTTTTATCCACTGGTAAAGCACAAAAAGATAGAAATGTTAATCAGCCTTTTACCTGTTGGACTCCTACTGGTGTAGGTACTAACAGGTTTTGTGATATTCACCTGCCCAGAAACAAGCTGCAGTCTCAGTTACGCTGGTGTAAACATGGACAGACTCCAGAGGTATGGAAATCTCTCCATTTACGTCAGAGTAAGTGGAAGCAGCAGTGCCCACTGGCAGAAACCCTCCCCCCACTTTGTTCCTGTGCTGCACATGTGGCTCAGCACCAAAATGCCCAGGGACCATCAGTGCACACTGGAGGAGGTAGCTGCTGCATCCTGGCAAAACATCACATAATTTATCCCACATCAAAATTCTCCCACTATTTTTATCCCAGGAAGACTCAGCCAGCTCCCAACGCTCCGTTCCCAGTCCCTGTCCCTGCTGGGAGTGGGCTGATGGAGCCTCGTGTCCGGCTGAGCTCCACACGGCAGCCAATAGCCCAGGGGCCAGCACGGCCGGGCAGGGGAAGGGCAGGGGACAGGACCAGAGAAGCCTTTGGGGCTGCTGCTCCCTCTGGAGATGGTGAATCAGGGAGGGTTGGAGGTTCCATTCCAACACCGGGGTGTCCTGATGCGGCAGAGCCCAGCAGGGCCTAGCTCAGCATCTTGTGCCGGTCGAACACCGTCTTCCTCTGCTCCTGCACCTGCCGCTTCCAGCGCTGCTGCGCCCCCTCCACCCGCTCCAGCACCGTGTTGGCCCTGGCGCCAGCCGGGGCGGGCACTGCGGCCAGGGAGCGAGTGTCCTGCAAGGAAAAGGAATGGAGCTGGAGACCAGGCAATGCCCAGCCCCAGCACAGAGGGAGGCAGCTGACTTGGGGAGAAACTGCACCTGAAAGAGCAATTCAAGGTTTGAGTTGTTCTGATGAAGAACCTCCTTTTCAGAGCTCCTCAATCCAGCCCCCAAGTCCTTGCTCTTGGGGATCACCCACGACTCCAGATAAAAGTCCCCAGGAGAGGACTGCACTAAGCATAGAGCTCTGCTGGAAATCCACTCTTGGAGTCTGCAAGGAGCCACAGTTCTGAAGTGAACCACATCCCCCTGCTAAAACCAGGCTGACGATGGGTGGAGATCCATCATGGCACAGGAACAAGGCCTATCCCAGAGGATTTACAGTCCAGCGTACTGGAATGAGATAAACCTCACCTAACACCAAGCATTTACCATGTGCACCTGGATCTGGATCTGAATTATTGCTGCAGACCAGAGTGCAAACCCACGACTTAGGGATACAATTCATCTCCTCCTGCAGGACCTCCTTTTTCAGCAGAGGGAGGCAATGGATTGGACTGTGAACACTGGAGCAGCTGCTCCTCACTTAGATCAGTCTGAAAGAACTGGGCCAAATAGTTTATACTTACAACAAAGTACAAACAGGACAGTTCAACCCAGTGCTGCAACTGCACGAATTTTATGCAGCAAGAAATTTGTCCTCCCCAAAAATTGGTGTGTGACAAAGAGAGAGAGGGAGAGAGAGGCTCGCTCTTTGCTGCTGGGTCCCAATCATTTTGCCTGTGATTTGTATGCCGGTGTCCCACAAAAAGATGGAGTTTGAATGGAATTGCAGTCTGGGGAGAAGCACAAGGAACAACAGCCTGGATACAACCCAGGGCCCAGCCCTAGAGCAGGATCAAACAGCACCTCAGAGGCTGGTGTTTTAAGTGTCTAGAAGATACTTCAGCCAACACTGAAGCTCATCCTTCCCTGGAAGCTCAGCACCACAAAACTCCACCTGGGACACTGCACAAACAGGATCTGTTTGACTTTTGGTTCCCTCTAGATGGCCAAATCAAATTCAGGCCCGTTGGTACAAAGCCCCCTCGGCCTCTGAGGGCAGGGCTTGCCTTGGGCTCGTTACACAGAACTTCGAATACTCCTTGTGCTTCTGCATGACCTGCAGAGATCTGAGTCTAAATGTCCACCTGTGTAAGTGCCCCCAAAGCAGTAGTGCTGGTCCCTCGCTGGATCAGAGGAGACAAGCAGGAGGTCACTGTTTCCCTGTCCCTCATTCTCCTGTCCCCCTGTCTGCACCCCCTGCCCCCTCACCTCGCTGTCCTCCTGGTTGTGCAGGGGCTGGGTGTAGGGGTCTGGCTTGCGGATCAGGGGGTCCACGAGCACCAGGAACGCCATGTACAGCAGCAGGGCCCCCACCACCGACAGGTAGATGATGATGATCACCTGCAGTTGAGGACAGCACAGGGGGAAAGGATTAGCACTGTAGATAAGAAGCACCACAGAGGTCAGGAAGGTCCTTTGCAGCTGATGTGCACACCCTCTGATGTGTGATCTCTTGTTCTCATTTTGCTCACAAGACTCCCTTGCTCTTGCCAGGAGGCTGAGGTTGTGCCATCACTGCACAAACTGTGCTGATGCTCTCACTGTGCCATCTGAGGGCGTGTTCTGCACATAAGGGACAACGAGATGGGGCCCTGGTCAGAGATGCTTGGCACTGTCAAGTCCCCAGCAAGAAGAGTGGGCTCCCACGCAGCGCCTCACTGCCAGGAGTGCCCCTGGTTCGGACACGGAATCACAGAAATCACAGAAGTCACAGAATCCCTGAATCACTGAGGTTGGAGAAGATGTCTGAGATCATGGAGTCCAACCTGTGACCAATCCCCACCTCGTCACCCCACCCAGAGCACTCAGTTGCCACATCCAATTGTTCCTTAAACACCTCCAGGGACTCCACCACCTCCCTGGGCAGCCCCTTCCAGTATCCAACACCCTTTTTGTGAAGAAATTCTTCCTAACGTCCAACCTAAACCTCCCCTGGTGCAGCTTAAGACCACATCCTCTTGTCCTGTCACTGGCTGCCTGGGAGAAGAGGCCAACCCCCACTTGGCTACAGCCTCCTTTCAGAGAGTTGTAGAGAGTGAGCTCCTGGTACTGCCACCATGTACTCGCTGTGACAGTTTTCTCTTTCTGGGCTCTTCTGCAGGAACCTACCAGTGTGGCAGTGGGCTGCTGTGGCATGGCAGGGAGCAGGGCACATGCAGTGACTGCAGTTCCCCTGGGCTGGTGTGGCACGTCAGGGAGAAGAACCCTGGCTGCAGTTCCTCTGGGCTGGTGTGGCACAGCAGGGGACTGGGCTCAGGTACCTTGATGGTGGTGGTGCTGCGCTCCTCGTACTTGCACTCGCAGAGCAGGCAATAGGCCTCCACGTCGTTCCCGGGCACTGGCATGGGCTCCACCACGTGCAGGCAGTTGCTGCAGCACAAACAAACCACAATCAGCAGCAGCACGAGGTGAAACCAGTGCTCTGTGCAAGGACACTGGGGTGACTTTGTCTGTGTCCCAGCTTTCTTGTCAGACTGATAACACTGATCTGGTGTTAAGAGCTCCCATCACAGCCTAGCTGGCCCAAAGTCCCTGGGACAGACTGTCCCAGCGCCTTTTGCAGGGATCCAGTCCAGGTGGAAGGGACTGGAGGGCACACCCGATATCTGCCATGAGCGGTGGGTTAACATATCATCCCAGATCCCTCAGATCCTGTTTAAAACATGCCCCTGGCCTGGGCTGAACATCACCCACCAAAGCAGCAAACATACAGGCAAGGAATCCCTTCCTCAGCACCAGCTGGGAACTCCAGAGCTTGGCTGTCATGGACCAACCCCTGAGGCTGCTCCCACTCACTCACCAGTCCTTCTGGGACACATTCTTGTTGTAGATGTGCCCACTGATGTTGCGGTACGGCGGGCAGATGCACTTGCAGCGAATGTCCTCGGAGCTCTGCAGGGCACAGGAGCCACGTGAAGGAGGGGACACAGCTCTGTCCCCTCACACCCCACCTCTGCTGTGCCCCAAGCACAGCTCGGTGTCACCCACCTTGCTGGCCTGTGCTGGGGGACACAGGACACAGCTCAGCAGCACCAGCAGTAGCACGGGGCTCGCAGAGTTCTGGGAGCTCTGGGCAAACATCCTGGGAGCCTGAGAGAACAAAACTCACATCCAGGATAGAGCATCTCAGCTGAAAGCAGCCACAACGAGGTAGTCAGAGATTTTTTTTGGCCCACTTGCCTCTGTTTTGCCCAGGAAGAAGAAATTTGTTCCTGAATCATGGCTGATGCCAGCCAGAAACTCTTGGAAACACTTAACACAGATCCCAAGAACACTCCTGTCAGAAGAGCTTCCACCATGTACAACCACACATCCAAACTACCCCAAACCCTGCAAAAATACTGCTGATTTCCCTACAATTGGACTTGCACAAAACCTCCTGTTCCTCTCTTACTACCCTGGAGTCCAGATACAGATATTTTGGTGCTGACAGTTTTGTTCAGTGAAAGACACAGAACCAGGAAAACCATGGAGCAAGAGTGACCTAAAGCAGTACACTGGGGCCTTCCTGCTGCACTGTCATGAATGGTAAATCATTCATCTTCTGACACTCAAAGTCTTGCTGCTGAAGGGAATGATGTATTTTCCTGTCACGAGCTATGGGAAAGGCATGGAATATTCCTAAGTATTCCAAACCAATTCCTAAACCTCCTTTATCCCAAGATACCTGTTCAGTAAATCCTGATTTTAAAATTACTGCAAGCTGGTAGCTTGGTGAATTCATGAACGCCTTTTGCTACATATCAAAGAATGGTTTGGGCTGGAAGGGACCCCAAAGATCATCTCCTTCCAACCCCCATGTGTGTGGATAAAAGTTGTTCCAGAGACATGTGCTCCCACAAATCCATAAGGATATGAATTTATTCCCTGTGCTAAAAAAGGCAAATTGGCCTTGGCCAGGCTGGCGTTCACCCTCGGAGAGAAAAGGTGGAGCAGGTGTTGGGGACCTTGGGACAGCATGGAAGAGCTGCTTCAGCAGAGGAAGGGGAAGGGAATTTACACCTTCATTAATCAGCTCCCAGGTAATCCCACAGCTCACTCCAGGTACTTGTACTCCATCACCTGACCTGATTCCATTGGGATTTAAATCACTGCAATATTCCGTCACCCTTTGCTTTATCTTATGTCAACACCTTAAATTCACATAATGGGTTACAAACACCAAGTTTCTTTCTTCTTTATCTAAACAAAACACCAGTGACTTCTAACAAGCTGCCAGACCTCCAAAATACATCCCAGTCCCATCACCTTATACCAGGACTTATTAAGGTTTTGCACCACAGTTTCAAAAATCTCCTCAAACAATGGTCCTTTCCAGGGAGACTCCCCTGCACACCAGGGGTTCAGATCTTCATCACAGATTTGGGGAACAGAACTGATCTGAGCTGCCCGGTGCACGTTCCCCATTTTAAGTGGGTCTGGACTTTTGTTTGAATTTTTGCCACAACAATGGGGCATGTACCTGGAATTCAGTTTTAGCTGAGTTCAGAATATCTGAACAACTCATAAATGTCACTTTTAATAATAGTAGGGGAAAACACGTGATCTATTATACCATAAACAAAAATTTGGAACCTGGGCAGAGTTCATGCACCATGAACTGCAGAACACCCTCAGCCACATAAAGGATAATTAAGGTGTATTTATCTCCAAGTTTGACAGCAAAGGGACATGTGCACACATGCCTTAGAGCTATTTTTCCAGACCCAGCCTGCAGCAGCCATGTGGCCAAAAGCAGCTGCATCTGGACAAAAACCCATCAGCGCAGTAAGCACAGTGGAGGGTACGTGGTTAAGGTGAAGTTCTCGGGTGCTGTGAGTGAGTGTGGCAGCTCCCAGGATGAACCCCCACAAAAAAGGCTGCCCAGAGCACAGCTGCACACACCCACGCCGTACTCCTTCTCCCTGGGAGCGCCCAATAATCACCTCATCTTTAACCTCCCTATCCCTGCAAGTGTCCAAGGCCAGGCTGCACGGGGCTTAGAGCAGCCTGGTCTCGTGGAAGGTGCCCCTGCCCATGGCAGGGTTCGGGACTGAATGAGCTTTATGGTCCCTTCCCACCCAAACCATTCTAGGATGATTCTGTGAACATCACCTGGAGCCCTTCTAAGACTCCGGCCCGTTTCCCATCCCGGATCTGTGCTCGAACCACTCCGGACACAGACCCGGGCCCAGGGCAGGGCCGGACCCCTCAATTCCCGCCAAAGGCCCGGATGCTCCCTCATCCCTCCAGGGGCTTCCATCGCCCAGTCCCACCCGGCCTCCCGGGATGCCTCCAGCAGTGCAGGCCGCCGCCGCCCCCCAAGCCCCGGGTCCCGCACAGCCCTGCCCCGGGTGCGGAGAGCGGAGCAGGACCAGGGCAGGGCCCGGCCCCCCTCAGGCCCGCCGGCCATACCTGCCCCGTACCTGCCCCGTACCTGCCCCGAACCTGCCCCGTACCTGCCCC
>VZTD01003143.1:198642-226433 GCA_013397725.1 Rhagologus leucostigma | reverse complement strand
TCCCTGCCCCGTACCTGCCCCATACCTGCCCCATACCTGCCCCGTACCTACCCCGTACCTGCCCCGTACCTGCCCCGTACCTGCCCCGAACCTGCCCCGAACCTGCCCCGTACCTGCCCCTCGCTCCAGCCCGAGCGCGGCCCCGCCCTGCAGGCCTCGCCTCGGCCCTTCCCGCTCGCCCATTGGCTACGGGGCGTGACGCTCGGTGACAGACAGCACCGCTGGCTAATCGGAGCGCAGGCAGCGCGCCCCTCAGGGTGCTGAGGGCGGGCCCGCGCCCCGCAGAGCTGAGGGGACGCGGTGGCGGCAGCCGGGCGGTCGGGTGCGCGGCCCGGGAGCGCCCGGGCGGCATCGCTGTAGTCGGGGGGCCTTCGGCGGACATGGCCCGGGCAGCTCCCGCCTGGTTCTCCGCGTGGAGCAGCGCTGACCCGTTCTGGGGCTGAGCCGCGTGATAGCCCCGCTCCTTCTCAGTCCCTTCTCCCCTCACACCCCCGGTCTCCCCTCACGGTCTCACTCCCTCCTCATGGCCCCTCTCTTCCCTCACAGACTCTGTTCCCCCCTGACACCCCGCTGTCCTCTAATGGCCCTGCTCTCCCCTCACAAGGGCAGTGCTGCTGTGTCTGTCAGAGGGAAAAGCCCGGGTCACAGTGGTGCCCTTGCTTCTGTTTTTGGCTGATTTATGGTTATAGATGATATCAGTGATCCTTCAGGTTCTAAAGCTTCGGTCTTGCCATGAACCTCTTGCATTTGAGATCTGTGATTCATTTTAAAAGCCTCGTCCTTGTGCCAAGAGGAACATTGTGCCTTTCCAAGGCCAGAGTCTCGTGTTTGCCCAGAGAACATTCCTGAGATGTGGTTCTTGTAGTACCTCGGGTTTGCCCCACTTTCTGTGTCTGCACCCTTCAGGTGTGCCAATAGACCCAGCCTTGGCTTTGCTCCGGTGGCAGCTGCCAGGAGGCTCCATTCACACCTGGAGGGATTGAGGGTGTCAGGAAAATTCCACAAATGTCCGAGGTTTATGTCCAAAAAGGAGACAGAGGAGTCCTGCAACTTTATTCGAATAAAGGGAGAAAGTCCACTGGGGCACACGCCCGCAGGCTTTTCTCTCTCGAGGTTTTGGAGGACGCAGCCTCCTTTTATCCCAAACTCCCGGCCGCGTGTTGCCCTCTTCCTTCCCCCACTGCCTGAGCTACAGGGAAGGTACAGCCTTCCCGAACCGCCTACCACATATCCCCCTTAAACCTATTATTTTACCCCAAAGTTCAGAAGTTCAGGCTTGTGCAGACTCACTTGTCTGTTTCAGGAGTCAGGGTGTCTGGGCTCTGCAACAAACCTGCTGCCCAAAGTTAGTAGAGACATTAAGACCCGTTTCAAAGACGTTAACGCCCGTACCTTCACCCATCAAATTGTTTGTAAAGACATTAGCTTTCCTCTCAAGGGGCCTATCTGCTTCTCTGGCACTTTGCTGCTTTACCTGGTGCAGATTTACCTGGTCTGTGCTGCTGGACAAAGTCAGGACCTAATTTTTTTTCAGGTAAAAAAAATCCCTTGATGGAAAAAAAGGAGAGACCCAAACCCCTGGTTTAACTTCTAGAAATAGAATCACGGAATTAAATAGGTTGGAAAAGACCTCTGAGATCATCGAGTCCAACCTGTGCCTGACCCCCACCTTGTCATCCAGTCCAGAGCACTGAGTGCCATGTCCAGGCGTTCCTTGGACACATCCACGGATGGGGACGCCACCACTTCCCTGGGCAATTCCAATGCCTGACCACCCTTTCCATGGAGGAATTCCTCTTGATGTCCAACCCGAATCTTTCCCGGTACAACTTGATGCCATTTTCTCTTGTCCTGTCCCTGTTCCCTGGGAGCAGAGCCCGCCCACCCCTGGCTGCCCCCTCCAGTCAGGGAGTTGTGCAGAGCCAGAAGGTCCCCCCTGAGCCTCCTTTTCTCCAGGCTGAGCTTCTTTCCCAGCTCCCTCAGCCGCTCCTGGTGCTCCAGCCCCTTCCCCAGCTCCGTTCCCAGCTCTGGACTCTCTCCAGCCCCTCAATGTCCCTCCTGAACCCACCTGCCATGGACCCTGTCAGAAATGTGGGTCTGACGCCGTTGCCAATTTTAATCGGTTTATTAACAGTGGCAGAAAACTTGAACTTGGGAGTAGCCCAAGACAAAACAGCAAGTCAGAGTAAAACACCACGATGCCCAGTGCTCCCCTGACAGTGCTTCCCGAAGGAAGGACCTGGCGCTGAGCTCCCGTGGAGCTTTTACAGTCTCTGTCGCCATCAGGATTTTTCCCTTTTCAATCCGCTCCTTCATTGGCTCGCTTCGGGGATGTCTGGTTGGCTCGTTTCATGGGTGCATTCCTGACAAGTCATTTGTCCATTTTCCCATCTCATTGGTTCATAAATTCACCAATCCATCTTCGAGGTGATGTCATTATACCTGTGAAGATCTTCTAGAAAGTTCTTATCATACCCCTCCATATCTGCCGTTGCCATCTAGTGGCTTTACGAGGTAGTACACCCGTACATTTGCACAGCGTAACTATTTAAACAATTTACAAATTAACCAGGCTCACCTTAAACGTAATTCAATAAACTTGTAAACATTATCATTTATAACTGGCCTACGAAAGTCAAATCATCTATAACAGACCCCTTGTGGGAGGGTGTTTCCCGTCCTGACAGAGTTTGCTTCTTTGATGAAAATAAAAATGAAAAGCATAAGGTGAGATACAGCCAGAAATAGGTGTAGATCAGAGAGGAAATGTCTGTTTGGCAGATAGTTCTGTCTCTCTGCTAGTTTTAACTACTTAGAAATGAGTAAATAATTGAGAATGCCTGTTTTAGGGCTTGTAGAATGTATAGGTTGTGGAGACTGTCAGGTTTTAAAATGTCCCACACTGCTCCATGCCCCTGGCATTGGAATTACTGATGTAACAGTGTTTTCATAGAGCCATAAAGTCACTGATGTCTATATGCCTTAGGTCAAAGTTACAAGGTGCTTATATAGCTCGAGTTATAAGATATCTCTGTAACCTAATATCAGTATAACCTGAAGCATAGCTTTCTATACTTACATAGCCTGAATCATAGCTTTTACTTATGTAGCCTGAATCATAACTTCTAAACCTATATAACCTGATACTTATATACCCTGAATCATAACTTTTGATACCTATATAACCTGATATGAGTAACCTTTTATACAATGTAATGGCTAGTATATGGTTAACTAGTTGCTTCAATGCAGAATAGACAAAAAGAGAAAAAAAACTCACCAGGTGTATAGCTTCAGAGGTAGGTAAGTTTAGTACTAATTGAGAAATTGGCAAGTGCAAAGCCAATTAGCCACAAAGCAGAGAATTTAGGCCGGTTAAGACCAGATGGACCAAGGAGCACCGTAACCACACATGCTCCGAAGACAAAGTTGAAAAGTTCAAGTGCAAAGAAGACTTTATAAACCTTCATCAAAGACCCCTGAGGAGCCCCGAATTGGGGAAGCGCAGGCGCAGTGAAAAAGATTATCTAATAACCCTGAGATCACGCTATGTAAATTAGTTCCGGTGCGTGTGTGATGATGTTGTAATGACATAGCAACATTATGCAAAATTTACTGTATAAATATACCTCAGCAATTGACAAGGGTGGGTGAGTTAGGAGGAGTAATCCCCCTCACCACCAGCGCTGCAATAAACAAATACCTGCTCTACAGACATCAGTCTGTGGGGATTTATTTCCAGCCTATCTTTCGGGCGTCATCATGTAGTGGTTTTGATCGGGAGGGACCTCAAAGCTCATCCCATTCTGCCCCCTGCCATGGGCGGGGACACCTTCCGCTAGCCCAGGTTGCTCCAAGCCCCGTCCAGCCTGGCCTTGGACACTTCCAGGCATGGGGCAGCCACAGCTTCTCTGCGCATTCTGTGCCAGGGCCTCCCCACCCTCACAGGGAAGAATTTTTTCCTAATACTTAATCTAAACCTACTCTCTTTCAGTTTGAAGCCATTCACCCTTGTCCTGTCATTGCATGTTCTTGTACATAGTCTTGTAAATAATATTCTAAAGAGTTTTCCCACCCCATTATTTTAATGTTTGAAATCCTGGCCCTGCCACAGCTAGGTTTCCTCCCCCCCACTCACTGGAGTCTGTACAGGATAGTGGTCTAAGTCGGCTGGACTGATCCGAGGAAATATTCCATGAGAGTAATCCTGGGTATTAGATGCAGAAAGGACTTCTAATTCCTTCCTCCTACTCCAGTGTTGCTGAGCGGAAGAAGCTCTTTGGTGCTAAATTCAGAGTTCTCCCTTCAGAGCAGAACCCTGGGCCTGCCTGCGGGACACTCAGTGCTGTGACACAGATGAGTTTGTTCAGGTTTAAAAGCCCATGACCACAGGGATTTTCTGTGACTGACTTTCCTCAGGCTGGTGAGGAGTTTTTTTTATCTCTGACATGCCTGTTGTCACAACAATCTATTCTTCTGTGGTTTTTGTAGCCCAAAAGTCCATGCCACTGCTTCTTGTGGGGCTGCAGAAGGCTGCATTAACACTTGGAGGAAGCAGCCCGGACTGGTGACAAGACACTGGAAATGTCCTTGGAGGAAGTAAAGGAATGGCCCAGGCAGCTGAGAGACCACATCCAGGGATGAGGCTTTTTAGGTGAGTGCCTCGAAAACAGACTCATCCAATACAGGATGAGTTTGAAAATTGCATTTCAGTTCAAGTCCCTTTTCTGAGAGGGTGGTTTCAGAATCCTTGGATGGGAGAGTGAGTTGCGTGTACAGTTCCTGCAGTGATGAGTGGGAGATCTCACACATACCTCCAGGAGACCGTTTCCTGTTCCCTTCCTTGCTGACTTTCCCCCTGGCAAAGCTGCCTTTTTGTCTGTCCCAGGTAACTGGGATGCAGAAGGCTCACTTATCCCCTGGATGTCATCCCTGTTGCTGTGTTTAAAGCCTAGCAGCAGTGGGAAAAGTGAGAGTTTGCCTGGAGGGAGCAGGATTTGCTACTTTATTTCTTCTTATCTGCTGCTCAGCCTTGTCCTCCTTCCTAAGTGCACCACTGCACACACCCAACAGATGTGGTCATGTTTCCTGAATTTCTGTGGGTGCTGAATGCAGGTCCCTTCAAAAATCTCTCCAGCAGTGGGTTCTGAACCCTTAGAGATCTTGCCCTGAATTCCCAGTAATTTGGGTTGATTTTAGCCACTGACACCACCCTGCAGGGATCTGTGACTCCAACTGGGAAGAAGCTTTGGAGACCTCAGGATTAGCAGTGACACCGTGGGGCTGTTCATTCCTGATTTCTGCCTCTCACTTTGCTGGCAGCACAAAGGTCAGAGGTGCCTCAGAGGAGCCTTCCATGGGCAGAGCCCTGGGAATAGATGCCAAACACAATTCCCATGGCACAAGGGAGAGGGAATGGGAGATGAGAAACAAAGAAACATAATGTGTAAAAGAGGGGAAATGCATCAGGTGTTAATACCCTGCCCTGTTCCTCTCCCTTTACCCATGTGATTAGGCCTTGCTGGCACTCGTGGTGTCAGTCTGAAGGACAGGTGGCATTTTTGTTAACAAGAGCAGTGGCTGAGGACACACAGGAACAGCTTGTCCTTGTTCTCTCTGGACACGGGTGTTGGTGACAACACTGCAAACCTCCTTCCGGCCCGGTGCCGGCAAGCCCGCAGCAGCTGGCACACATTTAAAGGGCAGTTTATTTTAAATTGCAAACAGACACATTGACTTGTAAATATTTTAGAAATACATCCTGCCATTGTAAAAAGCATCCTATAATTCAGGGGGAAGACAATTCATTCTTCACCTGCAACAAGATGATCTGGTCTTTCTATTGCCTATGAAATTAAATGCTTTGGGAATTGTAAGCTGACAAGAGAAGACTCCAAGGGTGCCTGGGCATTGGGCCAACCTCCAGGGCTCTCTTCCTCATGCTGGATGGGTAGTTAGACCAAATAATGGCAATTTTCCTTCTCTTTATGCTGTCAGCTCCCTTCCAACTCCAAGGAAGTGGTTTGTGGTGCCGTGCCTCAGTTTCCTCAGTCAAACGGTACCGCAGCACTGGGAGGGGTTCTGTGAGGGTGGCTGAAGAGCTTGTGAGGGTCACAAGAGCTGCTTGTGAGGGTCAGTTCTTGAGGGCTTCTCTCACCCTGAAAGACCTAATGGTCTTTAAAAGCCTCATGGAGATCTGTGAGCACACATTAATGAACAAACCGTGTCAGTCCCAGGCAGGAGCAGCTGTTGTGTGCGTGGGAGCTGACAGAAGATGTGGCTGCCCAGCAGGCTGGGCTCTGATAACCCAGGAGATACAGTGTCAGTGTGTGCCCTTGGGCTATGCACACGCGGGCTGGGGTTGTGCAGGGCTCTCTGTCCAGCACCACCTCCCATGGCATGGACAGGCAAAGAACAGCCATTAATGTCCAGCCATGAAGTATAACTCTGGACTATGGAATTTGGAGCTGGTTCTTGTGGGTCACAGCTATGCAGCCATGAAGGTGTGATGGGGAGGACACTCACAATGTTGGTGATGGGATGGCTCTGGGGCAGTGAGGGGGAACCAGCCCACACGTGGCTGATCCCCAAAGGGGGAACTACTGCTTCTCCACCTGTGCTGTGTTTAATCATTTCTGCCCCTAGACAGGAGACCACTGCCACTCACAAACCATGTGCCAGGGAAGGCTCAGGTTGGACATTAGGAAGAATTTCTTCACAGAAGGGGTGGTTAGGTACTGGAATGGGGTGCCCAGGGAGGTGGTGGAGTCACCGTGCCTGGAGGTGTTTCAGGAAAGCCCAGAGTGACACTCAGTGCCATGGTCTGGTTGACAAGGTGGAGGTCTGTCACAGGTTAGACTCAATGATCTCAGAGGTCTTTTCCAGCCTCAGTGATTGTGTGGTTCTGTGATTCTTGAAACAGGATGGATGAGGAGCAGGGCCTCCTCCAGGTTCAGCCAAGCCTCCTGCAGTGCTGAGACTAAAGGAGAGAATGGCTGCACCCCAGAGCAGTGCTCTGGCCCACAGAGGAAGCCTCTGTGGGAGAACAGAGGGAGAAGGGAATTCTCTGTGGCCAGACATATTTTTCAACAGCTGATGCTCTGTCCTGGAGCCTGGGATCCTGTGAAGTGATGCAGCCCTGCTGTGAACCAAACAAGAGCTTGAGCCTCCTGGGAGGGAGCTGCCATGGGAAGGGGCAGGGAATTGTGCTCTGATGGAACTGAGGCAGGTGGAGACTTGGCAAAGCCAGACCCAAAATATTTTCATCTTCCAAGCCAGAGGTGTAGAGCACTGCCCACAGCGAGGGCGCTTCCAGCTCCTTGGGTCTAGAGATGTCTGTGAAGCTCCAGTGCCTCCCTTCCTGCTGTCCTCCCCCTGCCACGTGTGTGATGTGAGGGAAGAGGGGAAGGAGCAGAATCAGGATGGCTGTGATGGATGATGCGCAGGAAGAGGGGAAGGAATAGAATCAGGATGGCTGATGGATCCTGTTTGTGAGGCTGAGTGGCTGCAGCCTCTGGAGACTCCTCCACTCTGCACCCATTCCTGTTCCGCGTGGGTGTCCCAGGAAGTCTGGCTCCTCCTTACTTGGCAGAGAATCACTGCTGTTGGCACCCTTTTCTGTAACACCTGATTCAGCCAAAAATAAGTTTCTCCAAGACTTTTGATGGAATTGCATGAACAATTATGCCTAAGTGTATTTTTGGCATCAGGCCTTCTGGGGCTCAGTTTTGCCTTCTAAGGCTGTGCAGGAGGGCTGCAGTCACCCCAGCACACCTCATGCTGTGCCTGCTCCATAAACCTGGCCAGCTTGGAGCTGTTGGGCTGGGCTGATGGTCAGGGACCCCTCCTGCCTCCCAGTGGGTGTCCTAGTTTAACCCAGCTGCCAAGTCAGCCCCACACTCGCTCACTCCTCCACAGTGTGATGGATGCAGAATCAGAGGAGTGAAAGCAAGACATCTTCTGGGTTGAGATAAATCAGTTTAATAAGTAAAGCAAAAGCCATGCACACAAACAAAGTGAAACAAGGGATTCATTCACATGTCCCAGCAGCAGGAACAGTGGGGGAAAATTCTCCACGTGAGATCAAGGAAGTATTTGCTAATAGAGGTCACTGCCTTGAGGGCAGTTTATAGCCAAGACCCCATGGTTTGGAAGGGTTGCTCAGTGCAGTATTGGACCACATGTCTCAGCCTTCTTCCAATTTGCTCACTTGGGATTTTGTTTCCCTAAAAATTCCCAAGTGGATACAGAATTCATCGCCTTCTGACCTGCCATGCTGAGTTGCTGCTAAACAGCTGCTCTGTTTTGGAAAGGATGGAAGAATTTCTGGGGAGGCCCCTGGGCAGGATGAATTTCTCTGTTTGGTGGGACCGGGAGGGCACTGTGGCTATAGGATCGCACCTGTATTTGGCCCCCTTGGAGCAGGGTGCTCTCCAGAAACCTTAGTAGAGACTTGAAGAAGTGACTCAGTTGTGTTTGGAGGAGGTGATTTCAGTGCAAGTATGTGCTCATTTCCTCTGGCACAGAAGAGAACACGAAATGTTAATAGGTGGGCAGGTTCCCTCAGTACAACCAAATGTTGTGCTTTCTCAGCTCTGCCATCAGCCTTTAATTTGGGGGCCCCAGATGGGCCATCCCTGTGGATCCAGCAACGTTGGTGGGAGTTTTTCCTCTCCCTGCAAGGGCTGACCTCGAGGAGGAGGAGAGCCAGGGAAGCTCCAGCTACAGTAACTGGGTGTCTCCTGTAGGGCTCAGCCCAGAGACGGCTGTCAGGGGCTTTTGCAGCCCTTGGAAAAGGGACAGGGAATGAGCACAGGCCTTTTATTTCTGTATTGCTTGGAGGAATTAAAATGTAAACCAGAAAAGCAAACACAGACTTGCGGGTGGGAAGCTGCTGAAGGCTCCCAGTAATACACTGGTCATTTTTATCTCCACACCTTTTGTTGTCAGCTGTAGTGACAAACATATTTATGTTCAATTGAAGTCATGTGTTACACTCATCTGACGTCATCATCAGTCACCCAGCTGTGCTGAACTCCCCCAAACTGTTGTGTTTCCAGCTGTGGGACTCCTAGCACTGAGAGTTTGTCTGTGGTGTGGGGTTTCCCTGGACATGATCTTTTCAGGTCAGACAACCTCCCCAGAAGGCAGAGACACTTTTGTTAAAAATTATTCCCTCCTGTCTAAATTAATCTTTTTGCTGCTAATTTGGGAAGTAACAAGATAGTGGCGTGGCAGGCAGTGCTCTCAGCACACGTGTAGGTTGTATTAAAAATAGACATTTAAAACAGAACTTCTTGGGCCCTTTTAAAATGACCTGGACCTTTGTCAAGAGAGGTCCATGCTTTTCCTCCCCCAGCATTCACCCCTCCTTGGAATGCTGCTTCCCTCACGATTTTTTGATTAGCATTGCTTGCTGCCATAGGTTTTATTTCTCATATCATATTTCACCTTCCCCTTCTCCGTGTCCCACTGCAGCCACTGATCAGGACAATCCCTGGCCAGTCTGGGCAGGGCAGGAGGGGATAATGTTGCTGACAGAGGACTACAAGAGGCAATTAACAGCTTCTCCAGCATGTAGGACCTGATTGGGTACGGGTTATTCCCTACTTGTCAAAGAGCCTTCTCCTTGGAAGGGAAGACAAAGGAGGGCCTGGACACAACCTGCTCTGCATTTCTGCTGTGCTGGCTTTCTCTCTGGGCAGGATTATTTCAAGAGTAGGTTCCAAGTGGTGTTTTTTGTCAAGAATGCCCTGCACGAATATGACACATCACCAGTGAGTGCTTCCACATCACTGACGCTGTGCTGGATGGTTCTGGACTTCTGGCCCTGTGGAACAGATGGGCTCAGGAGCAGTGGGAGCGAGCCGAAAGTCCCATTTCCCTCCATTGCTGTTCTGGGCTCAGTGACAGAGGGCTGGGAGGGGTGTGTAATGCAGAGCAAGATTCAGCCCATGGCTGTAGGAGTGAAGAACATCTCTGGAGGGCTGTGCTTGCCCTTTCTGGTCCCGTTCTGGAACCTACGGTGCTGGGAATCACAAACCTTTGAGAGCAGCCTTTTATGCTGGGAGAGGGAGTGGGAGCTGCTGTGTCAGCAGGTGTCTGGTGCAGCACTGGAAGATACTGATAGGTTATGGGAATGTTATAAATGAAATTAACGTTTTTAAAGAATTGTAACGAGTATGGGAGTTAATGAATTAATGAGTTAGTTAAATGGGTTGGGGGTTGCGAAGTTGTACGGTTGTAATGTTTAAATGTGTTCTAGGTGGGATGGTAAATGGGGAAAGATGAAGAGTCTTCTAGAAAGCTCTGTGGACTGATGTAATGGGAGGGATGTCAACGCCTTAAAGAAGCTGTTGGACAAGGGATGGACCTATCATTCGACACCGCTGAGAAGGACAGGGCTGAGAACCAATAGGACCCTTAGGAACGAGCCATCGGAGGAAGGGTTTACACCAGACCAGTTACGAACCAGCAAAGGGTATAAGAACTGTCTCGGGGCTCCGCCCCAGGTTCTCCTGAGGAGCTCGGTATCCGAGGGAGCCCCCAGAGTGTCACTCTGTTATATTGTTTCTCTGGCTTGTCGAGTGGGGCCTCGGCTACTCCTGGGTCTCCGTTCCCAGTTGCTCTCTAAAATAAACGAGTTGACTTTTGCTTTTTAAAAGTCCTGGCCTCGTTTATAACAGGAAGGCGCTGGCAGGAGGTGGTCGTGTCCTGCTTTGGAATGCACTGGCAGGGATGGAAAGACTGACACCAATGTCAGCAAGCACTGCACTGGATGTTCTGAGCACGTCCTGAACCACAGTCTGCCTTAGGGATGTGCTGCAGGTGTTGGAGCAGTGCAGAGGTGCTATGAGAGCAGAGAAATGCCTGCTCCAGAGGGAGCTCTGGATTGCTCAGTGATCCTGCAGGCCGCCCCAGCCTTGGGGGCCAGGCCTCTCCTGCCTGGTGCTGTGCTCTTTACTGCACAAGCGTCTGTCCTGGCCTCACAGGTATCTCGTGGGTGGCAGTGCACATCCCAGCTCCCCTCCCAGTTGGTCCTATTTATGGAGTTCCAATGTTGGCAGGTAGGGAAGTGAGACATTTGAAGCACGAGGGCCTCTCCTGGCGAGGCAGAGGTATTTATTTGAGCTGATGAAACTTCTTGTCATTGCTCAGGGTTAGGAACTCTGCACGTGTTCTGAACCATCATTTCCAGGGCATGAGTGGGCTCATTATTCAGGACAAAGCAAACAAAACGTTGTTAGAGTGGGAGGAGGGATTTCTACCCAAATAAATTACACCCCGTTATCACCACATGGAGGGCAGTCACACGTCAGAATATTTCTCCTGAGGGCTAAGGTGACTTCCCTCCCTTTTTACTTCACCAGTCTGATGTCCCAGAGCTGTGTAATTTGTCTTTTCCATGCACACAGGGAAAGCTGGGGGCGAAGCCACTCAGCCACAGGCCAGATGGGCAGAAATGTCTCCCGTGGAACGATTTAAAGACAGTGGAGAGTGTCTCTTCTACTGCCCCCATTCCTGCTAGATAACAGGGCAAAATCTCCTGAAAATTGATCTTGCTGCAATAGGCAGATTTCACAGCCCCTTCCCAGGCTTTCCTTGTTGGGGAATGCTCATGATGGGTAATACAGGGATGACCAGATAGTCCCTAGGAGTGGTCCCAGCCCTGCAGGGTATCCCAGGAGCAGGGATCACCATTGTGTTCACAATATCCAGCTCTAACTGGTGCAGAGAGCTGTGATCCTACAAACCACTGCCATTTTTAATGTTTGCTCCCACAAGAGCCAAAAATACCTGAGCAGGTAGAGCTCTTGAACAGTTTGGGCTTGGATTAGAGACTTCAAAAGTTCCTTCCCTTCTGTGGTTCTGTTTTGTGACACAGTCATGATTCAAGGCATTGCACAGGGATTAGTGACCAGCAGACCTGTAGATGTCTGGTCCAGAAGGGATTTATTTCAAACTCAGGGCAGATAGTACTTAAGTGTCTCTGCAGACTCACCTCCTGTTTGCCCCAAAGCAATGCAGCCCATGCAGGTCAGACTGACAGGGACAAGGCAGGTGTGCACACCTTGAGCGCTCCCCACCCAGATAACCCAGAGCCCAAACTGTGCTGCCACCGTCACCATCCGTCACAGCTGGGAAAAACAGCTCAGATACTTCCACTGCCTGAAGGTTCTCTTGCTCCCCAAGACCCAGGAGGCCTCTGACACAGTTCAGAGAGCCAGGGCTGGAGCACCAGAGCTGCTGGAAAAGAAAGGGACTTCATTTGATTGCTTTTTCTTCTCCTTTGACAAATATTTCAGTGCAGATGCTGAAAATCTTTCGATTCACTAAAATTTGCCCACTTTCTTCCAAAGTCAGTCCCTTTTTTGGGGGTCTCTCCACAGGGTTGATGAGCCACATTCTGTGTGTGTCCAGTCCTGTTCTGGGGTAGAAGAATTAATTTAGGCAACTTCCTCAAAGGGCTGACAAAATACTGATGCCCGAAAGATAGGCTGGAAATAAATCCCCACAGACTGATGTCTGTAGAGCAGGTATTTGTTTATTGCAGCGCTGGTGGTGAGGGGGATTACTCCTCCTAACTCACCCACCCTTGTCAATTGCTGAGGTATATTTATACAGTAAATTTTGCATAATGTTGCTATGTCATTACAACATCATCACGCACGCGCCGGAACTAATTTACATAGTGTGATCTCAGGGTTATTAGATAATCTTTTTCACTGCGCCTGCGCTTCCCCAATTCGGGGCTCCTCAGGGGTCTTTGATGAAGGCTTCTAAAGTCTTCTTCGCACTTGAACTTTTCAACTTTGTCTTCGGAGCATGCGTGGTTAAGGTGCTCCTTGGTCCATCTGGTCTTAACCGGCCTAAATTCTCTGGTTTGTGGCTAATTGGCTTTGCACTTGCCAATTTCTCATTAGTACTACACTTATCTACCTCTGAAGCTATACACCTGGTGAGTTTTTTTTCTCTTTTTGTCTATTCTGCATTGAAGCAACTAGTTAACCATATACTAGCCATTACATTGTATAAAAGGTTATTCATATCAGGTTATATAGGTATCAAAAGTTATGATTCAGGGTATATAAGTATCAGGTTATATAGGTTTAGAAGTTATGATTCAGGCTATGTAAGTATAGAAAGCTATGCTTCAGGTTATACTGATATTAGGTTACAGAGATATCTTATAACTCGAGCTATATAAGCACCTTGTAACTTTGATGAAAGGCATATAGACATCAATACCTTGGTGCTGGTCACTCCTGTGAGCATGATGAGGAGCTGGAAGGGGCCAGCTGGCAAGACGTTAATGGCAGCTTGTTTGTACTGAGCAAGCTGTCCTGGCCCTCAAGCTCTTCTTTTCCTTTGGGCAAGTCCTGCAGGGCAGTAGTGCCCACCTACCTCCCATTAGTGCCAGCCCCTTGGAGATCCTGCTCAGGTCACCCTCTGTGTGCCACCCGAACAGCCAAGCCACACCTGTGAAGGCTGAGGGCAGTGCCAAGGAGCATTCCAGCAGGGAAAGCGGGTTTGTGCTTCCCCTGAGACTGAATCACAGAATCGTTTAGGTTGGAAAAGACCTTTGAGATCATCCAGTACGAGCTATGCCTGACCCCCACCCTGTCACCCAGCCCAGAGCACTGAGTGCCACATCCAGTTGTTCCTTGGGTACCTCCATGGTTGGGGACTCCAAAGCTCCCTTGGCAGCCCCTTGCAATGCCCCTTTCTGTGAAGAAATTCCTCCTAATGTCCAACCTTCCCTGGCACACCTTGAGCCCTTTTTCCTGAGCACGCTAAAGCCGCAGAGGGCTCTGAGCCCTGACTGGGCAGGGGTGGCTGCAGCAGGACCTGTCCCCATCACAGCTGGTTGAGCTTGTGTGATCTGCAGGGCTGAAGGGACAGTACACACCCAGTGTTGTGTCCTGAATCCCCGTCTTGCAGGGCAATGTTTGACTAACCCAAGCAGCCCCTCTCTGTGTGCTCGTTCAGGCCCTGGCAGCAGAGGCAGGGCAGTGCTGCAGCCAGGCTCAGCTTTCCTGCTCCAAACCAGAGGCTGTGACAGTGGTGATGGACAGACAGGGAAGGGACGTGAGGGAGCAGAGGGGGAGGGTGTGTGTGCCCCTTCCCCGGAGCTTCTCCCACTCCGAAGGTGTTTATCCCAGTGACAAGTGCTATGGGCCTTTCATAACTGCTGCATTAGCAGAGGATCAAGTGGCACTTAATGGGAGCAGTCTGCCTCATAAAGTGTGATGGGAAAGGTCACCAAGGTCGAAGGGGAAACATTTTCAGCAGGCTGACACAAGCCTTGGCTTCTGCCTGACAACAGGTGCCAGTTTGCTGGGCTGCCCTCCCCTCCAGCACTGCTGCTGCCCTGTCCCCTCCCGTGTGCTGGCTCCAGGCTCTGCTGCGGCGCCAGCAGTGTCTGTGAGCTCCGTGGGTGGCACACACGGAATAAACCTGCTGCTGGATGCAGGCAAAAGGGGATCTGAGGCCACTGCTTGGCTTCTGAATTAGGGAAAAAAGAGAGTCAGGAGTGTGACAACGTTTCCGTGTGAAGCTGCTCCAAGCCGAGTGGATAGGCTGAGCATGGCTGGAGCTGTGGGTAAGTTTCAGTGCCACGATAAACAGCTTCACTCCTCAGGGCCACTGGTTTTGCTGGGGTTTGTGTCTCCCTGTGCTGGATTTATGTTGGGTTTGCTGAAATGAAGTTGCTGGGTCTCAGCCAATCTACAGTTTGAACAACCCCAGTTTGCCTAAGCCAGATGAAATCTTACTGCTGCCCCTGGAAAGCCTGTCCCTGCAGCCAGACATGTATTGATGGCTTTGCAAGTCTTCTTGCCCTCCTCTCTTGCCGCTTTGGTGTCCCATCTGTCTTACACAGTTTCATTTGGGACAATGCAGGGTATTCAGTCGAGGCCAAGTTACTGATGACAAGCTAATTAAAGACCAAGCAAGGGAGGAGCAGCCTAATGAGGGAGAAGTGGGAGGAAGGGCAGTTTGCCAGGACTGTGCTGGGAGACTCTGGCTCAGTGGAACTAATTGTGTGCTGTAATTGATGGTTCAGGGGAGGCCCTCCTCACACAGACCGTAGGGCAGAGGAACAGAGATCTGTTTCAATGGCGTGTTCTGGGAGACTGGCATGGGATCACACCTTCCCAGCTCCAGGGCTTCCTCTATAGGGTCAAGCCTTAGCTTTAACATGGAGTTCCACTGTCCTACACCGTTGGAAATAGGACACCTGGAGAGCACAGTATGGCCACGTCAGCGCAAACAAAAAGCCAGGAGCAGGAGTGGCATCTTCTCAGGATCAGCAGTGCTCAGGCTGGACGTCCTGTGCCCCACAGCAGCCCTGACTATGAGCCACCGGATCACAGAATCATTTATGTGAAAAAGACCTCCAAGATCATCCAGTCCAACCATTAACCCAGCACTGCACAAGCCACCACTAACCCATGTCCCTAAGCTCCACATCCACGTGTTTCCTGGATGCTTCCAGGGATGGGGACTCCACCACTGCCCTGGGCAGCTGTGCCAGGGCTTGATCAGCCTTAGTGAAGAAATTTTTTCTAATATTCAATTTAAGCAGGGCCTGGCCAGCTCCCTTCCTGCAGCCCTGTGAGGGGAAGGGGGCGTGAAAGGGAGGTGGGTTCTGGCACTGGTGGGAGTAGAGGCTCTGCTGGATCATTTCATTTGGAATGTGTGTGCTGGGAACTCAGGGGTTACCCCGAGTGCTCACAGGGAGTCAGCACAAACAGCCAAGCACTGCAGGTGGTGATGGGGCTGTGCCAGAGCTGTGTTAGCACGGCCCTGGTCTTAGCACCTCATCCTGGGTCCCCTTCACCCACTTCATCCAGAGTAATCAAAGCAGGGCAATTCCTCACCTCCGGGGAATGATGGAATGTGAGAAAACATCATTTATGAGTATGAAGAGACTTTTATTTGGCTTTGCTTCCTGCTGTTTCCATGCTGAATTTCCTGTCTGAATGGTGGCACTGAGATTTCTTTGATTCACAACCAAATTACTCAGTGCATCTCACCAAACATAGGGAAATGACTGAGGGCTTCTGCATGCTCTCTGTAGCTCCAAAACGGACTGTGGAATGTAGAATGGTTGTGTCTAGTGTGTTTTGTTCTGAAATCTAGAGAAAGATTTTTCTAGCTGTTGCCTCAGGAATGCTCATTTCTCAAGTTAAACCATGCAAGAGCTCTGCGTTTCCCACCTCCTCAGGAAAGTCTGGGGATTCCTGCTGCAGCAGAATGTTCCTGCCCATAAGGCATGACCTGAGGGCTGTTGTAGCAGTTGTGTTTGGCACAGGCTCTGCCAGGGATCTGTCTGCAGGGAGAGCTCTGTCCTTGAGGCCGTGTACCCAGGGCAGTCAGCGGCTGCAGCCGCCTGCACTGCCCTCCCTGCGCCTGCGGCCTCTCCTCACAGCTTCTAAAATTCCTCTCACCACGGGGGGGCATTTCCTTATTATCAACACCTGCTTGGACAGGCAGAGGCACTGACCCCTTCCAGAGCCACTGGGACTGAAAGCTTTGGGGCATAACTCTGTGGAGGTGTTAAAGCTGGCTGTGGGTAATTTATGGTCTGCAGCAGGGACACAGCCCCTGGGTGCAGGGTGCTGGGGCAGGAGCTCTGCTGTCAGCTCTGCTGTCAGCTGGGTGTACAGGGGGAGGAGGGGACACTCCTTGGTCACACCTTCCCACATTCTCCATCACAAGTCAGCAGAGTCATGAACCCCAGGAAACTGTGGTGGTTCTGAGGCCCCAGAGACCCCAGCAGGTCCCTGAAATGCTGTCAGAGGCACCAGAACACAAACGATGGAAAACCCATCACAGCAGAGAACAGACACACAGGAAAGGGGCATTTCTGTTTGGATGAAACACCCACCTGGGATTTCTGTATAAAGGATGTGGACGTCTTGCATGGCTAAGAATTGGGACCTCCTGTTCCAAGGGCTTCTCTGGCAGGGTGTTGGCAGCCTGTAAAGCTGCTGTGACACTGCCTTGTTCACCCAAATGAGTGCACTGGGGTACCCAGAGCTCTCCCCATGGCCCTGCTGCTGGGCTGGGCCACGGGGGCCATCGTGCTGTGCACACAGTTCACTGCAGGCTGGCAATTGAAAGAGAATGTCCAAGGGTCAGGACAATCAATTGCCAAAATAGCTGTATAGCAAGTCACTCCCAACTGGCATTTACTGCAGCCAAGAGTTTCTGAGTTCAGTGTCTCCTGACCATTTGTCCTCCCAGATCTCCTGACCTTAGAAAAGGCCTCTGAATTTGAGTGGCAGAAAGCTGTGACACCGAGTTCCCATTATAAAATAAATCTATGGTAACTCTGTCAGACACTCCTTGTTATTCCAGCCAGGAGGCTGGGCTAACCACATCTGGTGGTTAAAAGTCTCCTGATATTCCTCTTTATGGACAGTTATTTTCTTTGTCCTTCTCTCACCTTGTCTCCCCTTTTGGTATTTATCTTTGTAAGATATTTAATATTTTTTATCACACATCTCTCTTTTGTTGGGCTGAACAAAGTCACCTTACTCACTCTATTGAACTTGCCCTCCACTACCTGAGCAGCCCATGGTGCCACCTCCACACATCCTCCTGCTTGAGAAAATTGGTTTTCAACATGGACAAACAGCCGTGTTCCCTGGATTGTGGAGGTCTCAAAAATTGGGATCAAAAGCTGGCACTGGTATTTCCCTAGATATTTCCCCAAGAGCAATACTTACCATCTTGTGCTGGAGTTGCACCTAGAGTTTTCCATCCACACTCTCATGGTGATTTCCACTCCTGTGTCCTCTTTTCTCCAGTCAGCTTTGTCATCACCATTTTTGCCATCATTATGATTTAAAATGGAGGCTTCACATATTCTCACCCTCTCAGCACTGCAGAGTCAACCCATTTCATCTTCTTTTTTTGGTCTAGATTTTTTCACTGCTTGTCTTAAGGAATTTGTAATGTCCTACCTAGGCTGATATTGGTCAATTCTTAGTTAATCACTTAACCAGGCTTTGCAAACAGACCAGGTTGGAAAAAGCATAAAAGCTGCCAAAACACCCCTTCTCAGACTCATCAGGACAAGAAACCTGACAGAATCTGTAGGTGTGAGGAAGATGTGAAGGGAGTACCTTGGGGAATCAAGGTCACAGCAGGAAAAAAAAACAACCTATTTTTTTTCCATCTGTGTTTGGTGTGGAGGTCCCTACACTTGGGTCTCTCATTTGTGAGTGTCTCCACTTAAGTCAGTCTCAGACTGAAGCCTCAGGAAGCTATGTAACATAGAAATGAAGGAAACCAGCAGATTTCAAGGACCGGATAGATGAAAATCTACCCCAGTGCAGGGATGAAACAGCTGAACTGTGGTCTTACACTTAAAATTGACTCTGTACTGTGACAAAAACTTGAGGATCAGAGTCAGGCCCCTGAGTGTAGCAATAGACCCAATTCCCTGGCAGGAATGGCATCTTCATAGCACCTGTACAAGGTCAAAGAAACCTGATCACTCGTGGTTTCCTCCTCACTGAAGGCAGATGAAACAATGTGGATCTTCTCTGAGCATACCCAAATGTACTCCTTTCACAAGCCAGGACTCCTCAGTTATTAATAATAGCTGATATCAGACTGCAGCATGGCAGCAATTCCTCACAGAGCTTTAATGACAGACTTTCTGGCAAGCAAAATCATTAGAAGAGAAATGTTGCCAGGAATCCTAAATCCTTGACTCTGGCATGCTGAGGTTTGGAAGCTTCCACCTCCAAACTGCCTTATGGGAGATGATTTGTCAGGATGGTTTTCAGCTCAGGAGTTCTCCTTTCTGCAGTGCTTGCCCTTCTTCATGTCATGCCTTTGCTGACAGGCACCGTCACTCCACCTTCACCTTGAGCTCTCTTGTATTAATTTTTGTTGCCTCCTTTTAGCCCTTTATCCATTTCCATACATTTAACAAAGCAAGTTTCTGCAGTTTTGCCCTGGTACTTGTACACAGAAACTTCACTATCATCTCATGTTCACTGCTCGAAGTTAGCACAACCATTCCACCTGGAAAGGAGATGTTCTTGGGTGGGTGCCAGCTTGAAGATGAACCATCTCTGTGTGCCCATCATAAAGCTCTGCACCCTGGGTTAAATCCAGGGACATGTGGCCAGCAGAGCAAGGGTGGCCACAGAGGGGACAGAGGGACAAACGCTTCTTTGTGCTTCCAAATTACAACAGGCAATGGCCACAAGTTTCATCTCAGGAGGTTCAGGTTGGGCACTAGGAAAGGGCCTCTCCAGGAAGCTGGTGCAGGCCTGGGACAGGTCCTCAGAGTCGGGGAATCTCCATCCTTTTGAGAGTTTGGGGTATTTGCTGAGACTCA
This sequence comes from Rhagologus leucostigma, assembly GCA_013397725.1. Lineage (NCBI taxonomy): Eukaryota > Metazoa > Chordata > Aves > Passeriformes > Rhagologus > Rhagologus leucostigma. The sequence continues at coordinate 207,070 of VZTD01003143.1, read as the reverse complement.
GTGGAAAAACCTTGGCTGCTCCAAGCTGGTGTTCCAGATAGTCCTGCCCCGAGTGGGAGGATGGACTGGGGACCTCCAGAGCCCCCCTTCACTGCCACCTCCATCTTTCAGTGACCAACAGTGACCCAGCTGCATCTCTCTGTCACCTGCCAAGCCAGGTGTCTTTCAGGATGGAGTCACCATCCCCGGAAGTGTTCAAAAAACGTGTGGACACTGGGGGGTAGGGTCTAGTGGTGAGCATGACAGTGCTGGGGGAATGTTGGACTCAATGACCTTTGAGGGCTTTTCCAACCGAAATGACTCCATAATTCTGTGCCTGTGTGACTTTGCTTGACTCTGAGCCTTGTAGGAGTGCTCTGCCCTTTCATCTCTGGAAACAATGCTTAGGGCAATGTAAAGTGGCAAATAATAAACCCTTTTCAAGAATTACAACAGGTAAATAAATCCTACAGACCTCAACTGCTCTGTGGAGACTTTCCTGCCACCTTCTGACCAGCTCTGGGACCTATGGATGGTTTGCCTGCTACACCACAGAGCTGAGGGTTTAAGAACCTTTCCTGGGTGAAATGTTGAAAGAATCGCTAAAACCACTCGTGTTGAAAGGGGCCCCAATTCATTGAGACTTATAAAGTTAAACTGGGGCCAATCTTCTCCTTTCCCCCTCTGGTTGAGCTCAGCAATCAGCTGACATAGTTAAGCTGACAGTCATTAGATTTATATGTCCTTTGCTTCTGGCATTCTGTCCTGTCTGCTGGGGCAGTTTGGGGCTGGTGACCTTTGCGGCATGTGGCAAGGCCAGTGAGTCTTGGCTTCTGCCGCAGACGGCTGTGGCTTGTTGTTTAAGGAAGTTTATTTCTCAAGGCTGTGGTCAGCAGTGAGCGATGCACTTGTGCTATTTTTGCAGGCATACCTAGAGAGCCAGGAAGGAGGCCAGAGCCCTTCCAAAGAAGACAAACTGCAGATCTCAATGCCCTTATCAATGAGGTGTGTGTTCATAAGCTACAAAGGAGACACAAACTGTCCAGCAGGATAAATAAAGAGGGAGAACAGGGACAAGAAAGGCACCTGGAGTATCAGATAGCCACGTAGAAGATGATGGATAGATGGGAAAATACTACACCAGGAAGAGGAAGCTGGATTTTTAGTGTAGGTGTATGGGACAGAGAACTAAAATTGTGCTTTGAAAGACAAACATGCCCAGAAATTTTGTCTTCATATGCTTGCAGAAGGTGAGCAGCAGCAGTTAATGGTTTATTGGATTGTTCCCTGCTTTTTAGAGCTCTTTAGAGTTTTCCTCTGGGTTGCTGAGAATCTTGTTCTCTGCTGGATTGACCCTCCTGCATCAGCAGCTCCCTCTCTGCTCTGCTGCCGGTTTGGAGTGGGATCAAGTCCCTCAATATTGCCATGAAAGGGTGGGAAGGATGGCCAGGAGAGCATCTCACCAGTGCACTCCTGTTCCCAGCAAGGATTGGGAAACTGTCAGTGTGACCCAGCTGGCCTGAGGAGCCAGAGGGAGTCCAGACTGGTAGTGGAACTGAGGAGTACAGGTCAGCTGGTTTGGGTGATAAACATGTGAGGCTTCTCCCCTTCTACTCTCCACTGAGGGCTGCCCAGACAGCTCAGCCCCTCTGTGGTCACTGTGGGGAAAGAAACTTTGCTGTGGTTACCCCTTCAAACTGGAACTCGCTGGGTGCAAAGAGAGGAGTGAGTGGTGAGTGCAAAATGAGAGATGCCTGAAAAATAAGCTGAATGAAGCTGAAGAGCACATGAATGAGAGCATGACCCATTCACTGTCATGGTCACACACAGCTCTGAACCACCTGGGACACTCAGTCTGTCAGTCCAAAAGATTGACAAGGACATGCTGGCTTTGGAAATGCCCAAACTATGAGCAATTTGCTTGCCCTTCAGTTTGCCCCAGAGCAGCAGCCCAGGTCTGTCTCAATGCAGGGTTAATCAGGGCCTTTGCATGGGTCTGATTTCCTCCTGCTCAGCTCCTGGCACCGGCATTGTCCGCCCCAGCCACCCTTCCCAGAACACGGATCTCCCTCATCCATCACAGTTCTGACACAGGATCCCTCTCTGACACCCACTCCTCCTTTCCTCTCTTCTCCTTGTCTGATAAGGATGGATCAGCACCCTTGACATTATCCTGCTCCTTTCAATGATCCATCCATCCACGGATTCATCCTCCATCCATCCATCTCCCTGAAAAGTGACCTGCTCACTGTGTCCCTTCCCAGCCCGGAGCCTGCTCGTCTGCCTGGCCGGGAACAGCAGGACGTGCCTGGGGCTGGAAAACACAGAGCGTGTGTGACTGTGGGTCACCAAAGCAATCCAGGAAAACCAACTCCTGGAAACTGCCAGAGACAGGTTGTAAACTAGGCTGCAGACACGGGATCATCAGCCTGTTCCTATTCAGAGGCTCTGCTTTTCCCAGGCAGTTGCAGACTCAGCTGTGTTGAAGGGAATAACGTTGCAACGAGGTGACAAAAGTCAGTGGGAGACGTTAAAGGAGGGGAAGGTGATTTATTTGAACAGAAAATGTTTTCATTCACTCAGGATCAAATACAGGTACCCCTTAGCACCAAGATGTATCCCAGTGGTTTTCCCAGCATGCAAGCACCAAGAACTGTGCATCCAGGTGATCCCAGTGATGTCAGGAAAGGCTCCAGGTACTCGGTACCTCTTAGGTCTGGATGCTTCAAACTGAGGTGACTTGAAAAATGAAGTTTTGCATCTTCAGGAGCCTTGAAGTGGCTTCATCTTCTCCCACTGCCTGGGCCAGGCCACGTGGCCATCTGACCATGATCTTCATGGGCATCTCCAGTTCTGGGCTTGGCTCATCCCTGGGGCAGAGAAATAACTAGCAAAAGGAGACTCCCGTGGTTGGGTTCACAGCTGGTTCAGCTTCACGGCACAGCCCTAGCAAGGAACTACTTTGTCAGAGACTTCTGAGATCTTCCTTGCTGCAGCTTTGATCCTAAACAGAAGGACTGCTGCCTGTGACACTTTATGAAGTCAGCATTAGTGTGAAAGCAGGGCAGTAGCTGCACCTGCAGGGATGAACCTGGATGAGGACTTTTGTGCTAGAGAGCATTGATCAATCCACTGCATATGCACAGGATCAAATTAAATTCCTTGGGAAAAGTCTTGCAATGGTTTTGAAAGTTAAGACAGCGAGACTTCATAGATTCTTTCTAGAGACTGAGAGAGCATGGAAGGGAGAAACATCTCAGTTTGGATATCTCAGAACAACAGAAACTCCCAACAAAAATGGACTTTCCTCTTCAGTTCCAAAGTAGGGAATGGCACATTCATTAAATGGTACAATTTTTCCTGTCACATGCTGGGGAGTGAGAGAAGAGGGAGGTAAATCCCTCTTTGCTTGACTGTCTGTCCATTGCTGGGTGCCCTCCTTGCCTGCTCCCTGCCTCTTCCAGGGCTCTGCTCCTGCCCTTCCCCCCAGCCGTGAACAGGGAGGGCACATGGGCACACGGGTGCTCCTGAGGGCACAGACTGGCAGAGGGGATAGAGAGACCATCCAGGCCTGGAAACCAGCAGGAGAGCAGAACCACCACAGGGGCAGGAGGGTTTACGGGAGGCAGAGTGGGAAGGGAGGGAGCTGAGTTTGAAGTGTGGTGCTAAAAGCCCCAGTTGTGCAAGACTTGGGTGAGCTGATGTGTCACAGAAATGTTCTTCTGGAATCCAGGGATAGGGCTGTGAGGGCACTAATTAGGGCCTCATTGCCCTGAGCAACCTCACTTGGGATCCCTTCCTACACCTCTGCTCGTGGCCAAGGGGCTCTGCTTAAAGGGGCTCTGAGCCTTCACCCCCTTCCTGTGTTTTGCTGCAGTTGCACCAGTTTTCAGGTTTTCCTGAACTGTTGTTTGGCCTTCCCAGGCTGACCTTGGACCTGACTTCTTCTCTGGCCTTTGACAATCACAGGACTGTTGATGGGGACACTTGATGGAGCCTGTCACCATCCCCTCTCTGCTCACCCACTTCAGGTGCTGGGTTGAGTTTATCTGATCAGGTCCCTGTCCTGCTTCTGCTGGGGCTGCCCCTTCCACCAGGGAACAGGTCCCCAACACCCAGCTCTTACAGGAACGCCGAGGTTCCTGGCCTGGCCCTGTGCCTGGCAGTGCGCAGTAACTGCTCGCACTGGGTCCCTGTCACACAGCAGAACAGGTCACACCTGGCTGCCGTGGGCTGTGTGGGGACAAAATGCTCAGCTGCCTTCATGACAGGGTCAAAGCCCTCACAAGACCATCAGGGACCCCACAAGTGCCAGCCAAGCCGGAGTGACAGGGTGATGCCAGACCTGCCCTGGGCCAGGGCCCAAGGCAGCACTTGTAGGCTGGGCGCTGCTGGGCATCGTCTGGGCTGGTTTGTGCTGGGGCGGGAGGTCAGGTTACCCCAAGAGCAGTCAGGGCTCACAAGGGCAGGCTCCTCTCTGGCTCTGGGACTGGCTCAGGTGTGCTTAGGACATCTCCTTTGGCATGGACTAATTCCACCTGAAGGAGCCTGGAAGAGTGGAGTCAGAAACCCAGTTTGGTTCTCCCAGTTTGGTTATCCCAGTCTGGCTGTCCCAGTTTGGCTATCCCAGTTTGGTTGTCCCTGCTGCTTAGGTATTGGTTCATCTTTAAGTGACTGAAGTCTTGGAGCATTCCCATGTGCCCCTGCTGCTATTCAGAAGGTGTGATTATTGATCTGGCGGGAGTGGATGGCTGAGGGGTGGGGGAAAGGGACAGTAGTTGATAAGGAAGCTCTGGTGACAATGCCCCTGTTTGCAGCTGAACCCTGTGGAAGGCTCTCAGTGCTTTTGGATGCTGCAGTAACTTCTCTGCTGTACAGGTGCTCCCAGCCCTTTGGTCCATGGCTGGAGGACAGCTGGGAGGGGAGTTTGGCTTTCCTCCCTGGGAGTGGGTAATGGAGGGGATGGATCCCCTGCACTTTCCCTGGTAAATTTTCTGTATTTCAGTGTCTTTCACTTCATGTCCAGGTGTGTGCTGAGCTCCTGGCTATGGACAGGTCACTCAGCCGATGGGCTGGTTCTTCACAGGATCAGCCTCTCCACAGCCAAGACTTCCAGTACTCCCTGCAGGAGTGTGGCCTTTAAAGGCAACAGTGAATTGTACAGGCTCAGGTGTCCGGAGGGACTGCGATGTGTCACACTGGACGGCTGCTTGAGGGGTGGCAAATGTCATCAAAAATAGATCTTTGTCCCCTCAGAGAGGTGCTCTGCCACCAGCTGCATCCTGGGTTGGTGTGGAGCTTGTGCTTGGATCTCAAACAGTGCTGTGGTGTCTGAGTGTAGGACACTCCTGTGAACACAGTGTGCTGGGGGTCAGAAGGCTGGCTGGGATGTGGCAATTGTGACAGTGTACAACTGCCTCTGGTGTCCATGGCCACTTCTTTGGGACTCCACGCTCAGCACGAAGCTTGAGAAGAGCACAGAGGGGATTTGTGGTCAGTCTGTCACAGCAAAGGCTCAGAGTTCTAAGACTTCATGTACTAGTGGGTCATTTCTGTGTTTTGTCCTCATTTGTTGGAGAAGTGAGGGGGTTTTGTGCCCTCAGTACAACTTCTAAAAGACAATTTTATGGCTGCGTTCAAACATAAAAGGGGAGAGAGCCAGGGCTGGCTGAGTCAACAGTGTTTGAGGATAATACCTCATGGGAGAGTAACAGAATTTGTCTATGTCATAAATAACACTGAATGGCTTATTTTGGCAAAGAATTTTCATTCCTGACAAATGCCATTTTGAAACAACCAATAACCACCTGCTAATTTGGGATGAAATTAGAATTGGAATCTGACATGCTCAGGTCAGCTTGGCAGTGTTTGGTGGGTTTCCAGTGGAGTCTCTCATGTGTCTGATAGGAAATAATCTTTATGAGGCTGTCAGAGGCAAGGGAATACCCAGGCTTACAAATCCTTGCACTGGTTTATTGGGAAGGCCCATGTCAGAGGATTGCTAAGTAAAGCACATTACATAAGGTTGCCCTTTGAGGTGCTAAGGTCTGGTAACTGGGACATATTTTCAAGTCTATCAGAATGATTTCAGCATCTCCTGAGTTGTCAGTACTTCTCTGCTTTTTGAGACAGAAGATGTTTTTTCTCTTCTACCACATTAAATGGGACCTTCTGTGTTTTGCTGACTGTAAAGGTGCAAAAAGGTGTGTAAATGTGATCCTTTGGGATGTGTCACCTGCACTTTCTGGATTAAATCTGTTACAGTACAAGCTCAGCAATTTGTGCCCCAGCTCTTTCCTCCACAGGAAGGATATTTCCCTGTGGAGGGGCAAGGCAGGAAACCCTGAGCAGATTTCAGTTGGCTTCTGCGGTATCAAGGGACTGAGAATCTGAACTCAAAAATCTGGTTAATCTAAAGTAAAAATTAGGGAATGATATTCCCATTTGGAAAGTACATTAAAGTACAGGCAAACCTGCTGTCCTGCTGGTTCATCTTCCTGCGTTTGCTGTTCCTTTTGTACAATGAAAGCTTTTGAAGGTGGGGTGCACCTGAGGTACAGTTTTATTCAGGGCACATCAGGCCCATTGCCTGGTGTGGGAGGGATTGCTTTCACTGGATAGAAGCAAAACCTTTGGAAATGATGTTTGCTTTAGGTTCGTGCCTCTCGTGTGGGCTGAGGCTGGTGTGGTTCCAGGCAGGTGTCATCCTGGGGCAGGGGGTTTGCCCACCTTCCAGGCTGGAAGAGCTCCAGGTACAGCCTCTCCCACAGGCACATTGGCTTCCTTGAAGAGGACAAGACAGAGAAAGCTGATCTTTATCCTAATCTGCTTTTTAGAAGCACTGATGTTCTCATGTCTACCTGGAAGTATTGGCCTCTGAAATGACTGACTGGCATTTCCCCAACATGTGACTGTCCCTGAGATGGGCAGCGTGGGCAAGGAAACACCTGAAATGTCTGTGACTTGCAGCCCTTTGGGTGACCCATGGGTGCCCACTGCCCTCTGCAAGCTGAAGAAACTGCCTGTAACCTCTTCATCCCCTGTCTTTGAGCCTCTGTCTTGTTTTTCTCAAGACTTATCTCCATCACTCCAGGTGACTCTGGATAAATTCTCACAGCAGAGGAAGCCCTTACTAGTACAAGTCTGCTGAGGTGTCTGATCTCCATTTCCACCCTGACCTTTTTGTTCCTAATTCCCCGTTAAAGCTGTTTTATTCCAAAGGTGTACAAAGGATTGTAGGTAACAGCAGCTGCTCTTGGCTGTGTAACAGGAGTGCAGGCTCAGACTGCTCAGTGTATGCTACAAATTCACATTAACACTGTGAGATAAATTCACATTAACACTGTGAGCTGCTGCTGTGAAGGGCTCTGTCCCTTACAAATCTGACTTTTCAAGGAGTTATTTTAAAAAAAGGAGTGTATGTGAAGAAGCCTCATCTTTAACCATGCTTGGCCACTCACTTTTATCTGAAGTTCAATTTAACTGTTCTATTAGAGACCCTACTTATTCCTGGGATGAGTTTCAAACCAGTTGAACTCCAGTTTCCTTTAAAACATCGAGAGCCCTTCAGTTGTGTCAAAGTTTGTACCAAGTTGCTGTGAAGAGGAAACACAATCCCCAGACAAAGCACCATCCCACTGACCTGTGAAACGCTGAAGAATTATGTTCATCTCAAATTTGCTCAGCACCATTACTGGAATGGACTGAAATAATAACGAATAGGAGGCAGGTGCCCGGGTGCCCATAAAAATCCCAATCCTCTGGATGTGCCGCAGGCTAACAGCCCTGTGACAGGCGGCCCCGCCCGCGGGCGGCACCGCGCCGGGACCGCGGCGGGAGAGGGCGGCGCGGAGGGGGAGCCTGAGGAGACTCCAGCCCGGCCGGTCCGGAGGGACCAGCACTGACCCCCGGCCCAGCCCTGGCTGCAGCTGCGGCTGCCGCAGCACTCGGCTGGAGAGGACACCCGGGGTGACAGCGCAGGTGAGTGCTGGGTACCTGCTCCGGACCTGGAGCCGTATTTGCTGTTTGAGCTCCGTGTGGTCACCTTCACAAGGCGGGAGAGGCTGGGGGGACAGGCCCCGCGGAGGGACAGAGACCCCGCGGTGGGACAGACCGTGCACAGGGACAGACCCTGCACAGGGACAGACCGTGCTCAGGGACAGACCCTGCACAGGGACAGACCGTGCTCAGGGACAGACCCTGCACAGGGACAGACCGTGCTCAGGGACAGACCCTGCACAGGGACAGACCGTGCTCAGGGACAGACCCTGCACAGGGACAGACCGTGCTCAGGGACAGACCCTGCACAGGGACAGACCGTGCACAGGGACAGCCCCTGCACAGGGACAGCCCGTGCACAGGGACAGACCCTGCTCAGGGACAGAGATCTCATGGTGGGACAGACCCTGCACAGGGACAGACCCTGCTCAGGGACAGAGATCTCATGGTG
>VZTD01003143.1:175852-198540 GCA_013397725.1 Rhagologus leucostigma | reverse complement strand
CATGGTGGGACAGACCCTGCACAGGGACAGACCCCGCGGAGGGACAGAACCCATGGTGGGACAGACCCCACGAAGGGACAGACCCTGCACAGGGACAGACCCTGGGAGCTTCATTCCTGCAGAAAGGGAGGCTCATTGGCCCTTCTGTGATTCATGGACCCTTCCAGGATTCATGGAACAAATGGGGGTGAAAGGAGAGAGATGCCCTCTCTTCCTCTGTTTTTCTCTATTTCCATGTTTTTCTGTATTTCCGTTTTTTTCTTTATTTCCATTTTCTGGAGGGGGGGTCTAAGCAACCTGATGTTCCCCTCCTTGGTGGGGAGTGGAACGAGCCGAGCTTTAAGGTCCCTTCCAACCCAAACCATTCTATGATTTTATAATTCTATGATTTAGATTATTTCTCCATTGGCTGGCGTAATCTTCTGGCTCAAGATGACACTTATTTTATTTTGATATTTTAGTGCTGGATAAAGAGTGTGTCAATGAACAAGCTTCAGAAAGAATGGGACAGCATTCCCAGAAATGGGAGTCCCCTGGCACCTCTGTAGGTGCCAGACATTCACTGGTGCCAGAACAGGTCAGGCACTACCAGGACAGCGTTGAGATTAATTCCAGTGTCCCACACAGACAGGGGAAAGTGGCACATGCTGTGGCCTCTTGGGGTTCCAGAGAGAATTTCTTACCATTTATTTCAGTGTCAAACTTCCCAGCACATCAGGGAATGAAACATTAAAACAGCTGGTCAGGCCAGGATGGGGCTTGTTTCATCTGTCACCACTGGCAGGTTACAATAAATCCTGTAACAACATAAAGAACTCAGAACTGGGGGGTTTGCTGTGCCTCTGGTTTGAGGCAGAGAGGGGAACTGAGATAAAGCCTTCAAGTCCTGGTTGCATATTATTGTTTAATTTGCTGCATGCAGAGAGCTTTATTAACCTTCTGCATGCCTGAGGGGTGGTGTCTGTGAAGCACTCCCAACACACCCAGTTAATTTTAGCTGGAGAGGGACATTTAGCAAAGCCCGATGGCCATGTAGGGTCAAACGGAAGTGGTACAGGCACCCCTTGTTCCCTGCATTCATTAAACCCCAGAGGGCTTAAACCCTTATTCTCTTCAGTGTCTCAAGGCGGGTAAAAAGTCCTGGTGGAAGGATATGTCTGGTAATAAGTAGATGTTGAATCCCCTCTTTGGTGAGTCTTTATTAAATGTCTGTTGCCCACTATTTTGTTTTTGTGGATAGAAAATGGTAAGTAAATCCCAGCCCTGGGACTGGAACATGCAAGGAGGGTAGTCACGGGAGCAGCTGTTACTGGGAAAAGTGGGAATGTTGGGTTTATAGGCAGCCAGGTTCCAGCTAAATCCTAGACTGTGCTAGCAAACCCCTCCAGCCAGTCATGGATGCAAACACTGAACCAATCCTGAACAAGGGAACAGAAGGAATTCTCTGTACTATGGGAATAAGGGCGCTGGTCTGCACTGTGAAAGCAGAGCACTGGTGCCTGTTGCATTCACTCGCCTAGTTCTGATCTCCTTACGTTGTGTGAGAGTCCAGTGAACTGCAGTGGATCTGACCCTGGCTCTGTGTGCACAGTGACAGCAGCCCTCAGCTTGCAGGTGACGGAGGGACACGCTGGCACCTCAGGTGGGGAGGGAAAGTAACCACAGGTTCAAGCCTGGAACAATACCTTCAATTTCTTCTGGACTCTACAACGTGGATGAACTGGTGTTGAGGGACTGGAGTGGGAATGGGCATCTCCCACTGAAGGGAGCAGCAAGTACTCAGTGCTTGGAACATCACATTTACCTAAATTCAAATGTTGTGGGTAGGGAAGACTCACTGGGGCACTCACATGCATGGTGTGACTGTTCCTGATCCTGGTGCAGGGCATTCTCCTGGGAAAACCAAAATGCTCTTCTGTCACCCAGCTGGCCCCTGACCTGATCTGAACAGACAGTGTCCCTGTACTCATACACGACCAGCATGACCAGCACCGCCAGACTCACCTGGTTTGGTGTAGTGTGTTGGGTGGTTGGAGGGCTGCAGGTACCTGTAATCTTCATGAATTTGGGCCTTTATTCCATATTCCATAGCCATTTTCTTGTAGGGTTTATGGGATTCTCATTACTGTTATGTCAAGATGGACTTGGAACAGGACCACTGAGCTTTGCACATCTTCACCCATTTCATATGTGAATATTTCTGCCCCAAAGAAGCCTCCCTTCCATCACCTCCACCCTCAGTGCAGTCAGGACTGCCCACCAGACTGCAGGGAAATGGGGTGTCTTGGCTTGGTTTTTGACCTTGGTCATTTATTTATGGACTGAAAATCCAGACAGGGTTTTGGACCTGCCAGGTCTTGGTTTCTTGAGTTCTTGCCCTTTCTGAGCCATGTGGGTACCAAAGTCTGTAGGAAGAGCTGTGCCAATTGTCACTGGTTGGAGCAGGAAGACTTCACACCAATATTTCAAGAAGGGAATTACAGGGAAAACAGAACCCTGGAAGAGTCTTGTTTCCAGTTAAAACAGACTTTTAAATTCAATCTGAAATAACTGTCCTTCAGCTGTTGCCTCTTGACATTTCTTCACTGCCCTTCCTTTGGCGAATGGACTTTCTTTCAGGGAAAATCGTCCCCTCTGCAGGGAAAGCAGTGCCCGCTGAGCGTCCCGGCCTTGCTGTGACATTCTGCAGGTTCCCAGTGGCACGTGGCAGCTCAGCCCTGGCACACAGGGGTTAACAGGGCCTTGGGTGGGCGGGTGGAAAACAAGCTGTGAAATGGAAGAAGGTCAGGCTCTTGGAGGAGGTTGCTCTGTTGCAGATGGTTTTAAATTATCAGTCCCTCTGGAGGAGAGGCCTGAAGAAAACTGTAAAACCAGGGCTGGAAATGAGGCGAAGCATGATCAGGTTTGTGGGGTCAGTGGAACAGGAGCAGCTGTGGCTCTTCTGGGACTTGCTAGACCCCAGTGTCTGTCTAATTAGGAATTCCTCAGTTATTGAGGCCCAACAGCTAAATGTGATTGGAGACTAAATACCATTGGCACTTTTCTGTGGGGAGCAAATGCCTGGAAAGGGAGAGCACGTGGGAAGAGGAACAGCAGAAATCCCTGGATAGCTCAGGCCCTCTGAGATAACTCTGCTCCTGCTGCAGCTGAGGAGAGCTGAATTTAGGTTTCAGTAGGGGCAGGTAAATGCTTCCTGTGGGAGCATTCCCAGGGCTTACCCAAAGTGTTACTCTCTTTAGAGACTTGTCTGGCAATGGGGTTTAGTAAAGGTGCAGCATCCAGTCAACAAAGCCACAAACTGCTGTCCTGGACCAGCAGGACTGATGTCTGATGTCTGAGGGAGCATCTTTGGGATGATCATTGTCCAAAGCAGGTGAAAATGCTGTGGGAGTCCCACACTGCTAGAAAACAGTGGCTGCTACCGAGAGGATTTTCCAGCAGCAGTCCAGATTTCCCAGATTCTTGTTGTCTTATTTTCTTGGCTTGTCAGCTTTCAAAAGGTTTATATTTGACTTTGCATTTGCTTCTACTTTCTACTTTTATATCACTGCAAAGGTAACGGGGGATGTAGAACTGAAGGATCTTAGCCCAGGCATCAGTTTGAGCAATTCCATTTTCTTCTGTTGACGTGAACTGGGAAGGTTTAAACACCGTCACCAGCAACAATGGTCGAAAAGAAAGAAGGAATGAAGAAAATTACTCCAGAATTTAATTTTCACATATATCTTTTAAATTGTTGGTTGAAATGGTGATTCCCAGCCCTGCAAGGGAGAAGTTTTTGATACCTGGGTGAGAATCTTCTTTCTCAGACTAGTGGAAATGGTGCTCTTTGTGGTTCTTCTGTCTTGATGCAACCTAACAGGAGTCTAAGCTGTGACACCAAGGGTCTTCTGTGTGTTCCCTTCCCATTAGCCTCAGATTTTAAAATTATCATCTTCTCATAGGAAACCAGAGAAAAGCCTTGTTCTGGTTCTGCCAGCCCAGACAGCCTGTGAACCATGGCCATCACAGTAAAAACACTTCTCTTGCCACCTTCTGGATCCAGCCCTTCCTCTCCAATTGAACATGAGATTTAATATGAATTTACTCACCCAGTGCAAAGGACAGCAATGACTGTGGGCTCTCAGGCCGAAGTGAGTGAAAGCAGCCTTCAGGCCAACCAGGTTTTGTTGCCTGAAGGTCAAGCTGCTGGGAGAAGGGAACCTGCGGTCCCAGACTGGCCATCTCTGTGAACATCAGGAACTGAGCGAAGGCCCCTCTGCTTTAGGAGAGCTCTCTGAGCAGAGGAAGGAAGGTTTACAAGTTGCAAGGGCAGATCGGAAGCAAAAGATTTGGGGTCACAATGCACTGCACTTGTACTTCTGGGGTAAACCTGTCCATGGAAATCACAGACCCCAGAGTACTTTGGGTTGGAAGAGAAGTTTAAGATCGTCTAATTCCAGCCTTCCACTAGTGGAATTGTTGCTGCTCATGGGAAAGGGATCAGCCCTTGGCTGTGTTGGAAGGAAAGGAGCAAACTGAAGTGTGTCTTTTGGCTGTAGCAGTGAAGCTCTTCTAGAGCAACTGGATTTCTTTCAGGCCTCTTGGAATAGCATAGACTGAGGGACTCTTCTGCTGAGGGCCAAGCCCAGGCACGGTTGACCCATACACAGATGCAATAATTCACTGGTTTTACTTCTCTGCTAAGGAACTGGGAGATCTCCTAAGGACTCGTGGCCTCTGAGAACCCATCTGCTGGTGTGTCCTACACAACCTGGTGTACAGCCTGTCCTTTCCTTGGATCTACACAAATGTTTGTCCTTCTTTGAGGCACAAGGTCTTGCACTGGGGATGCAGCGTGGCCTTGACTGATGGTCGCATCTGGCCAGGCTGGCCCCAGCCATGGCTGGCCTTGCCAAGGGCTCCAGGGCACCTCCCCTGGGCTGGGGGAGTGTGGGGCTATAATGAGCCCCCAGAGCTGCTCCAGCTCAGTGTGGAGACACCTGGCAGCTCCTGAGCACAGCCTCACCTTCTGCAAGAGTGGAGAGGTGTGAGGGGGACAACAGTTTGCTGTTTCTTTTGCCATTTAGTGACATTTACACCAGACTGATAAGGGGCTTATCTTCCTTCCCACAGGTCACTGATATCTGGGACCAGGGGACCCGCTGGACAGCTATGAAGAGGTCTGTGCTCTGAGTGAACAAAGCCACCGTGGGCCCGGAGACACAGAAGTGACTTCCAGAGGATCATCTCAGAAGCTCAGCCGGTGGGGTGGTGAGTTTGGCCATGTCACCGCTGATTTGTGTGGGGGTGATGCAGAGCTGGGAGTGGGAAGTGACACCTTTGCTGTCACACTGAATGTGGCTTTGTGTTGCGGTAGGTCTGGAAATGGTTGTAAACGTTCTGGGAGTAGTGGGCTCCTGTAGTGTTTGGCTCCTGTAGGGCACACTGGGAAGTATGCCTGGGAAGACGCCAGGCTGTTGAAGATCTGCTGTCATTGTCCCTTGGAGCTGGCAGGGGACTCGTGGCACAGATACACTGGGGTTCCTAAGGGTTTTTATCCTGGACTCATCCTTTCTTGGAACAGTGAGTAGAGATACGTTGTCTTTCCTTCCTGGCAGTGAGACTCTGTTATGTTTGCTGTGATAGTTGCTGTAAATCTATTGCCTGTATCAAAGTCCGTTTCTGTTATGAAAGATCTGTGGGAGTGTTGTGGCCGTGGAAAGGCACAGACTGACGGGTTCCCTGCTGCTCCGACGGGACATGGATTCACTGTCCTGCTCACTGGTGGGGCTCAATGGCTTTCGCTCCGTTAGAAAATAGGGATGGCGTGTGTCTCCTCTGGGCCTTTGGTATCAGTGCCACTTTCATACATAAATGGGTACAGGGTATCTGGTTTGTGTGTCTGTGGATCCCGAGCAAGCACTTAGGTCGTGTTCATAATCCCTGGGGCAGAGGAGAAGATCAGGTCAGGTATAGATTTACCAAAGGGATAAGTCACACAAAATCTGATCCTTGGGCATTCCTCCCCACTCTGCACAAGACCTCCATTCATCACTGGAGAGCTTGTGACGTTCCCCCTCTGTGACCTGCTCAGAAGTTTTCATGAAGTTTCCCTTCTGCAGTTTGTTGGCCTTCAGTTCTGTGGTTCTAACCAAAGCAATTAAAATTTTCCTTTAAAATTAATCTGAAATGGGAAGACTTAAGCTCAAAAGATTACTTCAAGTTAACAAAAAACCACAGAAAGCCAATGCAAAACTAAAAGAGAAATTTTAGGTGAAATATACTCACTGAGTATCTGGACCTCTGGGGTAAAGCACAGCTAGAATTTGACAGAGCACACAACTTGGTATTTTGTTTAGAACATTTTCTGTGTCAGGACTGCCCTGATTTTCATGATTTACAAAGAGAAATTCAAAGAGAATTACAAAGAGAAAAGCTGTGTCGGGGGAGAGTTAGGCTGGAGATCAGGGAAAGGCTCTTCCCCCAGAGGGTGCTGGGGCACTGCCCAGGCTCCCCAGGGAATGAATGGGCACGGCCCCGAGGCTGCCAGAGCTCCAGGAGTGTTTGGACACCGCTCCCAGGGCTGCACAGGGTGGGACTGTTGGGGTGTCTGTGCAGGGCCAGGGGCTGGACTGGATGATCCTTGTGGGTCCCTTCCAGCTCTGCATATTCCATGATTATATACTCCTATGAAACAGAATGCTGCCTCTGTTGCAGATTACTTTATTATTACTGGTTTAGGTCTGTGCTAATGGCTTTGTCCCCGCTGTGTCTGTGCTTGTGCAGTGCTTGTGGCACATCCTGAGCCTCTGCACCCATCCCCTCCCCGTGAACCACTCACTGCCTGTCACCTCCCTACAGGTCTGGCTAATTTTGCTCACCCGTCTGCCAGCAATTATGTCACATCTTGTCTGTGTATTGCACTGTCTGAAGCCCATAAATAACTCCTTGTGACACCCCCAATATCTACAAATCCTCTGACTCCCAAATGTTTTGCTTATTCACTCAGCTGATTTATGGCCCCAGCACTGGTGTCCAGTCAGGCTCACAGGGAATGGGCTCTTGCTCTGTCTCATCCAGACAGATTGATGGACACACAGGATGAAGGGCACCCTCCCACTCAGCAGGCTTGCTGCTTTATTTTGGGACATTAAAAATGTTGTCAGTAGCCAAAGGCTTGCTCCAGCTCTGCGCTCAAAGCCGTGGAAGCTTTGCCTCTGTCTCCAGTGGGGATGTCCCTGCAGCTGCAAAGCAGACAGACTTCTGCCTGGAATGAGGAATGGCCAGCTGGATACCTGAACAAGGCTAATGCATGACGGGGATGTGTTTTACAGGGAAGTCAGAGTGTTGAGCTGCTGCCAGTGTCACCCAGTTGTGCTGGGGGTGTTGGTCAGCAGCATTCACTTGGGGAAGGGTGACTCCCTCTTGGAAGCATTTATTCCATTGAATAATGGAATATTCATGTGGACACCAGTGTTTCAAGTACCTGTGAGTGAAGATATGAATTACACTATGACAATTTCTGGAAGTTTTTTTGCTGTCTCATTTTTAAAATTCTGTGATTTCTTTTTCTAGATTGAACTGGAGTCAGAACAAAACCATGGTCATTCATGTAACAAGGGAGTAGAAATTTTAAAAGTAAGCAGGGGTACGGTTTAGTGACTGTGTCAACCAGGGTGTTATTTTCTGGTCCTTATTTAATACACAAGACACTGGAAAATGCAACGTGGTTGGATTCATTACACTGAAGGAATGTTCCCTTCATATCCAGCACTGTTATTTTAACCCTGCAACCAATGTGTGGCATTAACATGCTTCCTTCTCATTCTCCAGAAGTCAGGAATTCACAGGAGTTTAAGGACTCACAGGAGCTTATTTTTAATCCAAGTGAATTTCTGAAATCTTTAAGACTCTGTAAACTCAGCAGTTTATACATAGTGCATATAGTGCATGTTGTGCACTGAGAGATGGGGCCTGTTACTGTGCAAATATTGTCAGCATTCGGGGGTTTTACCCAACTAGATTTGAATTTAGCCCTCTGTCAGCAGTTTCTAGTTATGGTAACACATGTCTACTGTCACACCAGGCTGAGAATGAAACATTCTGACATGAAGCATTTGGAGATGTAAGGAAAGGCTTTAGAGCTGAATTTGGACCACGTTCCTGTTTCAGCGTAGCTGCTCCTCACCACTGTCTAGTGTGGAGGAAAGGAGTCAGGAGTAGCAAAGAATAAATGCAAGTGTAACATAAACAGAGCTTAGGGGAGAGCTGCTACAAGCTGGTGTCAGGTCATCCTGTTTGGTGAGTGTTGTAAGCACCAGGCATTCCAGCTCCAGGAGTGGTGACATGTTTAGGAAGATACAAGAGGCAATAGGGGATTATGTTTGTTGTTAATACGGTTCAGTACTTTGGAGGACAAATTAAATCCATAAGAGGGTGATCAAGAGCCTCTCAAAATCTCAACCATTCACTGTGCAATGCCCTGCTCGGGGCAGGACAGGGTGCCCTGGAATCAGCTTCTTTCCAGTTCAGTTTTGTGTCTTTTCCTTCCCACAAGATTTTCATTCCCTTCATTCCCAAGTTTTAAGACATCTCCCAAGGGTGTACAGAAAGAACTGTGATGTGCCAGACTAGCAGCACACAGATGAAATACAAACCCCTTGCTGTGGTGGGAGCAGCAGAGGTCACCCAGATCAGGCCAGGAAGGGACAGGAGAGAGGGCTTGGCTGGTTCTCACACAGCCCTGTTCCATTTCCCAGTGCTGTTGTCTCAGTGCATTTCCACTGAGGCCAGGGAGGCTTACAGAGATGTCAGTTATTGCTGGGATTTGTAGAGTGTGCCTAGCCCCAAAACAAGGTTTGTGGTAAGGACAAAGTGGAGCCAGTGATTCGTTGTAGGGAGGTGTCCGTGGCTCTTTGCAGCTGCCGAGTAACGGCAAAACACATTTTGGTTCAGAACCTGACCCAGAGGTACTGTGAGTGACACTCTCTTTGGTCTGGCTGCGGGATATCCAGCACAAATTATTTTCACTCACTAGGTTGTCTTTTACCTTTAGCTGAAACCAATTCTCACCCAGAGGCTCGGAGTTCAGTGTGTGACGAGGAGGTGTTGGGGTCATGCCCCGTGTTTTCAGCAGGTGCCAGGTGGCAGAGCTCAGCTGGATGAAGGCCTGGTGTAGGTGTGCTCCCAAAGTCCCTGTGCCTTTCAAAACTGATGGAAGTTGCATGTTCCTGTGTCTCTCTGTTGACGGAAGGAGTGCAGAGGGTAAACAGAGACCCAGCACTAATGCCACAGGCAATCCAATCTAATTGCTCTTTCAGAGCTGCAGTAACTCTATAGGTCCTGAGCATCTCTCATATGACAGGGAATCTGCCTTCCCAGCTTTCTGCGAGGCAGGGATGTGTTACATTACACATTGTCCAATTTAAAATACAGGGAAAGAGACTCCTTTGGCAGAAGGTCCCCTGAGTGATCCATAACAATAACTCCTTGATGCCAAGCTCACACTTCACCATTCCCTTCTAAAGGCTTCTTGTCTGCTCTCAGGTCTGTTCCTAATTTAACCAAGCTAATTGAGATCAGGATGTACCTCTGCTCCATGCCCCAGTTTAGACATCCATCTCTGTAGTTTTCTTCTCAGCAACTGCTCTTGCCATCCATCAGAAACCACCACGTGAGTGCCATGTGGTGAATGTTTGCCTGAAACACGAGAGGAGGTCTTTAGAGGAAAGCCAGGTGACACAGAGGGATGCTGCTGGATGTGTACATTTTCCATTCAGCCCTGCTAATCATCCTCATACCCAGATTGTGTTGGGCATGACAGGCTGATTGGCAGGTCTGTTTCTACTTGGCTGCAAGGATGTGGCAAGTGAGGAAGGGCAAACTGCGTCACTAAAGGGAGCAGTGTTAAGGTCTGTCCTTTCCCTTGTGAACTGTAAATAATGAAATTATTTGTCTTTTTCAAAGGAGGACTTGTAATCTGTTTGTGCTGACCCCGGAAAGCTGAGCAAAGCACCATGAGCAGCCATCAGACAGGTGAGAGAACAGACACAGCTCTGGGGAACCCCTGGGAATAACCCCAGCTTGCTTCTCTAGCTTGGGGATGGCAGGGACTGACCCACCAGGTTCTGACTTGGCAGTAGGGCCTTTCTCATGCCAGATTTTGTATTTGGAACAAGAACTGATGCAAAGCTTTTCCTGTCCAAACCGTGGCTGGAGCTGTGAGCTGAGGTGGTCCTGGATTAGGACTTTGACTGCAGTATTTCCCACTTGGACACAACTTTGGCAAAGCCACCACAAAATCCCAGACCTTAATGCCCAAGCCTTGGGACACATTTACAGCCTGTGGCACTGGAACGGGTGGGACCTTTGCGGTCCAAGAGGAGCTGAGCAAGAGCAGTCACTGCTCTGCAGGAAGCAATACAGACTGAGAGATTCTTTCTGAAGGACAAACGTGTTAATTGAATGTATTTCTTCTTGCCTTTCTAGTAAAAATCTTCAAGAAATCTTCTATCCCAGGAGTTGTTATCACCCAGTTTGTGAATGATGTTCCACAAGGATGCAGTACACCTGATTTTGAGAAGAAACCACTCACTCTGACACTGCAGGAAGGTGAGACTCTTGACAAACAGGCAAAGCCACAGACCTGGAGGTTTGACTCTATGTCTCACCTACATGAAAAAATTATCATGATTAAATCAAGCGAGTTTCTGAAATGATTTGACATGACTGAAAAAAAAGTGTTGTGTGGCCAAAGTCTTTGTTACACTGATGAAAATTCCGTCAGTACTCACAAAGGTCTCCTGAGTTGTCACTACGTGTGTGCAAGACCAAAATCTGGTTCTTATGTGTGTAGCAAATCCTGTGAATTCTACAGGAAACTCTCACAGTAAGGATTTTGCAGCAAAAGATTAAGCATATTGAAAAAGTTGTTGGTTTTTTTTGTTTTCTTGTTGAAATAACTTGTGCTCAGCACTAAAATCAGCTGCTTTTTGGAGTAGGATACACAGACTGCAGGTGCTATTTAGGCTATATCAGCCTTCCAGTGCCTAAAGGGGCTCCAGGAGAGATGGACAAGGGCCTGGAGGGACAGGACAAGGGGGAATGGCTTCCACTGCCAGAGGGCAGGGTTAGATGGGATAGTGGGGAGAAATTCTTCCCTGTGAGGGTGCTGAGGCCCTGGCACAGGGTGCCCAGAGCAGCTGTGGCTGCCCCTGGATCCCTGGAAGTGTCCAAGGCCAGGCTGGACGGGGCTTGGAGCAAGCTGGGACAGTGGAAGGTGTCCCTGCCCATGGCAGGGGGTGGAATGAGATGGGTTTTGAGGTCCCTCCTACCCAGGCCATTCCATGGTTCTGTGCTGATTCATAAGGAACAACATAAGGGTCTTGCACAGAGCACAGAGCAGGCAGCTGATGAGCCAAGAACTGGAATCGATGAAGAGCCTCCCAGGGGTTTATCTGCACCTGTAGAGAGTCCTTTTGTTTTTTTCTTTTTTGTTAGTGTGGAGTAGCCTGAGAACATCGTGTACCTCCTCTTCCCTGCCAGGACTGAACCAGCAGCCTGGATTTCGGTGTTCCACACTCACCTGTGGATTTCCAGGAGCCACTGAGGTTTTATGAAGGAGCACAGTGGCCTCTAGTGGAACCTGTCCCTCTTCCTCCTCCTCCACCTGCACGTTTCAGGCACTAACCAAGGCCCCTGTCTAAATTTTCACCTGTGTAAATTTTCGAAGTTAGTTCATTTTCAGCAGGTTCTCTGCAGTTCCCATACAAACTGTTTGTGCATTCAGGTTGGTCACTGTAATTCTGTGTCTGTGCAGAGGCACCATGAGGGCCTTTAATTCTATCATCATCACCCCACTGTGTTCAGTGCATGGCTGAGCTGATTCTCCTGGCTGGGTGGCCTGTGACAGATGGCAAACGTGGGAAAGTGCAGCCAAAGTGGCTAAAATGTAACACAGGGATGATCAACTGGAATCAGACTTTAATAAGAGGTAGTACTGCAATCTCAAAGGCTGGAAAAGGCTTTTTGATAAAGATCTGTTGGCAGGAACTTATTCCATCAAATAAGTTTGGTGGTGGTGACTGCAGAAAGGTGTGGGAAATATTGCCAGACTTTCCAGGGAGAGTCTTTAGCACCTGAAGACCAAGAGTATTAAAAAAAAAGAGAGAGTGATCATTTCCACCCTGAGCTGTGTCCATGGATAACT
Source organism: Rhagologus leucostigma (assembly GCA_013397725.1). Classification (NCBI taxonomy): domain Eukaryota; kingdom Metazoa; phylum Chordata; class Aves; order Passeriformes; genus Rhagologus; species Rhagologus leucostigma. The sequence goes on along the minus strand of VZTD01003143.1, from coordinate 186,350 downwards.
CACCTCCATTTCTATTCCCGCTCACCCACACGAGTCACTTCTCTGACTTGTTTCCCAGTGTCCCCTGTGGTTTTGGAGCCTTTTGGAGAAGAGGTTTGTACTGGGCAGTGGGAAAGCTGTTGGAGATTTCTGTGGTGGGCTGCAGGGTACTCAGGTTCCTGGGGAGCAGGGATGAAGATGAACCCTCTTCTCCCTCCTTTGTCTCTTCAAAAAGCAGAGCCTGGGGGTTTGGAGTGCAAGGTGGTGCCAGTTTAAGACTGGAGAAGCAGTGGGATTTGATGGAGAATATGTGTGATGAGGAGGGATTTGGGTATGTCATGGGTCAAAAGCAAGTTTGGGTTGAACTTGCTGTCGGGCTGTTGATTTCACTGATGGTCTGAGATGTCAGCAGCCATGTCTGGCAGGTTAACGTGACGTTTTAAAGGCCTTTTATGATTGAATAGCGACAAAACCTGAATTACTGGTGTGCAAAAGAACTTTTTTAAAGAATGCTTCTGCTTAAAATAACAGAAATTACTCACTCTGGGGATTGCTCTTGATAAAATAAGCGGCCAGGCCTGAGAGTCCTCATGTTCAAGCCTGTCTTAAATGACTAAATTCTTGCCTCTTTTCAAAGGTAAAAATGCCATTTTCAGAGCTGTGGTCAAAGGTGTCCCAACCCCTGAGGTGAAATGGTCACGTACACAGAAAGGAATGGATGATCCTGCCAAATATGAAATGTCCTTCAATAGTGCTACAAACGAATTCATTCTGCAGGTAAAGACCAAATATTTCAGAAAGGACTTGTGAAACTGAGAGAAATGGACAGGAAAAACCTGCAGTGGGATGAAGGGAAGCAGAGGGGCAGCTCCAACCTCTGCTCTTTGTGAGCAGGGACAGAACCCAGGGAAGGGCTGGAGCTGGGCATGGGCAGGGCCGGGCTGGAGATCAGGGAAAGGTTCCTCCCCCAGAGGGTGCTGGGCACTGCCCAGGCTCCCCAGGGAATGAATGGGCACGGTCCCGAGGCTGCCAGAGCTCCAGGAGCGTTCGGACAACACTCTCAGGGACAGACTGGGATTGTTGGGAGTGTCCTATCCAGGAGCTGGACTGGATGATCCTTTGGGTCCCTTCAAACTCAAGATATTCCATGATTCTACGCATCCCCAGCTCTGAGATAACACAAAGATAAGCAAACAAAGCTTTTTAGAGCCCTTCTGGGAACAGAAGAAGGCTCTGAGGTGCCACTGAGTAGCTGCTTCATGAGAAGCTGAAGGTGAACTGAACCCCAGCCCTTTCTGTGAGCAGTTTCTGTGCTCTCCATTTGAAGATCAAGAGCCTGGTTCTGGATGACAGTGATTTGTATCGCTGCTGTGCTGTCAATGCCTACGGAGAGGCCTCGTGCTCTGCTGGCCTCAGGATCATCCAAGGTAGGACTGGCAGCTCTGGGCTCCACAGGCCCCGTGGTCCCAGGCATTTGCTTTGCTGTGGGTTGGGTGTCCAGGACTTGGGGTATTCTTGGTGTGAAGGTCTGGTATTCCCCTCACTGAGGACTGGAGATCTTTTGGTGGCTCCCTGACATTGTGAGCTTTAAGGCAAGGGAGAAGAAAGTGGAATTGTGCTCACTGCACTGGTCCATAATCAGACACCCTGGATTTAGTGCTGAACTGCCTCAATCCTTTATGTTGTTGAACAAATCAGCCCTTTGGGAGGGATCCATCCCTCTGCAGCTGTCTCTGGACCTCATTCTGCTTCCCTGTGTAGTCAATGCAGAGAAATGGGCACTTTGTGGGTCAGACATAACTGATATTCTTGGACTCCACTCGAGCAGAAGATGGATTATATTGGAAGTGTCCATGTCACCTCTGTGCCTTTCAAGTAAGTTCAGAAGGCACCTATCTGCAGTTGCCATTTCCACCTTGGCTCCCCATCTCTAAAACAATATGCTGATATCTTCTCCCATTGCTTAGACCATAGAACTGGTAGGGCAAAAATTCTCTCCTCCTCTGTGTGAAGTCTCCAGCAAGCACAGAGTCAAGGCAATAGAAATATCATTTTTATAGATGGAGATTACTGGGAGCAAATGTCAGACTGACAAGGAAATCCAAACTGGGATTCCCTCTTGCACTGGTAACAGATACAGTGTTTTCATGACTCATTGGTTCACTGCTGTTAATCTCATCTTGTTCATCCTATGGCTTGTTTTCCTTCTGTTTTCTCTTATAAATGATCAGTTGGCTTTAAGAAGAAGGCAAAATATGTTCCTGTTCATGCTGCTGATGGTAAGTTAAAGATCTATATATGTATTATATTATTGGGAGGCAGAGTTAATAATACTCTGTCTGCCACACTATTACTACCCCAAACTTGTAAAGACTGGAGTAAGAGAAGGAAGGATTAATGAGCATCTAATGTTCTGTCATCTGTCTGCTTGCTCTTTACCTTTCGCTAAAGTGATGATTTTAGACACAGCTTTGAGCTGTTCTAATTAATGACTGTGGAATCATTAGAAAAGGAAAAAGGGATTTGGGGATGTCAAACACAGCTGGATCAGACGTGTTAACATGGCTGAAAATAGTGGGTCTCTAGAGGGAAGCCCCTTAGGGAGAGATGAACTTCACTGGCGTTCAAAGGATGAGCATGGCAGTGAGAGATGACTAAGTTTCATGACAGTTTTTTGGTAAACTGTGAAAAAAACACCAGAGGAAAAGAGCTCAGCAGAATGAGCTGTTGTTAGTGGCTATTCTGCATTATCTTCTTTGGGGGGATGTATTTCACAGTGCTGGGTATGTGACTGTTTGTTGTTTCCCCCACTCTTGTAACAGAGCTCAGGAAGATACTCCAGGACTCCAAGAAGCTGCTGAGGAAGAGGTAAGACTCTGGCGTGAGGGCCGTGCTCCCACTTCTGGATGTTTCTTGGTGGTAGGGGACAGCTCCAGAGACCTTCAGGGCAACACTTCTTGTGTCCAAAGTTGTGGTGAGACTCTCTGTGGAGAGACAGGCCAGAACAGCTTGGCACTGCCCGGTGGGGCTGAGATAAACACGAGGTTCCCGCCTCATTTTGAGGGCTATTTCCTCTGCTCCACGAGGTCCTGACTGGAAAGCTGTGTTTCTCTGCTTCCCTGTGTTTAGCTCACGAGTAGCTTCCTGTCTAAAGGACAACTCTTCATGCACTGCTCTGCTGGCTGCCCAGGGGCTGAGCCCTGGCTCCCAGCCCAGCTGCACTGCCAGGTGCACAGGGCAGAATCCTTCCCGTCCCAGGTGGGAAACTCTAAGGATTGCCTGCTGATAATGATCTCTGTTCAGAATCCTGAACTGTGCTAGGCACTTACCTGGCCTGGGCCAAACTGTGCCAGAGCCCCTGGCGATAATTCAGCAGTGTGGAAGCTGTTCCCTGGCACCATTTAATTTGTAGTATAGATGCAGAAAACCTGCTCTGGAAGAGTCCCAGTCTTTCCTGCCTGCGCCTACGGGGGCAAGCGAACTACAGGAATGATGGAGAGAGATGGAAGAGAATTAGGGATAGAAAAGCAGGACATCTTGTTTGTCAAAATGTCTGAATGTTTCCACCCCTGGTTCTCAGGGTCGTAGCACCAAAACCAAAGCCCCTGGACAAAGAAGCTGTGTTGCAGCTGTTGCTGCATGCAGATAAGAGAGATTATGAGAAAATCTGTATGAAATATGGAATTGTTGACTTCCGTGGGATGCTGAGGAAGCTGCAGGAGATGAGGAAGGACACAGAGAGTGAACAAGACAAGGTAAAATAAACTGAAACCACTCATTTTTAACAAACTGCAGCTTCTGAAAACAGTCTAAAGCTTCCTAAATTGCTTTGGAGATGTAAATTTTGTTGTATGACAGTGATTTATGACATTGTTTTAAAGAAGTTCCACTTCTTTACTCATGCAGGTGGAAATACTGATGAATTTTTTGAAGCTCAGTTCACAGATTTTAGGAGATGCTGACCACAGGGGTATTCAGTTGTCTCTGATAAGAATTTGGACCCCAAATTAAAAACTGTATGTCCAAGAGTAAAAATTGGCCTTCACATACAGGGGCATGTAGAAACCTGGATGGGCAGTGTGGGAGTGACCAGGAGGCGACACATGAAAAGTAATTTATATACAGGAGGAAACCGTGGCAACTTACAGATACCGCAGCTTACTGTACCAGAACTGTGACTTAAAGATACTTCTACTACATAATGTTAGAGGTAGCTCTTTAAAGTAGATTTCACATTAATTCAACAGCTTAAGAACTTCTGTCATGGCAGCTTTATCATTTACTAGGTTCTTCAATATTTCTTTGCAGTTAATTCACAGTCTCAAAAACTTTGAACACATCAAAGTCAACAAGGAGGGAAATGCTACGTTCAGCCTGGAGATGGAGCTGAAAAACAGCAACAGCAACGTTTACCTGCTCAAGGTGAGGGGGATGAGTTGGGCAGCAGCAGCTCAGAGCAGCCCCTCAAGTGTTCTACAGAAAAGGCTTCATCTGCTAGGCAGTGGCTGAGAGCAAATAAATGCCTTGAAGTTGTCTGTCTTTTGCAGATCCCTGCTTGGTTAGGGAGCACTGTGGGTGTGGGGTGACCTTTGGTGGTGAATATCCCTGGGGGTTTGTAGACCCAAGTACAGGGGATGCAGTCAGTTACTGACCAGGAAGTTCATAGAACAGTTTGAGTTGGAAGGGACCTTTTAAAGGCCGAGGGACCTTAAAACTCATCTCATTCCAACCCCCTGCCACGAGCAGGGACACCCTCCACTATCCCAGGTTGCTCCGAGCCCCATCCAGCCTGACCTTGGACACTTCCAGGGATCCAGGGGCAGCCACAGCTGCTCTGGGCACCCTGTGCCAGGGCCTCCTCACCCTCATGGGAAAAACCTACTTTCTTATATCTAACCTGACCCTCCTTCAGTTTAACACCATCACCCCAACGATGTCTTTCAGGCTGCAGAAATCCTGCAGTTTCATATAAATTTTATTAACTTTCTCAAGTGTGTTATTGCACTATAACTCCCTCTGTGAAAGAAGATCTCAGAGATGTAAAACATCCTCTCTAGATCTGTAGTCCCACGGATGGGATCTGCAGATGCTCAGTGCTGGGCATGTTTTTCTGAAAGATACTTTTTAGTCAAACTGTGGTTAGAGGCTTTAATCCAGGGGAAATCTGAATTCCCTGAAGGGGAGGACAGACTAACTATGAATCTTCTGGATCAAATGTATGACATGAATTCTATGAGCCACAATTTGGAGAATGTAACCCAAGTGTGCTACAGGAAGTGGTGAACTCTCCTGCTCATCCAGCTACGAGGATGCTGAAATCTAAGCCAAGAAAGTGCTTTGTCTTTGTAGCTGCAATAACTGTGTGTTAGTTAAGCTTCAGACCCTTATGTGGGTAGCCAAGGCTGCTGTTTAGCTGAGTTTCAGAGCCTGGTGCCCTGCTCTGTGCAGGATTCACTGCCCAGACAGTGCCTGTGTGCTGCAGAGAGCCCTGGGCACCGTGAGGTTACTCATTTATATCAACAAGGGGATGGTAGCACCAATCTGTCCTGATTTGTTTGAAATGCCTGGCACTGGTTGAGCCTTTGTGAGGACACCCCTCCCCTCCCCTCCCCTCCCCTCCCCTCCCTTTTGGCTAAATCAGTTCTCCTAGATGGTTCATAATACAATTTTAGGATGGGATTCTAAGCATCATACAAGACATAGCCTAAACTCAANCCCAGGACGGCGAGCGGCTCCGGTACGGGACAGGGGACGAGTACAGGAAGCACTGCCTGAGGAGAGTTGGGAGAAGGTACCACTTCACCGTCAATGATGTGCAGCCAGAGGATGCAGGGGTGTACCAGGTCAGGGTGGAGGACGTCCCCATCTTCTCAACTGAACTGGATGCTCAAGGTAAGGAGTTCAGTTTGAGGGATGTGATGTGCAACTGTGACAAAATTTTGTCTAGGAAAATTGTGTCTAGGAGCAAGTGTGAATTCAGTAACTCCTGACCACCACAGAGGACTGGTTTTGTGTTGCCCAGTAAGGGCTCCTTGTCTGGCACAGGTGAAAAGGAGCAGGAGGGTCACTATGTGCTTTAGGTGCTGCATTTGCAGTCCAAGGGAGCAGGCCTGGGCCCGAGTACCAGTCTGGCTGTGGGTGACAGTGAGAACACTCCTTACCCTACCCCATATTACAGTTTGCTTCTGTAAGCTCAGAATAATAACAACAAACTCAATCCAAGTATTGTACTGCAGGAACACATCAGTGCTGTGGGGTACCAGTGTCTCAGAAGATAATAAAGACAATAATCTACTTTTCTGCTTTTCTGCAGAATTTGGCACAGAAGCACATCTCGGTTTTTCCTTTTCTCATTAACCCAATGCTCAGAGGCACCACAACTTCCTGTTCTTTCCTCCCTCAGCTGTAACAGTTTTACTTGGAGCACAGAACCAGCTGTTTCCTTCCCATAGCTCTTGGTTTCCCCTGCAGCCATCCCGGTGCGGTTCCGGCAGCCGCTCTCTGACACGCGCTGTGCCGAGGCTGGGGATGCCGAGTTCCAGTGTGTGCTGTGCACGCCCTGCCACGAGCCCCTGTGGCTGCACAAAAGCCACCCCCTCCAGGCCAGTGACAAGCACCAGATCTCTGTGACACCTGATGGCCTGACCCACAAGCTGATTGTCAGGAACGTGGTGCCCTCAGACAGCGGCCTGTACACGCTCGACGCGGGACAGGGCTCCTCCAGCGCCTGGCTCCTCGTGGAGTGTGAGTGGTTGGCAGCGGGTTGTTCCCATGGTGTGTTGGCACAAAACGTTCCTCTCACTGCCTGACGGCTCAGGGAGATGTTGCTCTGCTGGGAAATGAATTGTTGAGCCTCTAATTCCTAAATTACGGCTGAGAGAACTGGGGGTGTTCAGTGTGGAAAAGATGAGACTCCAGGGAGACCTTGGAGCCCTTTTCAGTGCCTAAAGGGGCTCCAGGAGAGCTGGAGAGGGACTTTGGACAAGGGCCTGGAGGGACAGGACCATTCCCAAGGGGGAATGGCTTCCCACTGGCAGAGGACAGGGTTAGATGGGATATTGGGAAGGAATTGTTCCCTGTGAGGATGGGGAGGCCCTGGCACAGGGTGCCCAGAGAGGCTGTGGCTGCCCCATGCCTGAAAGTGTCCAAGGCCAGGTTGGATGGGGCTTGGAACAACCTGGGACAGTGGAAGGTGTCCCTGCCCATGGCAGGGGGTGGAACAGGATGAGCTTTGAGGTCCCTTCCAATCCAAACCATTTTGTGATTCCATGATTCTAAATTCTCTTTGGAAAAATGAACGTCTGGTTAGACCCTCTTTCCTCTTCAAATGAAACCAACTTTTCCCCTTTTAATTAGTTCTGACAAATCCTGTTGGCTTGTTTGCTCTACAGCTATGATGAAGTAGCACATTCCCCATCAGTTATCAAAAAGTTCTCATCTCCCCACGTGTTTTTGAGGAAGCTGTCCCAGTGATCACAGTGCAGCAGGCAGGGGCTTAGGGAGCTTTTGATACTCTCAGTTCTGCACTATCAATGCCATATTTCTTGCTAGATAACATTTTTCATTCCCAATTAGAGGTTAAACGTGCTGGAAGGAGCTCAGAGGAAGCTGGGAAGGTGGGAACACTCAGTGCAGGCACACTGACAGTCACCCGGCTCATATTTGTTTGCTTCTGAAAGGTGGTTCTTTTGGTTCCCGTTGACTTTGGTTTCCTTTGGGCTCCTCCTGCAGCAGCAGGAATGGTTTCTCTCACAAAGGCCTCTCCAAACCAATGTAGGTTTTTGAAACAAAGAAACTGCCCGTTGATTTCAGTGAGCTGTGAGCTCTGATAAATTATATCCAACCTGGAAACCAAAGCAGTGAGTGACCTGCTCTCAGCCTGAATTGCAGATTAATCCAAAGCTATTCACAGAGCTGGAAACTCTAGTCCTCAGGCTGGCCATCCCTAAACCAGCCATTATCCAGATGTGCAAGCTGCTTCCAGAGCAGCGAAATCCCAGCTCCAGGGTGGGAACTCTGGATGACTCCTCTGTGCATGGAATATTCTGTAACTCCTCCATAGCTGGAGGGGGAAGGCAGATGGAATTAATTAATCCCAGATACAATCTAAGCCCCTCTAAATCAGACCTGTCATGCTGGAAGTTTCTTTTTCTGTTATTTTTGGTTTGTTTTTTTGTTACAATGAGCCTGTTTCCACTAAAAACCAATGCATTTTAACTAAAAATAATTGTCTTTAATTAAGATTTTGTTGTCTGAATGTGGCATTGAAAAATTCAGGATTTGAAATTATTTTAAATTTATTTAAATGTATTATGTGTATGTGTCCTAAAATGAAATTCAGAAAGTGCTAACACATTTTCTTTGGTTGTTGATGCAGTGCATGACCTATTGATTTTCTGTTATTTTGTTCCCTTCTTTTTCTGTAAATTGTAAATATGCTCCTATCAAACAATGCAACTTCAGATGCCAAAGGAAAGAGGAGACAGGATGAAGGAGAAAAGATTGAAAGGGAGGCATCTGAGTGGCTGAAAGAAACAATGGCAGACAACGAAAGGGCGAGGAAGCTTCGGCGCCAAGAACAAGCTGGTGATGAAGATCATCCTTCCTTTTCCACATCCTCTGGTGTGGAGAAAACTGGCTGGTACAGAACAGGTCAAGGCAGCAGCCAAGGCAGGGGCCAAGGACACTCCATTGATCCTGATGATGGAAACCAAAGATTTTTGGGAAAAGAGGGGCTACGCAAAACCCACATAAATGAAGAGATGGGGTCTGGGCAGTTTTCTGTAGCAGGTCTAGATGGAGACTCAGTGGCCAATGATGGCAGCATCTTTGGACTAAAAGGCTTAGGAGGCAGAAGTGGGTTAAGGGCTGTCCACGGCATGGACTCTGTGTCAGGCAGAGCAGGTCCTGGTGGTGAAGTAGGAGGGGCAGGTGAATGGAATTCTGTGGATGGCAGAGGTGAGGGTGTGCTGAGTGCTGTTAACATTGACATAGATGATGGAGAAGGTTTGGGCTCTCAGCATGACAAGGATGGGAATTTAGGTGATGCCAGTTACAGAACTGGTTTTGGGGGTGCTGGGAGGTTGGGTGGTGGAAGTTCTGTGCCAGATGGGCTTGATCCTGATTCAGCTGGAGTGGCAGCCAGTGTGGGTGACCTGTTCAGCAGGACTGGTCCGGGAACTGGAGCTAGGGGGAATGCTGCAGGTGCTGGAATGGCAGGAGGAATGAGGTCCTACCATGGCAAGGATGGGCATCCCACTGTGGGTGACATGAATGGAGCAGGTATAAACAGAGATGGACAAACAGGGACTCCCTATGTCAAGGATGGCCTGACACCTCATGCCAGTGGTCAGTTAGGGCAGGCAGGAAGGTCTGGCTCACTGTATGGGCCGGGAGGCCTTCCAGGTGGAGATGGGGCTATAGCTGGTGCAGGTGGCAATTACACAGGAGAAATGGAGGCTTTGTATGGTCCACATGGTCAAGCACTGGGAGCAGGTGCTGGTGGGGCTGGTGGAGGGGGATTTGGAGCTCCCTATGGAAAGGATGGTCTCCCACCTGGGGCTGATTTTGGTGGTGTTGGTGCAAGAGGATTTGGAGCTCCCTATGGAAAGGATGCCCTCCCAGTTGGAGCACGTGTTGGTGGTGCAGGAGGATTTGGAGAGGCATTGTATGGTCCAGATGGTCGGCCACTTGGAGCAGGTGTTGGTGGTACTGCTGGTGCTGGTGCAGGGGGATTTGGAGCTCCATATGGAAAGGATGGTCTCCCAGCTGGAGCAAGGATTGGTGGGGCTGGTGTTGGTGCAGGGGGACTTGGATCTCCATATGGAAAGGATGGTCTCCCAGCTGGGGCTGGTGGTGCTGGTGCAGGAGGATTTGGAGAGGCTTTGTATGGTCCAGATGGTCAGCCACTTGGAGCAGGTGTTGGTGGTGCTGGTGCAGCTGGTGCAGGGGGACTTGGAGGTCCCTATGGAAAGGATGGTCTCCCAGCTGGAGCAGGTGTTGGTGGGGCTGGTGTTGGTGCAGGGGGACCTGGATCTCCCTATGGAAAGGATGGTCTCCCAGCTGGAGCAGGGATTGGTGGGGCTGGTGGTGCAGGGGGACTTGGATCTCCCTATGGAAAGGATGGTCTCCCAGCTGGAGCAGGTGTTGGTGGGGCTGGTGGTGCAAGGGGACTTGGATCTCCCTATGGAAAGGATGGTCTCCGAGCTGGGGCTGGTGTTGGTGCAGCTGGTGCAGGGGGACATGGAGGTCCCTATGGAAAGGATGGTCTCCCAGTTGGAGCAGGTGCTGGTGGGGCTGGTACAGGAGCACTTGGGTATCCATATGGAAAAGATGGTCTCCCTGCTGGATCAGGAGTTGGTGGAGCTGCAGGTGGTGGTTTTGGAGGTGCTGGATCTCCTTATGGAAAGGATGGTTTCCCAGCTGGGGCTGGTTTTGGTGGTGCTGGTGCAGGGGGACTTGGAGGTCTCTATGGAAAGGATGGTCTCCCAGCTGGCGCAGGTTCTGGTGGTGCAGGGGG
>VZTD01003143.1:158477-175156 GCA_013397725.1 Rhagologus leucostigma | reverse complement strand
TATGGAAAGGATGGTCTCCCAGCTGGGGCTGGTGGTGCTGGTGCAGGAGGATTTGGAGAGGCTTTGTATGGTCCAGATGGTCGGCCACTTGGAGCAGGTGTTGGTGGGGCTGGGGCAGCTGGTGTAGGGGGACTTGGATCTCCCTGTGGAAAGGATGGTCTCCCAGCTGGAGCTGGTTTTGGTGCAGCTGGTGCAGGGGGACATGGAGGTCCCTATGGAAAGGATGGCCTCCCAGCTGGAGCAGATGCTGGTGTTGGTGGTTCAGGGGCAGTTGGGGGTCCCTATGGAAAGGATGGTCTCCCAGCTGGAGCACGTGTTGGTGGGGCTGGTGGAGGGGGAATTGGAGTTCCCTATGGAAAGGATGGTCTCCCAGCTGGAGCAGATGCTGGGGTTGGAGGTTCAGGGGCAGTTGGGGGACCCTATGGAAAGGATGGTCTCCCAACTGGGGCTGTGGCAGGAGCTGCTCATTTTCCTCCTGGAGGTGAGGAAGCGATGGGATCTGGCCGTGGCGGGGATGCCACACTGAGCAGAGCTCCGGGATATGCAGGTGGAGCAGGAGGAGAGGGCTTTTCTGGGGAAGGCTCTGCACTGTGGGGTGCAGGGTCTCCCTATGGCAAGGACAGAGGGTCAGCTGTAGCCAGGGCTGGTGCAGCTGGGGTTGGGAGGTTGGGAGGAGATGAACAGGATTCAGTCCATGGTAAAGGAGGTGTGGGAGGTGCTGGTGGACCAGGTGGTGAATATGGGCTGGATGCACATCTTGGCAGATCTTTGGGAGGTGAAACTGGAAAGGGCACTGCCAGTGATGTCAGAGGGCCAGGGAACAAAGGTTCAGCAGGTGACAGAGGGTCCCTGTCAGGTCCAGGAGGAGGCAGGGGAGAGGGCAGAGATTTCGGACAGCTGGGCTCGCTTTATGGCACAAATTCTGCCTTTGGAGGGGCAGGGAGTAAATCCCGTGACAGATCTGTTGATGGGAGTAGTTCAGGTGGGTTTGGTCAAGGTCTGCTGAGTTATGGCCAGGTGTCAGGTCCTTTTGGTGGACCTCCTTCACCAAACCAGAGAAAGCAGGAACCTGACTTGGATCTTAAAGCAAATGATTCCCTGAACAACACAGAAAGCATAGGCCAAAGGAAACGGAGTGCCCTGGATGATCTCAAAGGTACGTGGTTAACTGGTGACTCCTGGTCTTTGCATTTTGATATTCACATTCCTAATCTTGCAAAGAAATGGGATGTTATGGTTTAGATAAACACAGCTCTGTGTAGAAATTTGGTTGTCCCATGATCTGTTCCGAATTCTCCCACTGATTGGCTGTTTGATCTTACACAATTTGCTCTGATCAAACTGCCTTAAAGGTCTAAATTATTTTCTTTGTCTAAATGATCTAAATGATCAGGTCTCATCTGTTCATTTGTGTTTCACATCTCGTGGAATAGACCAGTTCACAAACATACCAGTTCCCATAAAGTTTCAAGGAATAACATCATTTTTTTTGATATTTTTCCAATTCAAAACTGAAGTTTCACTTTATTTTTCAAACACCTACTGCAAAGAACTGTGTTTTTCCAAGTTCTGGGAACAGTTCTGTGCCTGCTTATATGGGATTATATAATGTAAAGGGCTCTTTTCTCTTGTAACACCAGGAATAATAAGGTGTTGCATAGAGTAAGTGGGGAGTAATGTGTTTGCAGCCATTTGAGTAAGACCTGTGGCTCCACCAGCAAGATGATGATATGGAAATTGTAAGAATGAGAAATTTCAGGTGTATAATCAGAGGGGAATATTCACTTAATGGGATTGCTCACAAGTTAGGAATTACCATTTCTAAACCATAAATACAAATAAGGAAGTAAAACCATCAAAATTGGGGTTCAAGGGGAAGGAGTGGGGTATTTATTAGAGAGGCGATGATACAGGGGTGGAGAACAGTGTGCCTGGGGCTGGTTATGGGGATGTGTTGGGCAGCCCCATGTGTGGTCAGTGCAGAGGAAGAGGAGGATGAAGCAGTGTATCCACACCCTGGAGCAACCTGGTTTTTCCCGCTGGCTGTAGAGGGAGCTAAGACAATTAGCATAGACATAAACCAGCAAATCTGCAGCTGGATAATGTGATTTGTGATGAATCCATTGCCCATGAAGTGGATGTTGGGATATAATTGATGTTGGGATGGCTGCATGTCCCTCAGGGCACTGAGTGTACCCAGCTGGCCCACAGTGAGGTGGCACAAAAGCCTCTCCTGGCCACAGGTTGTATTTTTTTAAAAGCTCTTTTTCCCTCACGTGCTCGTGCATTTTCAGCTCTGGATGTCTCTCTGTAACAGACTTAGCTTCTTTCCCTTCCTTTGTGCCTGTTCAGTCCCACGCTGTTACCTCAACAAGCAGCTGGCAACTGTGCGAGTGCTGAAGGGGGACCCAGCTGAGCTGTCCTGCACTGTCAGCAAGGACAACGTGACAGGAACCTGGTTTAAGGACGGCCTAAAGGTGGGTTCCTTGAGCTTGCTGTTGGCTTTGGGTAGCAATGCTCTGCCCTCTGGCTCTACCTCCTAAGGGTGGTGTCGAGGTGTCCTTCCCCCTGACAGTCACCTGCAGTCTAAGTGGGGTCCTGGAAGGGTTCAGAGAATCCCAGAGTGGTTTGGGTTAGAAGGGACCTTAAAGATCATCCAGTCCCACCCCCTGCCCTGGGCAGGGACACCAGGGACACTAGACCCAAGCCCCGTCCAACCTGACCCCATCCAACCTGGCCTTGGACACTTCCAGCAATGGGGCAGCCACAGCTTCTCTGGACAACAGAATACCAGAATATTGTCATTAAACATGCATGATGTTCATAAGTCTTTTCAACTGCATTTCAAATTGTAGTCTGTCCAGTTTCAGTTTGGATTGCACTTTTTCCCTTTTTTTTTAAAGGATGGGTCTCTGTCTTTTACTTTGTAGTTAACAAGCATGGATGGAGTTGTCTTTGAAAAGAAAGGTCTTGTCCACAAACTAATCATTAACAAAGCTGAAGATATTCATGCTGGGAAATACAGGTTTGAAGGTGGAGATGTAAAAACTGAAGCTTCAATTTTTGTTGAAGGTGAGTCTACTCAAACCATCAATGCAGCATGAGATAGGCTTTAAATGTAATGTATTTACTCACAGACATGTCATTGGTTATTGAGATAACTTTATTATAAAGAATTACAAGATAAATGGGAAATGTTTTTTGTACAGGTTGGTTCATTTTGCGTTTGCAAGTTTAACTAGGGAGCCTTCTGTTAGCAACTCAAAGATTTTGGGGTGCACAAAATACTTTATCAGAGCAGATTCTTCATTCTTGTGTTTAGTGTGTTGCCTAGGAGGAATTTTCTCTAGTGAAAGGACAGTGCGATACCACAAAACCTCGTGATAATTATCCTCTAGCAAAGCACAACTAAAGGTGAAGGTCCAAGTGTTGTGAGTTCTAAGCATTGCTGGCAGTATCCCTCCAGGATGAACCTTATCCTCCTTGAATTGTGGTTTTTAATGACCTTGTATCACCTGCTTAGATCCTCCCCAGGTGGACAAAGTCCTTCTCAAGAACTTGACCAGTGTCCCCACGGTGGCCAAGGCCGGGGAGGGGGTGAAGCTGCGGATCCCATTCGAGGGCCGGGGGCCCATCAGGGCCACGTGGCTGAAAGACAGGATGGAGCTGGGGGATGACACCAGGATCCGTGTGGACAAGACAGACACCTGCACCACGCTGTCCATCTCCAGCTGCGACAGGAGGGACTGTGGGGATTACAAAGTCAGGCTCAAGAATGACAGTGGCGTCCTGGAGATCAACCTAAAGCTCGTGGTGATAGGTAAGATCCTGTAACATCCACTGTGGCTTTCATTGTAAAGCTTAGACAAGGAATCCATTGACACTGGTGACAACCTTATTTGGAGTGTCTGGGTATTCCGAGAGGAACGAGACTCTGTATATTGCCCCAAACAGAGTAGAAGGAAAGAACGTGCTTCTTGCCCTTTAGTACAAGGGAACACAAACCTAGTTTGGTTTTTCATGGCCTCAGCAGCTGAGTTTTGAATGTTCAGACACTGTGGGAGATGTGACTGTACACAACATGCAAACCTGAAATAGGATCAAGGTCCAATTCAGCCATCCCATAAATGTCTGGGCTCCTTTGGGAGACCAGAAATGATGTTCTGCCTGTATTAGCAAGCTGAAATGGTGCAGTGGTTATGAGAATAGTTGACCCAGGGAAAGCAGGGGCCTGGCTCTCCATCTTCCCCACCAAAAGTTAAAAGAGTGCAAGCTTGGAAGAGGCAATTCATGTGCCCAGCCCTCATTGTACAACTGTGCCTGCATTTCATCAGGAACATTCTCCCAGCTGGTGAGCAAGGGACAGTGTCTGCTCCAAATCCAGGAGCAGGTCTGGTTCTGGAGCCAGCTGTGTCTCTGTTCATCTTCCCAGACAAGCCACAGCCCCCAGCAGGACCCATCAAAATTGTAGAAAGCTCCGCCAACAACATCACGATCCAGTGGAAGCCCCCAAAGGACGATGGGGGCAAACCGGTGCAAAGGTACTTCGTGGAGAGGCAGCTGGTGGGCAGGAACGACTGGGAGACTTTGGGAGAAACCCCCAGGAGCTGCACCAGCTTCACCATGAGCAAAGTGGAGGAAGAGATGAGCTACTACTTCAGGGTGAGGGCCATGAATGCCGAGGGAGCGAGCGACGCGCTGGAGTCAGGGGAAGTGAAGGCTGCTGGTAAAGGTGAGGAGAACTTCTTATAATTCATAATTCAAATTGGGAAATTCATTATCAAAGCTGACATCAAAGGAAACTCACTGCATTGTGGATGTTGCTACAGATCTCAACTTCAGTCTTCACACAAAGCTGTGGAGGTTGCCCAGCAAGAGCAACAGTTTGCTGTAGGCTCTGGTGATGCTGAGTGAGATGTAATTATTCCTTGGTCATGCTCCACTCTGGATTGGAAAGGAAGTTTCATGGGGGAAATGCAAAATGCATCAAGATCAAAGGAAATTTTTCCCAGTGTGCTGCAAAGGGAACATGTGAGGCCTTTTCTTAACTCCACAGGCAAAGGAGTGTCTCTGTATGTGCAGCACTTCTCAGCATGACCACTTCATTCCCCTCATCTCCAAACAAATGAATATTGTCTTTGTCCTTCAAGGAGTTTAAATACTAGAACAGGTTTGCCATGAACACAAATGCAGTACTAGAGAGAGCAACGTTCAGTTCTAATTCTCTTCTTTCTCCATTCTCATTCCCATGATTCTGTATCTTGAACACTTTAGTGGAGGGCAAACAAAATCCATTTTGTTACCAGTTCCTGTTGCTGAAAGCAAGAATGATGCTGACTGTTCGTATCACGTAGGAATGACACACCCCACTGACAGAAGAATTGTCAGCCCTGATGACAGCAGGTCTTTTGTGAAATCCAAACTCAGGAACAGGGTCCACGCTGGATCCAGTTTGTGTGGGGAACAGGATCCACAGCTTCAGGTCTCAGCCAGGTTTTCAAAGCACATCCATAGGAATACCTTGGGGAATCTGGAAGAAGAAATTACACACAACACCCTTTTTATCTTGCAATAAATACATACCTGCTAATAATGAAGCCCTCATCTCTTTGTAGCTTCCCCTGGTGCCCCAGATCCCCCTGAGGTCATCAGTGCCAGCAGGGACACCATCACCATATCCTGGAAAGCTCCTCGTAAAACTGGCACTTCCCAAATTACGGGATACATTGTTCAGAAACGCAAGAAGGGCACTGTGACCTGGCTGCCAGTCACCAATGCGCCTGTCAGAGGTGGGTATTCTGACTCCTGGAACAGCCTGGTGGATTTGAAAAGGCAAAAACATCAGCTGGGTTTAGGAGCTGCTTAGGATCTTACACCTTTCACATCAAGGTGTTGATGGGTCATAGATTGGACTGGATGACCTTGGAGGTCTTTTCCAACAAAGTGATTCTGGGATTCTGTGATTCAAGGGCTGTTTGATTTTGAAAGGAATATAATGGACACATCCCAGAAGTTCACATGCACTTGGCTAGGGAATGGCAGGGGAATCAGTGACAGCTGACAGAGACAGGGAATCACCCCCCCTGAGCCAACACACTCCTCTCCTCTCTGCAGACAAAAAGCTGAAGGTGACCAGCCTCAAGAAGGGTGTGCAGTATGAGTTCCGGGTGGCAGCTGTCAATGCTGCTGGCACAGGACAGCCCAGTGACCCCTCAGAGCCCGCCTTTGCCCGGGACCCCACCAGTAAGTGCCCTGCCCTGTGCTCTGCTTTGCGGGTATTCGTGGGGAGATGTTCTTAAATCCTCTGTAAAAGAATGTGGAGACAAGGATCAGTAACTGGGAAAAGTTTCATGGCTGAGAATCAGCTGGAGGAAGAAATGGAAGGATTTCCTGTAGGATGTCCAAGGCAAGATCTGGCAGATCCCGGTGTGGGGTAATGCGCAGTGTGGAGAAACACTCAGGATGGGCCGCAGAGTGTTTTGGAATGTTGTGGATTTACTGCAGGGCAGGTGAGAGGAAGGACCCGGATCCAGCTCTGAAGAAGTGGGGCAAGACAGCAGGGTGAAAATCCAGTGCACTGCAAGAATGCTGGGGAATCTCAGGCAGTGACTGAATAGAAGGAAGAGAAATCCTAGAAAAATAGTTTAAATAAAATTTCTCCTTCCAGAATCTCCAGGCCAAGTGCAGGACCTTAAAGTGAGCAGCAGTGATAGCACCAGTGTCACCTTGACATGGAACAAACCTGAAGTACAGGATGGGAATGATGTGAAAGGCTACGAGGTGGAGATGAGGCCCTGTAACAGCCTCAGCTGGACCAAATGCTTCACCCTCCCTGCAGAGAGCACCTCGTGCAGGGTCCAGGGCCTGCAGGCCAGGGAGAAGCTGTTCCTGCGCGTGAGGGCCCTCAGCGACAGCGGCCCTGGGGAGGCCTCGGAGCTGGAGGCTTGTGCTGGAGCTGCTGCTCCTGTGGGTGAGTCAGGGGCCCTGGGGCTGTGTCCCAGGGAATGGGGCACCTCAGGGGGCAGAGGGTGAGTCAGGGGCTGTGTCCCAGGGAATGGGGCACTCAGGGAGCAGGAGCAGCCAGGGCTGTAGGATACTGGGATGAGCTGCTCCCAGGCCCAGACTAACACAAGGACAGCACTGCTCCTCCTCACCTCGGGGTTATCTGCTCACCTCAGCAGGACAGGCTCGGTATCAGCTGATACTAGATATGCAATGCACAGTGCTCAGCTCATTTAGAGACTCATTTTGATAAAGCAACCCTCAGAACTCCATTTTCTCCTTGGACTTATATTTTGCCCTCTGTGCAGAGCCACACCACAGTCACCACACAGAACCCGCATGTACTTTACCCCTGCTTGCGCTCTTCCAAGGGAAAAATAGAGTTTTCAGTCAATTTTTAGACTGGAAATCTTCTGGAATGAAACATTTTATTTCATTCTCTTAAATCACAATTTTTATGCTGTTTTTGGATACTTTATTTTACTTTTTAATTTTTTAGTTTGAAAGTTTTCACCATTTTCATTTTTTCATCTTTATTTACAATCTGCAGCTCTGGTTTTTTCCTGCTCTTTGGGAACATTGCAGAATTACATAATAATTCTGTGAGGGGTTCATCTCCCTTAACTAGGGTCCTAAGTGAAAATGTCTACTTTGGCCTATGCCTGGAGACCCCATTTATCAATAAACAGATAAAATAAATCCATCTGGAAAGCAGGTTTTAAGTTCTATACTGGAAGCACTAAATACAATTTAGCATGACCGTATTTGGTATTCTTAGAGAAATACTAAATGCTATAGTAATACTGATGAAAAGAGAAAAGAAAATATTTTAAATGCTAAAAAATACTATTTTAGATAAACTCTGGCAGCTTTCCTGTGGATGTTCTGTGCTCTGTATTGCATGTATATTTTATACGTGTCCATTGGAATTTCCTTTTTCCAGACACCATTTAAACACAAAAGATGATCCCTGTGATGGGATAAAGTGTGGCAAAGAGCCAGTTTCTCTGTGACTGAGACATCACATGAATACAGAGATTGTTGTGAATGTATTTTTACATCATGTTCCCTTGTTTAGTCATAGTGATAAATAATAATGAAATTTGAAAGGTGTAAAGTCTGGGACTGAATCAGGGAGATTTTTCCCACTGTGAATTCCTCACCAGCCTCACCCAGCTAGGAGAGGCACCAGGGGGTGGAACACGTGTGATTGTCACCAGTGACTGCACCAACAGCCATCTTTTGGGAGTAACCCTTGTCTTTTCCAGTCTCTCCCAGGTTACTGATAGATGACACAGTGAAAAGCTTCCTGGTTATAAAAGCAGGGAATCCCATCCGGGTGAAAATTCCCTTTGAGGTGGGTATTCAGGGCTTTGGAGGAACTCCCTGCCTGGTGTTGTGATGCACTCAATAGCAGACAGAAAAACTGAGCCACTGTTTTTATGTCATGGAGTTTTGTCTACAAGTCACTGAGCAAATAATTTGGCCTGCCTGTGCTGTGTAGACTTTCAGGGTGAGGAAAACACAAGCCAGAACTGAGCTGTCAGTCTTGGCACTGGTGTTTTATGACATTGTGGTCATTCGTTAACCTCTGCAAACAAGGCTCAGTGCTGTCCCCCTAGCCTTATCAATGTTATCCTCATCCTGAAAACATTGCTCTGTCAGACTTTCCAGATCAGTGATTTCCCTGTGACTCCCTCAGAAGGCTTGGGGGCACCATTTCCAGCAACACCTTCACTGTGCTTGTCTCACCAAGCAGCAGCACTTGAGCTCTGTGACTTGAGAACTTGGCAGGCACTGACAGAAATCGCAGTGCTCTGGTGTAAGCTTGGAACAACACAGGCTTTTCCTCATGGAAAGGGTGGTCAGGCTTTGGAAGGGGCTGCCCAGGGAGGTTTGGAGTCCCCATCCTTGGAGGTGTCCAAGGAATGCCTGGACATGGCTCTCAGTGCTTTTAAGGTGGGGATCGGGCACAGGTTGGACTCAATGGCCTTGGAGGTCTTTTCCAGCCTTAATGATTCCATGATCCTGTGAAGTGTGGGATACCAGAGGAGGGTGATGAAGTGTGTGTATTTGCTGGCCTTTCTCCCAGTCTCTGGGAGAAGAGACCAAAGATGGCACAATGGAAATAAAGACCTAGAGGATCTTTTTTTAAAAGCAGAAAATATTAACTCCTGAAGTTATCTGTCCTTGATCTGGCATAGCTTGGTTGACACAGTCCTGAACACTTTACTGCAACAACATCCTTAAAGGACAAAAGGGAAAAAGTTGTAAAGGAACTGTAGAGCAGATCAGGGCTCTCAGATCCATCGTGTCCACATTACTGTGTCGTGAAGGTGCATATTTGGGGTAAGATAATGAAACTAAAGATATAAGACACAGTCTGGAGGTGAAGCAAGTGGCTGTGACTCATTGTTGTTTCCAGGGATCTCCAGAGCCGGTGGTGACCTGGTTAAAGGATGGGCTCCCCCTTCCCAGCCGGGCTGCCGTGAGCACCGAGGATGGAAGCACCCAGCTGCTGCTCAGGGCAGCCGAGTTCAGTGACAGCGGCACCTACACCGTGGAGCTTGGGAATGGGCTGGGGAAAAGGGAAACCTTCAGCTTCCAGGTTCAAATCACAGGTAACTCCCTGCCATCCATACATATCTACCAGCAGCGCCCAGTCAGACCAGGCTGGGGCATGAACGGACTGAGAGCAGCCCTGGGAGAAGGACCTGGGGGTGCTGGTGGGTGAGAGCTGGACATGCCCTGGGCTGAGCCCCCAGCACGGGCAGCAGGGCAGGGGGGGATTCTGCCCCTGTGCCCCCTCAGCTGACACCCCACCTGCAGAGCTGCCTCCCGCCCTGGGTGCCCAGCACATGAAGGACATGGAGCTGCTGGAGCAATTCCAGCGGAGGCCACGGAGCTGCTCCAAGGGCTGGAGCCCCTCTGCTCTGGAGCCAGGCTGGGAGAGCTGGGGGTGTTCACCTGGGGAGGAGAAGGCTCCGGGAAGAACCTCAGAGTCCCTTCCAGCACCTAGAGGGGCTCCAAGGGAGCTGGAGAGGGACTTGGGATGAGAGCCTGGAGGGACAGGACAAGGGGGAATGGCTTTCCACTGCCAGAGGGTAGGGTTAGATGGGATATTGGGAAGGAATTGTTCCCTGTGAGGGTGGCACAGGGTGCCCAGAGCAGCTGTGGCTGCCCCTGGATCCCTGGAAGTGTCCAAGGCCAGGTTGGACGGGGCTTGGAGCACCCTGGGATAGTGGAAGATGTCCCTGCCCATGGCAGGAGGTGGGACTGGATGGGCTTTGAGGTCCCTTCCCACCCAAACCAGTCTGGGATACTGTGATTACTGTGAATAGGCAGAAGGCCACAAACTGAGTTTGGCAGGGTGAGCTCTGATGCAGTTTGGCTCTGCAGGCACAGGGAGAACCAGGCTACAATTTTTTATGAGATTGTCTGGGCACTCTGTGATCTCACTTTTCTGCAGGACAGAACAATCCTCTGACTAAAACTGTCCTTCCAGAGTGACTGAGGGAGGTCAGCACAGGCTGTGGGACACCGAGCACAGCTCTCCCAGCTGTGACCCCAGGAGGAGAAGCAGCTCAGCTGTCCCACCCTCCTCTCCCCGCTCAGCAGTGCAGATGTTGTGCCGCAGCAGCTCAGTTCATAGCAATTGCATCTGTGTGCCTGGAGAAGGAATGGAATTGTGTCCCTTCCAGTGACCAGGATGGTCACTGAGCCCCAGACATGCAACAGACTCCAGGTTTTTAGGGTTCTGCGCCACTGTCCCTACAGCTGTGACATTGTGTGCCCTCCCCTGGCAGATATCCCTCAGCCCCCTGGAGCCATCCGGCTGGAGGAGAATGTGCCCAGTACAGTGACAGTGACCTGGGACCCCTCAGCATCCGAGCAGTGGGAGAAGAACCTGTATTACACCGTCCTGAAACGGGAATCCCAGAAGGGTCTGTGGCATGTGCTGGGGGACCTGATCTACAACAACAAGTTCACCTTCACCAGGGTGGTCCCAGGCAGGGATTATTACTTCAGGGTCGTGGCAAAAAACGACCTGGGAGCCAGTGATCCATCAGAGACTGTGCAGCCCTGGAGGATCCGGAAAACAAAGGGTAAAACATTTTCAAGTATTTCTCTGTGTTGTGTTTTGTTTCTTTCATTGCTTCTAACACCCCATCCTCAAATGGGTCTCTCTTCCTGGGAACATTCAGTTGCCCAGAACAGGAATGCACAGAGATGCCTTGAGGAATTCCAGCTGGGCAGGGAAGGTTTGTCCTTTCTGCAGGGACATTGTGCAGACAGACCCTTCGTTCCCAGCCGTTATGACATGCAATTTGCCCCCAAAGTGAATTCCCAGCACAATCTAAAGCTTAAGTATTGTAGAAACCGAAGTTTCTGACTTCAAAGTTAAATTTTGGGTAATTCTGAGGAGCAGCAGAGGTTACAATCCATAGGTGCATGGGATCTCTGGCAACTTGCAGAATTCCAGACACTGCACAAGCAAACCCCTGCAAACCCTGCAGTGCTGGGAGTAGTACCTGAGTATGTGCGCGGTGCTGTTTATTTTTCACAGCTGTATTTCGAGTGAAAGCACAGAAATACAGGGGAGTTAACCAGAACCAGCCCCCGAGGTTCCTGGTGCCGCTGAAGTCCCACGTGGTGGTGACGGGCAGCGAGTGTCACATGAGCTGCGCCGTTGGAGGCCACCCCCCCCCAAAAATCACATGGTACAAGGACAGCAGAGACCTCTCCAGAGATCCCAACTACTTCTGCACGAATGACTTCGGAGTCTGCTCCCTGGTGGTGCTGGGGGTCACCAAGCAGGATGAGGGGGAGTACATGGTGGAGGCCAGCAATGAAGTGGGCCGTGCCTTCAGCAAAGCCTTCCTCGCCATCAAAGGTAACTCTGCAGTGCTGCTTCCCTGGCGGACCCAGGGGTGTCACTGCCCAGTGCCTCCAGAATGGTCCCCAGCCAGCTCTACCTGCTGACAAAGCAATGGCACCTTTGGGCTGCTTTACCCAATTCCTAATTATGGTACTCGTGATCAAGTACCAAGCACAACCAGAAATAAAAAGGCAGATGGGGAAAAAACCACATGGTTTCTGCACCAGCCAGAGGTTTTGGCTGACCTTGAGCAAATTTTTTAGAAAGAACAATCCCATCTTCATTAGGTAGGATAATACCAAGCTTAGATTTCTCTCCAGTGCAGGAGCTGGAGAATAAAGACCCTGGCAAATGTGCCACATGAGGGGAGTAGTGAGAGAACAGCTGGTGTTTGGTGGCCAAAGCCAACACAAAGGGAGGAAAGAGGGACGTGGTCAGAGGCATTGGGATCCTGATGTGGATGGAAGGGCAGTGGGATTGGCTGGAGATAGACTCATGGGTATACTAATGGATAAATATTGTTGGTGACTGTACCCAGTGAAATATCCTTTACGTGGAGTCAAATATTTTTCTTTAAATGCAAAATACCTCACTGGGATTACAGGAGTGGCAAAATGGGTCAGTTAAACCCCTGTCACCATCTTGCTGACTTTTAGGCCCTGTAACATTTCAGCTTCCCCTCCCACGGAGCCTTTCAGACTATTTCTCATCTCCCTCACTACAACCCTGAGCTGCTTCTCTCTCGCTTTCAGACTCCTCCCTGTAGCGTGGCCCTGCTGAGAACATCCCTGCACGGCTCCGAGGATGAGAAGGTTTTGGTGAGGACTGGTCCATATGAAGGCTGTGCATTTATTGTCAGATGTTCATTACAGTCTGAGGGGGTTATTTTTCAGATTTGGTAATTGCACTTTGAACATGATGCTGCATTGTCATCAAAACTGGGGGAAAAAGATTTAAGAGCGTTGTATTTTTTTTAATGATCAGGCTTTCTGTGAGACCTTTAAAACACAGCTTAGAAGCTTCAAGAACACAGAAGATGAGAGGAAAAATAATTGGCCAAAATGAAACTTTCTGTGGAGAACACAGGTGGGAGAGTGGTGCCACTCACACCACACCACTCACCTGCAACAAGGACATTTCTGGACACCAGGGATCTCTGGTCCTTTCACATATGCTTTTTAAAGCCAAAACAGTCACTTTGGATTCCATGTGATTTTCAGCAGGTTTCTGGCAGAAGCAGTTCTGGATGTGTTCTACTACCAGTAGCAGCTAAGTAGATTATCTTCCCTAATCTCTAAATTAAAAAGAGCATCTGCCTGCTCATTTTATCTGGGCAGGAGATGAAATCTCAGACCAGCTTGGCATGGGGTAGGTGAAACTCCCAGTGCAAATGCACTGGTGGGAAGGACTGGAAGTCTGCAACCAGTGTGTGACCAGAGCAGCTCCCAAAACCCACAGCACAAAGGCTGTGCCAGTCCTGAACCACCCCCAGCACCACCTGTGCATCCCAACTGCCCCTGGTCGTGGCACTGCTGGGAGGCTTTTGCCTCCTGCAGAAAGAGGTGAAAAATCCTTCTTGTCTGACCAGAAATACGGGGTACCCCCAGGGACCTCCTGCCATGGCCAGGGCTTCCCATCACTGGGCCTGGACAGCAAAATGTTCTGGTGGCTGTAGGAAGGTGTCACAGCCAGAGCACCAAGGGTACTTCGTGACAGGAGAGAGCAGAGCCAAACAGCTGTGGGGCTGGAATGTTCCTTTGGATTACATGTTGTACAATGTTGTACAGATGTAGCAGCAGTAGTAGATTATGAAATTAAACCACAATTCAGTAAAATCTACCCCGAGTCTGTGTTTATTCCGGAGAAGGAATCTCAGTCAGTTCCTGGATCCCTGTCTGCTGCAGTTTCACATCTGATTGCTGCACATGGTCATCCCTCATGGAATTGCTCCAGCAGCTCCTCCTCCTCCTGCTGGGCTGGAGGCAGGGGGATCTCACCTGCAGGGCAGATTTGCTTCTTGGCTGATAATTGGCGTTGGAGCTGATGGACCTCGGGAAGCCCTGGCACAGCAGGAGCAGGAGATTCCTGCACGTCCCGCTGAGATGTCAGCATCAATTCCAGCAAATCCTCTGCTGCTGCTTTACCCTGCGAGCTTCGATGCCAGCCAAGGGGGGATCCCCTCCCGGGAATCACCTCCAGGGTGGAAGGGCCGATGTCTGTGACTCCCCATTGCTGGGAGTGTCCCAGGCCGGGTTGGGCCGGGCTGGGAGCACCCTGGTGTATGGACGGCGTCCCTGCCCATAGCACTGGGACGGGATTTTGGGTCCGTCCCCACCCGGTCCAGCCCGCGGCTCTGAGGCTGCGACAGCGGCCCAAGCACGGACCGGGCCCGGGACCGGCCCCGCGCCCCCCGCGCGCAGCGCCATGGTCTCTCCCGGGCCCGGGGCGGAGTTTCCCCCCAGCGCCCCCGGCACCGCCCGCAGATGGTCTCTCCCGCCACCGAGCGCAGCAGGTCCCGCCCCCGCACGTCCATCACGCCACTGCCGTCGGTGATTGGTCGATCCGCAGTGCCCTCCCAGAACCAGCCAATGGCGGCACCTCCCCGCCCGGGGCCAAGATGGTGGCACCCTGGGCCGGGCCGGGCCGGGCCGGGCCGGGGGGGTGTCTGCGGCTCCTCTCCCGCGGACCTGGGGAGCGGCGGGCCCCGAGCGCTGGATTTGTGCCTCCGGAGCGTCCCTCGGCTCTGGGTTTGTGCTTCCGGATCGCCCCCCCGGCTCTGCCCGAGGCTGCTCTGGCCCCGGGAAAGGCACTGGCCGGTCTCTGAGGGAGCGGCGGCAGCGCGGGACGAGGCGGGCCCGGGGGAGCCCGAGCGCCGCCGGGGCGGGGTGAGAGGGCGGGAGAATAACGGTAAAGAGAAGGAGAAACGGACAAAGGTGGCGGTTCGGGCGTGGGGCGGCAGCGAGAGGAGCTCCGTGACCGCGAGGGGAGCGGGCCCGGGGTCACCGGGCACCGGAGCGTCCCGGGGTGGCAATGCCCAGCACGGCCGGGAATGCCCAAGCACGGCTGGGAATGCCCAAGCACGGCTGGGGCCGGGCACGGGGATCCCCTGGGCGGGGGTACCGCCCTCGCCGCTCCCCCACCGGCCCCGAGTGCCCCCGGGGCTGGTGCCGCTCCTCGGCGCGTTCTCCTGGCGCTGCTGCGGCCTCTCCCAGCTCCGGGAGCGGTCCGAGCTGCCCCAGAGCGGCCGGAGCACCCTCGGCATCTCCTGGATTTCATCGTGGAGCGGGGATTCCTGCCTCGGGACAACAGCGGGGGCTGTTCCGCGGGTGCTGCGCTGGGACAGGGCGGGCGAAAACATCCCCCGGGCCGGGGCACCGGGGCAGCTCCTTGGCTTCGGTTCCGGCACAATTGTCCAGGACCTGCTGCACACCCAGTTTGTGGGTAAATCCTGGGGATGCTCCCGGTCCCGGGCATTGGGTCCAGCCTGGGGGGCAGCGGAGATTCTCCCTTTGCCAGGGGAAAGGGATCAAGTTTTTGGCTGGTGCAGAGGGGAACAGAGGCAGGATTTTCCCCACCCGCGGGTGGGTTCATTCCTCACCCAGAGAGGTCAGGCCTTTCTGAGGGTCCCGCTGTCCACCTCCAACACCGGCAGCTTCATTTTCCAGCCTGGAGTTTGTAAACCAGAGTCAGGTGTGCGGAGAAGGCAGCGGGGTCGCAGCAGGGCAGCTCCCACATCCCAGGGTGATGGGGTGAGGGCCTGGGAGCATCCACGTGTATCCCACCGGAACGGGTCTGCATCCCATTAGAGAGGATCCACTTCCAGCGCTCCCCGGCCAGGCAGGAACAGTCTGTGTGTCCTCTGCTCACCAGGGGCTGTGGGGAACCCTCCTTTGAGCAGGACGAGGGCATGGCTGGGACCAGCTCCTTTTCCAGCAGCACATCCTGGGCAGTGGTGCCCGGCTTCACGGCAGGGGTGGGATAATGGGTTTGGGATGGGCACAGGAACATCCTGCCCTGGCAGCTGCTGAGGACCTTCATCTGCCACGCTTGGCGGCAGAAGATGGCACCTGTCCTGCCATCCTGCTTTCCCAGAGAAGGGATTGGGAGGCGTGGGCACAGCTCGGAGCACACCCAGCATGGCCTGGGCACTGCCGAGGGTGGGGTGGGGTGTTCGGGACCCTTCTCCCACTGACTGCCAGGTTCTGGTATCTCTCCCTGAGTGCCAGCATCTCCTCAGCTGCTCTTTGTCCACCTGTTTTATTCGCTGTCAAAACAACCAAAAAGCCTTCCCAGTGTGTTGGGTCCAATTCAGCAGCTCGAGCTCTTAGTTCAGTTTAGCATTTATTAATAATAACACATAAAATGAATAAAAATTAATTTTGTTTGTAATTGGAATGTTTCTTTCATCCTTTTCCACCTGGTCTAGTGGAAGGTATCTCTTCGTGGCGGGGGGGGGAACTGGTTGGTCTTTAAGATCATTTCCAATCCAAATCTTTTTAAGATTCTGTGACTCTCTGGGGGGCTGCTCCTCCTTCCAGGAGCTATTTGTAACGGCCAAAGGATGCCCCAGAGGGACCCTGACCTGTGGCTCCCTGTCACCAAGGTCCCAGTGGTGCTGCTGGGGTGTGGCACTGCTGCAGCCTCTGCTGGCACTCGGGAGTCCCTCGGAGCCACTCCCCAAAATTCCCATCCCGTGAGAGGGCAGCAGTGCCCTATTAGTGGAGTTTCTGAGCACCGAGGAGAGAAAT
This sequence comes from Rhagologus leucostigma, assembly GCA_013397725.1. Lineage (NCBI taxonomy): Eukaryota > Metazoa > Chordata > Aves > Passeriformes > Rhagologus > Rhagologus leucostigma. The sequence goes on along the minus strand of VZTD01003143.1, from coordinate 158,527 downwards.
GCTCCCGAGCTGGGAGCGGGGGATGACCTGTCCCTGAGATGGGGGGGCTG
>VZTD01003143.1:148185-158388 GCA_013397725.1 Rhagologus leucostigma | reverse complement strand
GGTGTGCTGTGATGTGCTGAGCTGTGCCTCTGCGGGCGCTGGGATTTTTCCCCGTGTTCCTGGGCTGGGTTTGGTGTCACTGCTGAGGTCCGTGGCTGCGCCAGCCTGGGGTGAACAAGCTGGGAACAGGTTCCAGCAGCGTTACAGCAGAATGCCCCTCAGCCCCTGNAGGAGGTTGCTTGGGGTATTTGGCTGATTTGCACCAACCCTCCTCCCCCACCCTCTCCCCCTCCCTCCACCCCCCGAATTCTTTTGTTTGGACTCCATCTGATCTTTGGTGACTTGGAGAGCAAGGTCAAGTCTGCCCATGAATCAGCAGGGTTTTCCAGGCTGTTTTCTGAGTGCTGATATCTCACTCAGGAACTCACTGGACCTTCTGTCCTTGTCGATTTTCCCTTCTCAGGCCCTGCTTAGGAAAGGCTTTTCTCCATCCAGCACAGTGACCAAGGCTCTAAGGAGCAGAAGGCTCCTGCCTCCTCTTCCTCTGCAGGTTCCTGGTCTCTGTGTGCTGGGCATGTCCCATGTCCATGTGTTTGCCCTGTTCAGTTCTGTGTCCCAGTCCCTTCTGTCCAGGACAGAGCTGCTCAGGGCTGTGGGACTCAGCTCTTGGTGGAGCCCCTCTAGAAGGAGCTGCTGCTGCATCCAGGAGGGATTTGGATGGTCTGATTCTGCTGGGAGCAGGAGTGGGGGTGGGAGCTGTGCTCGTGTCCTCGGGGAGCCTTTTGTCCCGGCAGCCAGCAGTGTGGAGTCCTCCCCTGGCAGGGCCTGGCTGTGTTGGTGTCAGCCCCCGAGCAGCCCCTGAGGGTGAATTTGGGTCCCTTTCCCTTTGGGAAGTGTAACTCTGTGGCTGCAGGAGTCCACAGCCCAAGCTCCTTGCAGAGTGAGATGGGTCTGGATGGACCGTGGGCAGCGTGTGGAGCAGGGGCAGCCGAGTTTCGCACCCATCTCCTCTGGGTCGGGCGCTGCAGGAGGGGCCCCGGGGGCTCAGCAGGGAGCTCAGCCTTTGGAGCAGCTGCTCCCCGGCCGCACAGCCCGGCCCATCCCTTCCTCTCCAGGGAGTGGTGCTGGAGGACCGCGGAGCTCCCTGGCTCTCCCTGAGAGGGTTTTTCGTGCGGGAGGCTCTGCAATTCCAGCTCCTTCAGAGCCTGGAGACACTTGAGCCCCCGTGAGCCTCGTTTAAGAGCTGCCATTGGCATCACTCACCTGGAGCTCTTCTTTCCCGGCTGAGGAGATTCGGGCAGGAGCAGCTGTAAACTTGAGGGTGCCCTGGCAGCTGCAAACGTGCTGAGGGATCCCTTCCTGTGGCATTGCTGAAGATACTAAATACCGCTGGTCCCAGCAGGGACCCTGAGCAGTCCTGGGGCAGCTGCTTAGGCCACGAGAGGGACTAATTTGGCACTGATTGTACAGCACTGTCTATTCCTGAGGGAGGCGATCCCAGCCCCAGTGTCCTGTAGCACCCACACTGGCAATGTCTGGCCAGGGAGGGACGCTTTGTGCTGGAGGAGGCTGGTTTGGGATGCGGCCCTCCTGGGGAGGAAGAATGGGAGCCCAGTGGGGTCCTGGGTTGCTCCATGGCTTGCTGGGGGCAGGGTTTGGAGCATCCCCTCTGCAGGGTCAGCTCTGCTTGGTTTGTTCATGGGGAGTGACAGGATCTCCTCCAGCACATCTGGGCAGGATGGGCAGGGAACAAGATGGGGACACGATGGAGCCTCTTTCTGACCCTTGGCCCTGTCTGCACCGGCTGCCATTCCCTCCTTGGAGCGCTCCATGTGCAGGGATGATGCTCCCAAGGGGAGAAGCTCTACTGTTACCAGATTCCAAGTGCTTGTCCTCTCTTCCTGTGGGTTTGGATTCCATGGGGTGTGGGTGCCTTCCCTGTGCCCCCCCGGCTGGGGCCCTGGTGTGAACCCTCAGAGCTGGCATCTCTTCCCTGCACAGGGCAGGAAAGTTCCGTGGAGGCTGGGGGGGAACACTGACAGCTCACGTTCCCTGGCTGAGTCACCCCAAAGGCTCCGGCTGGAAGTTCTGCCATTGGCACTGCAGGGAAGGAGACCTGGACAAGTGTGGGGTGTTCCCAAACCCTCTGCAGTGCCCCAGCAGTGGCTCAGCTGTGGTGGGAGCCCAGCAGGGCACAGCTCAGCTGAACCTCTCAAGATCTGGGCAGCGGGTGCAGAGCTGCAGCTCCCAGGGCACTTCCCACCCAAGGCGCTTTTCCTGCGGGGAGCATGTCCGGATGCAGGAGCTTCCCCAGCCCTGAAGTGGACCTGTCAGCCACGAGCAGAGCTGGATGGAGGTGTCCACCAGATCATGATTTCCTGCCTAATCCTAATTCTGGGGCTGGTGACGTGAAAGGCAAACCAATGCCATGCAGCAGGATGGTGTCAGCCCTGCCCTGCCCTGCCCTGCTGAGGGCACGTCTGGGGAATGCAGTGGGGGCTGGAGCCCCACATGTGGATCCTCACAGGACACGGCCTGGGGGCCACAGTGTGGGATTAAACCAAACCCTGCTGTGCCTGATGGAGCTCCCTGGTGTCCAGAGAGTTCTCTTTGAAGCCAGGATGCAGCAGGGCAGCAGCAGTTCAGTGAAAGGTGATGCTGTGTGTGCTGCTCTGACAGCAGCCTTGGGAGGCACCTTGATCCATGGAAAATATCTGTAACACCACAAGGAGCTGTTTGATAAGGAAACCATCTCCACATCTGGGCAGCTCAGCTGCCGTTTTTGCTGTATAAATGGACTTTTGAGGTTTCTCCTTGGTCTGTGCCCAACCCTGGCACTGACAGAGGACTGGGGGTCTCCCCAGGGGGGCCAGAGGTATCCAAAAACTCAGAGAGAAAGGAACATATTGGAACTGGAGCTGTCCAGCCTGGAGAGGAGAAGGCTCTGGCAAGAACCTTAGAGCCTCTTCCAGTGCCTGAAGGGGCTCCAAGAGAGTTGGAGACAGCCTTGGGATAAGGGCCTGGAGGGACAGGACACAGGGAATGGCTTCCCACTGCCAGAGGACAGGGTTAGATGGGATATTGGGAAGGAATCGTTCCCTGTGAGGGTGCTGAGGCCCTGGCACAGGGTGCCCAGAGAAGCTGTGGCTGCTCCATGCCTGGAAGTGCCCAAGGCCAGGTTGGATGGGGCTTGGAGCACCCTGGGACTGTGGAAGATGTCCCTGCCCATGGCAGAGGGTGGAATGGGATGAGCTTCGAGGTCCCTTCCCACCCAGACCATTCTGGGGTTCTATGAAATGAAACTGGAACAAAACCACTGTGAGCAGCAAACTGCCATTGCTTGCAGTGGCTCACACTGGTTTCCCTCAGCCTTCCAGTGACTCGGGCTCCTCCTCGCCCTGGGCAGGCTCAGCCTCTGCAGCAGATGCAGATTTGCATGACAGACCCAGAGGCTCTGACCTGGGAATTCTGTTGCCCTGCACATGACATTTCCTCTCATTTCCTCACTGCTGTGCAGGGAAGCCTCGCTCTGACCTGGCCCAAAGCTCCAGTCTGGGCAATTCCATTCCCTTCAGGATGGCCTTGGAGTAGTTGGAGGTTCCAGACGTGGTGGCTTGTGCAGCTTTTTGTTTTCTGTGCCCACAGCTCTGCCTTTCTCCCCTCTGTCTGTGTACAGCCACCTGCCCTCTGTGTGGTGCTTTTGGTGGGATGGTGCCTCAGAGAAATCACAGAATCTCCTGAGCTGGAATTGATCCACAGGGATCATCCAGTCCAGCCCCTGGCCCTGCACAGACACCCCAACAATCCCGCCCTGGGCAGCCCAGAGAGCCTTGTCCAAACGCTCCTGGAGCTCTGGCAGCCTCGGGGCCGTGCCCGTTCATTCCCTGGGGAGCCTGGGCAGGGCCCCAGCACCCTCTGGGAGAAGAGCCTTTCCCTGATCGCCAACCTGAGCCTCCCCTGACACAGCTCCAGCCCTTCCCTGGGTCCTGGCCCTGCTCACAGCAAGCAGAGATCGGAGCTGCAGCCCCTGCTGAGGTTTGACCTCAACTCTTTTTCTCCAGCTGAACAAACCAAGTGCCCTCGGTCACTCCTCACGTGATTCCCCTCCAGACCCTTCCCCATCTTCTCCTCCCCCTTTGCCTGGTGCTGGTGCTGCTCCTGCTGCTGTCACTGCTCAGGGAACCCCAGATTTCTCTGCTGTCGTTGTCCCCCAGATCTCAGCCCCTTCCCCCCCGTCTGCTGCAGGGCTGGCAGGGGCTGAGGGGGTTCTGCTCCCCCAGCCTGGTCCTGCCTCTCCACTGCCCACGCCCTGCTCCTCTGCCCTGGCGTGGCCTCTGCCCCCGCCCGCTGCTCCGCGAGCAGATGAAAGCCGAGAGTGCTGCCTAATTTATAACCAGCTTGGAACTCAGCTTTGGCAGGGCAGAGCACGCCAGGAGATGTGGCAATGCCCAGGGAGCTGCGCTCACACTGCTTATCAAAGGATGCTTGGAAGGCTCAGCAATGCAAGGGGAGGGTTGAGTTGCTTCATTCCAGCAGAGGATAAACTCCTCTATTACAGGGACACGTGTTTGGGAGAAGGAGCTGAGAGCTGGATTTTAGAACTCGTCCAGCCAGGAACTCACAGCTCCTGGAGCCTTGTCCAAACGGAGCCGGGCTGAGGAGAGGGCACCTGGCTCAGCAGGGCTGCACCACCTCCCTGTGCCACCTTCTGGAAAAGTGCCCAGAGAGCAGCTCATTGCCTTTAGCACAATCCCAGATGTGAGTCAGTGCCACGCCGATGGCCCTGGGAGCTGCGGGCAGCAGGAATTGTGGCCAGCACTGACCTGCTGCTGCCCGGGCAGCCTGAGCAGTGCCTGGCAGTGCCTGACCTGACCATTCCTCCCTGCCCTGAGAGCTGAGCCCGAGCCCTGGGCACATGTGAGGAGCCAGCAGGGACCACAGACCACAGGGCATGGCTGGTCACATGCAAACTGGTCACAGGGCAGGGTCCAGAGCTTCCCTGTCACCCCCTGTCTCTGCTGTGAGGTGCCACTGTCCCGGCTGCTGGCCCTCTGTGCTGGAGGGAATCTCATGGTGCTTGAGGAGGTGCAGGATTTGAATGGTCCGGGGTGGGAGGGAAGCACAAAAAGTCTCTGGGTCCTTTCCCTGCCCCAGTGCAGGATACTGTGACCCCTCAAAAGGGGTGTCTGTCTTCTCCTTGAAGGCTCCAGTGCAGCGGTTCCATGGGGCAAAAGGCACTTGCCTCAAATAATCAACAGCTCCTTTCTTCCCCCTCAGACCCCCCTTTTCAGGGATAGGAGGAGTCCAGGAACTGTCCTCCCCATGAACCATCCCCAGCAGCCAGGACAGGTGGGAGTTGAGGTGCAGCCTCCGGCCCACAGGGCAGCATCGGCCGTGAGACCCCGGGACACGTGTGGAGCCCGTGGGACACTGCTGTTCCCTGTGGGAATGGCCAGGCACTGAGGGAAGGTGCTGTGGTGCTGCCCGGGCCGCTCCAGCAGCTGTCTTGGGCTTTTGGTGTTTCTGGGGGCCTCGGAGAAAACCGTCCCACACGGGATCCTCTGTGGGTGCCTCGAGCGCGTGATGTCCCTGTCCTGGTGTCCCTGTGCTGCCGGGAGGCCTCAGGGAGCAGCTCCAGCCCAGCCCAGGCTCCTCCATCAGCTCCCTCTCCAGCTTTTTCTGAGCTGTTCCACCCAGCTCTCTCCAGGACAAAGCCTGGGGTTTGTGCTATAAAAAAGCCACCTCACCTTCCCTCCAGCTATTTCTGACACAGGAAAACCCCCTCTGAGAACAACAGTTATGCCACAGGCCACCATGAGGGTCTGAGAGCAGGATCCATGGTCACAGCCTGCTCTGAGGAGGGATGTCCCAAAGCAGGATGGCTGGGAGCCCGTCCATGGACGGATGGTGGATGACCCAGGGACCCAGAGCACTCTCTGTGCCTCTTGATGTGATGGCTCTTCCAATGTTGCTGAGCAGGGCAGACCCTCAGGACAGCCACGGGAGGGTGGGGGTCCCCTTGGCCAGTGTTTCCTTGTCCCGGCCACTGGGACAGGACTTCTCATCCTGGCCAATGTTGCAAATTTGTCCTCTTTGCCTTCCCACAGCCGGGGGAAATGCTTTGGATGCCATGTGCTGTGTCAAGAACAAGAAGTTTCTCTTCCCAAGGAGGTTCCCTCCTCCCAGAGCTGCTGCTGGGCTGCAGCAAGGGGCTCTTTCCTCTCCAGTTCCCCACAAGGGCAGGAAATTCCCAGGACATGAGGCCTCAAGTGGAATATGGAGTAGAAATGTCTGGAAAACTTGTGTTAAACCTCATTTCTGCCCAGAAGGCTCTAAATTTTATTGTATTTTGTCAAATCAACTTAAATCAGAGATTAAAACTCATTCAGAACAGCTGCTACTCAATCACTCCTGAAACCTCCTCCCTGGTTCTCCAGAGCAAACACTGGACAAATGTCAGCCTGGTGTGATTACAGGAGGAGCACGAGGCACTTTGATCTACAGAAGCAATGTAAGGTTTCCTTTTCAGCCATCCCTAAGCAGCAGAGCAGTCCCTAATGAGGTAATTTTAATGGAATTACCTGTGTATTCCAACCTCAGCAGCTGCAGTGTCTGTAAAGCACAGAGAAATTGCTCTTCGTGCCACAGAAGGGATGAAGCTCCTCTGCAGCCTTGGCAGCTTCCACTGCCCAGCAGGAGCCTTGAATTTGCAGAAATGGCAAAAAACCACACTAAGCCCCAAATCAGCCGTGTTTTGCTGTCAGACCCCTCAATGCCCCCCTCTCACAGGGAGGTTTGCAGTCCTCTGGATGTTGTGAGTTTGGAGTTTAAAATGGCTCTACCTGGCCAGTTTTGGTTGCACAATGTTCACTCCTGGTCTGTGCATTGAAACTCTAAGTCCATGGAGTTGTTGGTTAATTTGCTTAAACCTCCGTTTTTCCCTTCTCAGGGAAGACCTTTGGTGCCAGAGGAAACCAAACCCAGGGCTGAGGGAGGAGGTGACTCCAGCCTGGAGAAGCAGAGGTTCCCCAAAAGTTCCCCAGAGATTCCCCAGAGGTTTCCTTGTCCCTCTGGGGAAGGCCCAGAGCCCTGCAGGGTGCTCTGGAAAAGGACAAGTGACTTCGTGCAGCAGCTGCAACAGGGACAATTCCAACTGCCCATAAGGAAAAAGCTTTTCCTGTGAGAGCTATGCAGCCTTGGGATGGGACCTTCTCTGAGAGTTCACCGGGGCAAGGACTGAAGTCACTTGAGCTGGCCTTGCACTGAGCTCTGCTTTGAACACGACCTGGGGCTCAGGACCTCCCGGAGTCCTTCTAACCAGGCCCTTTCCTGATTTCCCTGACCAGAAGGGCACTGACAGTTCCCACACGTGGAGCTCGTTGCATCCTGCAGGAGACACAAGAGAGGGAGATGTCCCCTGACAGTGACAATTCTTCCTTGGCTTTGGCAGACTGGAAGCTGCTTTCCCTGCCCCAGGACAAGGCTGTGTGGGACATTCCTTGATCAGGCTTCTCCATTCCAAACAGAGACGTGTGGCAGGAGAGCAGGGATGCACTCTGGAGCACGAGCCTCCTCTTGTTCTCCTTGGCTTTGTGCCACAGTCAAACATCAGTTCCTGCCTGAGGATCAAATGCCTTTTCTGCTTCTGACTCCACTTTGGATTTGCCAGCGAGTGTCACCAGCTCCCTCTGCGGTGCCTGGGGCTGTTGGGATGTGGAGCAGGAGCTCAGCCAAGCGCCTGGGAGGTGGAATCAATCCCTAAAGCAAGGCCGAGGGGAGGTCACACCTGCCCTGCCCTGAGCCCCTCCGGCCGGGGGTCGGAGCCCGGTCAGGCTGTCCCAGCCTGGCGTGTCCGTGCTCCCTCCCCAGGATGTGGAGCCACAGGGAGAGGGGCTGCCCTGGCAACGTTCAACTTCCCACAGCAGCCCGACCTCCCCTCACACACAGAGACAGGGCTGCAGGAGTTCAGCCTGGTGCTTCAGCACATTTCCAGTCCAGAGGGGATTTTGCAAGGACAGACCTGGCAAAAGGGACTTGGACAATCAGCACCAACTGTGCGGGAATGACCTGAATGCTTGAACATCCCCTCGGATGTCAGAGAAGCTCCTTGCTCATCTCTAGCACTGTTCCATGATGATGGTTCAGGTGCCAGGTCATAAATTCTCTTGGAAAATCTATGTTTCCCTGTTCAGTCTGAAGGTGAACATGTGGATACTTGTCCACCTTGCAAAGCCAGTCCAGGATGGACTGTTCCTGGAAAGCAGAGAACCTTTGCAGGCCATGCCGACTGGCCTCAAATGTGATCTCTAATCCCTGGTGTTGGGTTTCAGTGTTAAAATAAGATACCTTTCAGAAATTGTGTCAGTAGCATGACTTGCATAAACCTATGGAGTGGTTCAGAGTAGTTTTTATTTAACAGGGTTTCAGTGGTTACTTAGAAAACAGAATGAGCTTCCAGGTTATCCCATTCATCCTTTCCTGCTGGGATTGTTATCACCAAAGTCCTTCCCTGCAGCCCTCAGTGGGTGCCAAGGGAGTAAATAAAACCAGGGAGAAGCAGCTGTGCCCCACACTTGGCATCCAGTGCTGTCTTCATCCCCCCCTCCTCAGGTTTGCCCCTGGCACCACAGGACCCCTGGGCCTCTGGAGTGGGGTGGGATGGATGATCAGCCCTGCTCTGTGTGTCCCACCTGGTGAGTGTCCCCAGAGTGGTGCTGCCACAGCCCTTGGCATCCAGAGCCTTCCCTGGTGGAAGTCTGGTGCTGCTCAGTTGGTCCTGGGAGTAACTTGGGAATCTATCTGTGCTCTCTTCTCAACCATCTTCTCTTCTGCTCGTTTTTCCAGGGCTCCTCAAAGCAGCAGAGGCTCTCAGGGACTGCAGTGGGATGCCTCAGGATGCACGTAGGGGGAGGAAGGTCCCCATCAGCGTAGCCTGGTGCATCCCACCCCAGGGAGGAATCAGGTGCTGTGCAGGAATCGGAGCATTCCCAGTGCAGACAGCAAGGAGGGTGGAGAGGCAAAGTCCTGGAGCTTTTCCAGAGGAGGGGATGACCATGGATTCAGTGTGACTCGTCTCCCATGGCACGTCCCTGTGGGCAGCAGTGCCGGGCAGTGCTGGTGCCAGGACACGGTGGGCATGGGGCCAGCCCAACAGTTTCATCTGGAAAGGACTCACCTGTGTTGGCTGTGGCAGAAAAATCCTCCTGGAATTCAGGAGGGCAGGAGGCCAGGCCTGGAGATGGCATCGCTGCAAAGCTGTGATGCCAATGCTCTGCTCCTCCCCGTGACAGGACAAACATGGCAGTGTCACTTGGCAGCCTGTCGTGGGGACACAACCCTGCTGAGGGGCTGGCACGTCCCCACGGGCAGCCACGGGACCCCAGCCCTGAGGGGGGACCAGCACAGGGCACGTGTCTGACCCAGACGCTCGGAGCAGCCTCCCACTCTGCCCTCCCAGCCGGGCCCACTGCCAAGGGAAGGCTCTTGCAGCGACCTTGGGTCAGCGGGCCCCAAGCACAGGCTGCACCCCCCGACTGTGCCACGAGCACAGGGAGTTCCTCCTTGCACCCATGCCCTCCCACATGTCCTCTCTGAGGATGTCACACCCTGCCACGGAGGTGTCACCGGCACCATGGAAGTCCCTGGGACAGGGCCAGCTCCAGGGATCCTGGGCTGGGCTCTCTGTGCAGTGTCCTGGGGCTCGATCTGGGTCTTTGTTCCCAGACTCAAACTCCACCTCAGGCTTTGCCCTTGGGCTGCTGGGCCGGGTCCGTAGCAAGGAGGGGCTTTGCCAGCAGGGTCCCCAGGTGAGTCTGGGTGTGCAGCATCTCCCCCCAGGGCAGCTCCTTCTCAGAGCTGGGACAGGAGACAGAGCAGGGGCAGCACGCCTGACCTGGGCCCAGACACATGGGGGAGAGATGGGAGAGAGCAGCAGCTCCTTGCCCTGTTCTGGAGAGGCTCCTCAAGTGAGACGGGGACACAAGAAGATGAAAACTGTGTGGGTTGGCCTTGTCCTGGAGGGGAAGCAGAGATCCTTCCTGCTTCATCGCCATCCTCCCCTCCCAGGGCACCTCCCTGGGGCCTGCCCTTCCTTGGCAGCTGCATGGCCACTCCTGGTGCCTGTTTCCAGAGTGACCTGCTGACCATGTCCCTTTTTCCCTGCTGACCATGTTCCTTTTTCCCTGCTGACCATGTCCCTTTTTCCCTGCTGACCATGTTCCTTTTTCCCTGCTGACCATGTCCCTTTTTCCCTGCTGACCATGT